>BLSH010142204.1:443507-468507 GCA_018402905.1 Glandirana rugosa | reverse complement strand
CTTGACATGTGAAAATGACCCCCAGTTTACTGCCCTCTTTCAAACCCGCAGCACAGATCCCCTCCCCCCATCCTCGCAGCCCTGATCTCCCGTGGCTACCCTGCAGCTGCCCATTTCCCTCCCCTGCCCTCTTGCCAGCTTTGGGTGCCATGGGGGGATTTAATTATTTAAATAGAGGGCTCCCCTGTCCCTCTGGCATCCCCCTCTCTGATCCCTGGTGCTAGGATCTCCCTCCACCCCTCTCGCTGGCTTGCAGCTGCTTCTGGGGCCGGAGATTGTTATTAGAATGGAGGGGGCGGTCAAATCCATGTTCAGATCGTGGTTATGATGCATTTTTGCTGCTTCCCCATTGACTTGTATGTGTATCGTTTGGTAGGCTTACCGCCCGCCAGTTGCTACAAGTCGGGTCGACTTTGCCGTAGGCACAAAGTGAAGCATGTAAACACTCTCATCCAATACCTATTGCATCTTAAAGGTGGGGCAGTTGGCGGGTGGCAAAAACACAACTCAACAGCACAGTTTTGCCTCTCCCAACTACAAGTCTAAAGAATACCTAAGGCCTTGTGTACACTGGGCATACTACAGTGAGGCCATTTTTAACTGGGCATGTGTTCCGTGAATCCCCATGCAGGCAGTCCCATTGATGCTAATTGAGACACAGCGGCTGCATGGGAATGCACAGGTGTTCCATGCATTCCCAATTGAAATGAAGGGGACTGCCTGCACAGACACAGCACCTGTCCATCCCCATGCGGGTAAACATGGTCCTCCATGTTTTAGTACACCCCATGCGAAGGAGACCTTAGTAGGAATTTAGCACAAATTTTGTAAGTTACATTTTGTTTGTGTACAAAGAAGGATTTTAATGTTTTTTTAGTGAAAACAGAAATTTGATAAACAATTGTGCAACTATTGTGAGGCCTAAAAAAATCAATGGTAGCTTCTTTTTATTTTACTGGTCATGTCTTTCAGAAAATATATGGTTTAGGGGGTCTTTTACAAACTCTGAAAGCTGTAAGGGAAAATAAGAGCGATGGAAAAATGGCAAAAACGGTCTGGCCTCCGGAGTTTAAAACTGGAGCTCAGGGCCTGGGAGCGAAAGGATTAATTCCACTGTTCCACTACACCGTGTGCAGTTGCCAGTTCCTCCATAAATAATTTACATGCATATATCTTTGTTCATTTTATTTAGTACTGCACATGGAAGTATTCATTTCTGATAATTTAGTGTGAACAAAATATTAATTATTTTTATTGTCATGTTACCACAGGCTGTACAAGGAACGGGATTGGCATTCATTGCATTCACTGAGGCCATGACTCATTTTCCTGCATCTCCATTCTGGTCTGTTATGTTTTTCTTCATGCTGATTAATCTTGGGTTAGGAAGTATGATTGGCACGATGTCTGGGATTATTACACCTATTATTGATACATTTAAAGTACAAAAAGAAATATTGACTGGTAAGTAGTTTTCAGTATCCTTTGTTATTTTATTATGCTTCTGGTAAGAAATAACTTTAAAAAAGTAGACCTTTATGATGCGTATGAAGCAAGCTATAACCTTTCTATGTTTCTCCTGTAGGAACATTTATTTTGAATGTAATTTATCTTGCATTTAAGATAGCCCAGTGCCACATTTAATTATGTGTTACTTACAATTCTGACTTCAATCAGAATCTACAATTGTAGGCGCTGCATGGCATGTAAACACCCCCGCACACCCATCCACTGTCTATTGCATCTTAAGGCGGGGGGGGGGGGGGGGGTTGGCAGGCGGCAAAAACACAGCTCAACTGAACTTTTTCCCCGCCCCTGACTACAAGTTTAAACGATGCCTACGGCCTCGTTTACACAGCACATACTACAGCGAGGCCATTTTTAACTGCAAAGGTGTTCTGTGCATTCCTGTGCAGGCAATCCCATTCATGTCAATTGGGATGCAGCAACTGCATGGACACAGCCACTGCTCCCAACTTGACATCAGTGTGGGTACATGTCCCTAAACTCACACTGTCTGCGTTTGGGACCATGCAACTATACCTGCATTGATGTCAAATGGGAAGCAGCGGTTCTTTCCTTGCATCCACTGTGTCCCAATTGACAGGAATGGGACTGCACAGAACAACTGTCCATCTTTTTGTGTGGGTAAACATGGCCCTCCATGTGCACACATTTTAGTACACCCCATATGAATGAGGCCTTAGAGATTTAGGAGGAATTTTGTAAGTTATGTTTATGTGTTCATATAAGGATTTTTGTGTTCTTTTGTGAAAATAGTGATTTGATAAACACTTGTGCAACTATTGTGAGGCCTAAAAAATCTGTAACACCTTCTTTTTATTCTACTGGCCCTACACTTTCAGAAAATGTATGGTTTGGAGGGTCTTTCACAAACTCTGAAAGCTATAAGTGAAAAATGAAAACCTCCAGCTTTTGAGAAATTTAGTTATTTATAGTTTTACATTCGATTTTACAAATTTTTTGTTATTTATTAACTCAATGCAGGTTAATATTGTTTTGATAAACATTTGTGCAAATATTACGGGGCACTATACACTTTTTAAGACCAGGTCTTTTTCTGACACTTTGTTTACATGTAAAAATAAAAAATAGCTGCTTTCAGATGCTCTTTTTTTGATAACTCCAACAATGAAAAAATCCTACTTAGTTCTCTTCATTTGTGAGGGGGCTGGAGAGCTGTGCTTGCAATAATGAAAGTGTCACTAAAGGTAAAACTTTTTTTTTCATTTTGCATAGAGCAGTTTTTTTTTTTTTTTTTTTACCATCTTCCATGGATTCCCCGTTGTGTCCTGTAGCAACACCAGGAAATGAAAGGAAATCCCTACAAATTGAGGGAATACCAGGGTTTCACCTGTGTCACAATAACTATTCTCCCCATTGGAAGATTTCCCCCTTTTTCCTGTTCTGGTGGCAACCCAAGATTTGGGATTTTCTTCTACTTACAGTTTCCATGATAACTGGACAGATAGTATCGAACAGGGGGGGTGGGGGTGAACAGACAGCAATAAAATCTGACAAGAGTTCTAATCCTTTTCTACTCTACCCAAAACGAAAACAAAAATTGCCTTTAGTGACACTCTAACCCTATCAGTACTGTAATCTCATTATCATCTCATTAACCGCATTAGTCTGTTCTAGCAAAGCTTAGTCGGTTCAATAGAAACAGGCCGACGTTCGGCCAGTGTGTACTGCAGCCAGTCCGACAGAAGCCATCCCCTCTGCCGGCTGCTACTGTGGGAGCCCGCAGAGCGGCGATCATGGATCGATCGAGTGCAGGTGGTCGTGTCCCCCCCCCCGATCGGGGTAAAGAGCCAATAAAATTGGCTCTTTACCACGTGACCGGCTGTGTCCAATCACAGCCGGTCACTACCAACCTCCACATGCACGCCGCTCGTGCGTGCCCCCGGGGCGCGCAACGCGGCGATCGGGACTGAGGCTTGTCCCTCGGACAAAGCCCAGCTCCGATCAGTGTAAAGAGCCAATAGAATTGGCTCTTTACCACGTGACTGGCTGTGTCAATCACAGCCGGTCATGTGATGTAAACAAACCGCGGTAACGAGCTGTTACCGCGGTTCTCCCTGTCACACATCGATCGTGTGTGACAGGGAGATTGTGGTAACAGCTTGTTACCGCCTACTGTACACCAAGCACACTGATCATCCCCCCCCAATAAAGAGTACCTGTCACGACCCCATCAAAGTACCTGTCACAGCCCTTCAGAGTACCTGTCACCATCCCATCTCAGTACCCGAGTATCTGTCACCATCCCATCAGAGTACCCGAGTACCTGTCACCAACCCATCAAAGTACCCGAGTACCTGTCATCAGACCATCTGAGTACCCGAGTACCTGTCTCCAGCCCATCAAAGTACCCAAGTACCTATCTGCAGCCCATCAAAATACCCTAGTACCTATCTGCAGCCCATGCCTCATAGAATATACCTCGGGTGTTTGCTTTCCAAAATGGGGTCATTTTGTGGGTAATTCCACTGTCCTGGTGCTCCGGGGCCTTCAAATGTGTGATAGGTATGAATGAAATTTTATGTGTAATTTATGCTCCTATAATGCCTGACGATGCTCCCTGCATGTTCGGCCTCTGTATGTGGCCGGGGTGTGAAAAAGTCTCACACGTGGTATTGCCATACTCTGGACGAGTAGCAGAATATATTTTGGGGGGTAATTTTTGCTATGTACATGCTATGTGTTAGAAATATCTTATAAATTGACCACTTTGTGTAAAAATAAAAGCGTTTTCATTTTCTTTCCACGTTCTTCGAAGACTTGTGGAAAAAAATGAACCATTCAAAAGACTCAAAATGCCTCATAGATTATACGTTGGGGTGTTTACTTTCCAAAATGGGGTAATTTTGTGGGTAATTCCATTGTCCTGGTGCTCCAGGGCCTTCAAAAATGTAATAGGTCGTTAGGAAATTAGATGTGAAAATTCTGCTCCTAGAATGCATGACGGTGCTCCCTGCATGTTGGACCTCTCTATGTGGCCAGGCTGTGAAAAAGTCTCACACATGTGGTATCGCCATACTCAAGGCGAGTAGCAGAATGTATTTTGGGGTGTAATTGGAAGTATGGATATGCTGTGTGTGAGAAATAACTTATGACAATTTTGTGCAAAAAAAAAAAATTCTTAATTTTCCCAAGAATTGTGGGAAAAAAGTACAACTTCAAAAAACTCGCCATGCCTCTTACTAAATACCTTGGAATGTCTACTTTTCAAAATGGGGTCATTTGGGGGGTATTTGTACTTTCCTGACATTTCAGGGCCTCAAGAAATGAGATAGGCCATTAGTGCATCAGGTGTGATCAATTTTCAAAGCACCATAGCTTGTAGACTCTATAACTTTCACACAGAGCAAATAATATACACTTATTTGGGTTATTTTTTTACCAAAGATAGGTAGTAGTATAGGTTTTGGCCCAAATTTATGAACAAAAATTACTTATTTGCAAAATTTTATCACAGAAACTAAAAAAAAGTGGGTTTTTTCACAATGTTTGCACTTTTTTCACTGTCGCAAAAAAATAAAAAAACCCAGAGGTTCTTAAATACCACCAAAAAAAATCTCTATTTGTGTGAAAAAAATGATAAAAAATTTGTTTGGGTACAGTGTAGCATGAGAGAGTAATTGTCATTCAAAGTGTGAGAGCGCTGAAAGCTGAAAATTGGTCTGGGCAGGAAGGGGGTATAAACGTTGTGTATTGACGTGGTTAAACTGAACTTACTGAACTGCTTGCAGTTAGCCATCACATCTTCTCCTAAGAAATATGAAAGGTAAGTAAATATTTAAAAATGTAAATTTTAGTTATGAAATGCAAAAGGAAACACATAACATAATAAGATATAGTGGGGTTTTCTCAAATTTAACTGCAAAAGTGAAAATACTCTATTACACCAATACTTTACTTTTGGCATTGTCATATGTTTACTAACATTTAATTGGACACCTATATATTTTTTTTTAACCTCCTCAAGTCCGCCCACCGTCAAATGACGGCGGGGCGGAACTCCTATTGTTCTGGGACGACGTCATATGACGTCGTCCCTTTAAGCCAGGATTGCGCGCGATCGGGCGCGCACATCCCGGCTCTGTCGGTGTCGGCGTGTCCCCAGGACACACCGCATCACCGACAGGGGTGAACAGCCATTGGTTATGGCTGTTCACCATTTCATCACGGCCGATCACAAATGGCATGTCCGCCGTTCGCACGGCGCATGTGCGCGATCGGGAGCGCGGTGCGCGTCGGTGGCGGCGTGTTCCCGGGGAACACTGCCTGTCACCGACACAGGTATCAGCCGCCGGCCGGCGGCTGATACCTTGTGATCGGCTGTGATCTACTTCACAGCCGATCACTTCCAATGTAAACAGAGCGGTAACTCACTGTTACCAGCTCTTCTCTCCTCACACAGTGTCCAGTGTGAGGAGAGAAGAGCTGGGATCAGTGAGTTACTGATCAGTACAGTAAAAGCACTCGGACACATCCCCCCTGCCCCCCCAATGCACCAGTCACCCCAACAGTCACCCCATATGCCCCCATAAAGGGTACCTGTCATCATAAAGTGTACCTGTCATCATAAAGTGCACCTGTCATAAAGAGCACCTGTCACCCGTCAGTGACCGTGGCATGTCACCCGTCAGTGACCACCGCCAGTCACCCGTCACCCATCACTGACCACCACCCATCACTGACCACCACCCGTCACCCATCAGTGACCACCGCCAGTCACCTGTCACCCATCAGTGACCACCGCCAGTCACCCATCAGTGACCACCGCCAGTCACTTGTCACCCGTCACCCATCAGTGACCACCGCCAGTCACCTGTCACCCGTCACATCTATAACCACCGCCAGTCACCCGTCATGCATTAATGATCACCACCAGACACCGGTCACCCATTAGTGACCACCGCCAGACACTCGGCACCCATCAATGACCACTGCCAGACACGCGGCACCCATCAGGGACCACTGACAGTCACCAATCAGTGACCACCACCAGTCACCCATCAGTGACCACCACCACACACCCGGCACCCATCAGTGACCACCGCCAGTCACCCATGACCCATCAGTGACCTCCACCAGTCACCCGTCACCCATAAGTGACCTCCACCAGTCACCCGTCACCCATAAGTGACCTCCACCAGTCACCCATCAGTGACCACCACCAGACACCCGGCACCCATCAGTGTGCACCGCCAGTCACCCATCAGTGACCACCACCAGTCACCCATCAGTGACCCCCACCACACACCCGGCACCCATCAGTCACCCGTCACCTATCAATGACCACCACTAGACACCCATCAGTGACCACCACCAGTCACCCGTCACCCATCAGCGACCTCCACCAGTCACCCGTCACCCATTAATGACCACCACTAGACACCCATCAGTGACCACCACCAGTCACCCGTCACCCATCAGTGACCACCACCAGACACCCGTCACCCATCAGTGACCACCACCAGAGACCTGTCACCCATCAGTGACCACCGCCAGTCACCTATCAGTGACCACCGCCAGTCACCCGTTACCTATCAGTGACCACCGCCAGTCACCCGTCACCCATCAGTGACCATGGCCAGTCACCTATCACCCATCAGTGACCACCGCCAGACACCCTCACCCATCAGTGACCACAGCCAGTCACCCATCAGTGACCACCACCACACACCCGGCACCCATCAGTGACCTCCACCAGTCACCCGTCACCCATCAATGACCACCACTAGACACCCATCAGTGACCACCACCAGTCACCCGTCACCCATCAGTGACCTCCACCAGTCACCCGTCACCCATTAATGACCACCACTAGACACCCATCAGTGACCACCGCCAGTCACCCGTCACCCATCAGTGACCACCACCAGTCACCCGTCACCCATCAGTGACCACCACCAGAGACCCGTCACCCATCAGTGACCACCGCCAGTCACCCATCACCTATCAGTGACCACCGCCAGTCACCCGTTACCCATCAGTGACCACCGCCAGACACCCATCACCCATCAGTGACCACCGCCAGACACCCATCACCCATCAGTGACCACAGCCAGTCACCCATCAGTGACCACAGCCAGTCACCCATCAGTGACCACAGCCAGTCACCCATCAGTGACCACCGCCAATCACCTGTCAGTGACCGTCACACCCATGAGTAAACATCACCTGTAAAAGTCTCACACATGTGGTATCGCCATACTCGGGGGGAGTAGTAGAATGTATTTTGGGGTGTCATTTTTGCTATGTACATGCTATGTGTTGGAAATATCATATAAAACGGACAACTTTGTGTAAAAATAAAAGCGTTTTCATTTTTTCCCACATTTTCCAAAAACTGCTGGAAAAAAATGACATGTTCAAAAGACTCATTATGCCTCATAGATTATACGTTGGGGTGTTTGCTTTCCAAAATGGGGTCATTTTGTGGGCAATTCCATTGTCCTGGTGCTCCAGGGCCTTCAAAAATGTGATAGGTCGTCATGATATTAGATGTGTAATTTATTTCCCTAGAATACCTGACGGCGCTCCCTGCATGTTGAGCCTCTGTATGTGGCCAGGCTGTGAAAAAGTCTCAGACATGTGATATCGCCATACTCAGGAGGAGTAGCAGAATGTGTTTTGGGGTGTAATTTGTGGTATGCATATGTTGTGTGTGAGAAATAACCTGTCACAATGACCATTTTGTGAAAAAAAGAAAAAGAAAATCTTCTTTTTGCAAAGAATTGTGGGAAAAAATTACAACTTCAAAAAATTCACCATGCCTCTTACTAAATACATTGGAATGTCTACTTTCCAAAAAAGGATCATTTGGGGGGTATTTGTACTTTCATGGCTTGTTAGGGTCTCAAGAAATACTGAGGCTGTCAGTATATAAGGTGTGATCAGGTGTGATCGGATTTCAGTGATTGGCACCATAGCTTGTAGACTCTATAACTTACACAAGGACTAAATAATATACACTTATTTGGGTTAGTTTTACCAAAGCTAGGTAGCAGTATACATTTTGGCCAAAATTTACAAAGAAAAATTACTAATTTGCAAAATTTTATGACCGAAACAAAGAGGCATTTTTTCACAAAATTTTCAATCTTTTTTTATTTATAGCACAAAAAATAAACCCCCTCCCAGTGATTAAATACCACCAAAAGAATGCTCTATTTGTGTGAAAAAAAGGACGCAAATTTCATATGGGTACCGTGTTGCATGACTGAGTAATTGTCATTCAAAGTGTGATTGCGCTGAAAGCTGAAAAATGGCCTGGACAGGAAGGGGGTTTTCGTGCCTGGTACTGATGTGGTTAAATAAACAAGCCTAACGTATCTAATATTTTATTATAAGTGAGACTTCATCCCTTTTATTGATCTAGTGGTCTCTCTTCAGGCAGAATATCTTTAAATAAAATCCTTAAATTCTCAATACAACAAACCTAATGTACACCGGCTTAAACCATATTGGAATTTACTGGCTCAGCACTCGACTACATAGTTTTACATCAAAAATCCTATCGGATTTAAATATTTCATAGGTTTAAGTCCTGTATTCTATTGTACACTGATTTCTGGGATAAACCGGCCTGTCTGTGCTACAGACAGGCCAAACTTTTGAATCTGAATGTATGTATCACAATATACATATACTTCTTTATCACTATGGCATGTGTAAGGTGATATTAACCTTATGTATCATACCCATGTTACCTCTTTAATATATAATACAATAATGGAAAAAAACATCCTATCGGACCTATTATACAAGGTGGGCCATTTATATGGATACACCTTAATAAAATGGGAATGGTTGGTGATGTTAACTTCCTGTTTGTGGCACATTAATATATGTGAGGGGGGAAACTTTTCAAGATGGGTGGTGACCATGGCGGCCATTTTGAAGTCGGCCATTTTGAATCCAACTTTTGTTTTTTCAATAGGAAGAGGGTCATGTGACACATCAAACTTATTGGGTATTTCACAAGAAAAACAATGGTGTGCTTGGTTTTAACGTAACTTTATTCTTTCATGAGTTATTTACAAGTTTCTGACCACTTATAAAATGTGTTCAATGTGCTGCCCATTGTGTTGGATTGCCAATGCAACCCTCTTCAATATCACCAACCATTCCCATTTTATTAAGGTGTATCCATATAAATGGCCCACCCTGTAGATCCTAAAAGCATTACCACTGCATATGTGCAGGTATTGTATATAATGCATACTGCAGAGTAACCCCTTTTTATCACCACATTTATCTAGCTCATACAATACAAAGCATTTCTGCACATAAATTACAACAAAATAATCTGTGGGGAACCTCCTCCATCAACATGTCCCCCATGCTTTGCTTCATTAAGACGGAAGAGCAAGATTATGCAGTGGTAACTGAATAAAAAAAAATATTTAGATATTTAACATTTCATATAATTTTTAGGCGTATTTATTGTACAAAAATTCATATGATAGGTATTGTAATGGTTCACACATCGAAAGTATTAGTGTAATTAGTATGCAGAAGTCTCCCTGGGTATGCACCAAGACAATAGGGGGCAGGTCAGATGGACAGGTTATCTGTTAAACCACATGATCACTGGGCACTTAAACCCCCTTCCTAATCAGACCAATTTTCAGCTTTCAGTGCTCTCACATTTTGAATGACAATTACTCAGTCATACTACACCCATATGAAATGTTTTTCCTTTTTTCACACAAATAGAGATTTCTTTTGGTGGTATTTAATCACCATTCTCATTTCTTGAGACCCTAACATGCCAGGAAAGTACAAATACCCCCCTAAATGACCCCTTTTTGGAAAGTAGACAGTCCAAACTATTTAGTAAGAGGCAAATTACACCCCAAAACACATTCTACTACTCCACCTGAGTATGGCGATACCCCATGTGTGAGACTTTTACACAGCCTGGCCACATATAGAGGCCCAACTTGCAGGGAGCACCATCAGGCGTTCTAGGGACATCAATTACACATATAATTTCCTGACTACCTCATGCATGTTTGAAGGCACTGGAGTACCAAAAAAATGACCCCATTTTGGAAAGTAAATACCCCAACGTATATTCTAGGAGGCATAATGAGTCTTTTGAGCATGTCATTTTTTTCCCACAAGTTTTTGTAAAATGTGGAAAGAAAATGAAAACACTTTTCTTTTTTTACACAAAGTTGTCCATTTATAAGATATTTCTAACACACAGCATGTACCTAGTAAAAATGACTCCCCAAAATATATTCTGCTACTTCTGAGTATGGTGATACCACATGTGTGAGACTTTTACACAGCCTGGCCACATACAGAGGCCCAACATGCAGGGAGCACCATCAGGCGTTCGAGTGGCATACATTTCAAATCTAATTTGATTACCTATTACACTATTGTGAGGCACTGTAGTGGCACTGATGGGCGCTGTAGTGGAACGGATGGGCACTGTAATGGCATGGATGTGTCATGGATGAGAACTGATGTGGTATGGATGAGCATGAAAGAGGCATAAATGAGCACGAATGGGGGTGGATGAGCAGTGGATGGGGGATGATTGAGCATGGATGGGGATGGGTGAGCAGGAATCCATGGATGCATGGGTGAGCACAGATGGATGGCGGAGCATGGATGCATCTGTGAGTACGGATGCATGGGTGAACACGGATGAGGCTGGATGGGTGAACACAGATGCGTGGGCGAGCATGGATGCATGGGCGAGCATGGCTGGATGGGTGAGCATGGCTGGATGGGTGAACACGGATGCATGGGGGAGCATGGATGCATGGGTGATGGAAGAGACTGGATGAGTGAGCATGGATGGGGGATCCAGACTGGCATATAGCAGTGCTGTGGTCACTTCAGATCCTGCCCACAGCAGCACTGCTTCTGATCTCTCCCCCTCTCCTCTCACACTGCACTGATCGGTGCCTAGAGGGGAGAGCTAAGCCGGATATCCGCCAACTTGTTTACATGTGATCGCTCCGTCATTTGACAGAGCGATCACATGGTAAACGGCCGCTGTGAGCGGCCATATACCGAGATCCATGAGACCCAGCGGTCACGGATGCTCCCGGGTGCACGATTCTGGGAGGAAGTTATAGTACACCCTCCCAGAAGAATTGATCCACCTTGCGGCCGTGTTTCTATATGACACGGTCGGCAAGTGGTTAAACCAAAAACAAGTCCAGATATCCTTAATTAAGATCAACCAACATCAGGGTCATCCTTTATATATACAGATGAACTTACATGCACTCACATGTGAGTAGATTAGGAATAGTAAAACCACACTTAGTTTTACCAGTAATGGTGTTTCCAGGAGGCTTCAGGGACAGCTATATGAGAGATGATTGGCTCCACCCTGTACAGGAAACACAATTTCATAAACAGTTAAAAAGCCTCTCCCACCCCCTCGTCTTCAGTAATTAAGCATAAAAGAACTGCCACCAATGTGCATGAGGGAAAAAAAATCCAAATGCCAAACAGATCTCTACAAATTAACTGATCCAAAGAAAAGGAGAAGGGTGGGGGAAAAAAGACGCTTTCCTTGAAGACTTCTGGAAACCCTGTAACCGTTAAGACCGTGGTTTTTCCAAAGCATCTTTCAGGACAGTTACATGAGAGGATCCTTAACGGCAGTTACATCCACCTTATAAAAACTTGTAACGGTGTGAATAGACCACCCAGTAGCAGCCTTGCATACCTGCTCCACTGAGGCCTGATGATGGATCGCCCAAGAAGCCACAACACTCCTACTGGCGTGAGCTGCCACACAAAATGGTGGATTCTTGCCCTTCAAGCAGTAGGCCTGAGCAATCAGTTGCTGAATCCAATGCAAAATAGTTGACTTACTAGCTGGCTGACCCTTCCTAAAACCTTCTGGAAAGACAAACAATGAATCGGACTGCCTGATCAGGGAAGACGATTTCAAATACACCCATAACCACTAAAGGACCGCCTCACGTACATATACTGTGGCAGGGCGGCCCTTAAGCGCAAAATCATGTATAAGTAGGACTGGATATAAACACATATGAAATGTGTCCCCAGCCCTGGGTTCCATCACTAGATGGGTGGGATTTTAAATGAGGTGCGTAAGGTGCACCTCCATCCCGGATGCATGGCAAAAAGAAAAAAGTTTGGGACTTTGGATGAGGCATATGACAGACCACAGGATATATATAGCGTTTTAAAAGTATAAGCGCATTTATTGTCACAATAGACAACATTTCATATGTGTTCATATCCAGTCCTACTTATACACAATTTTCAGGGATGGAGGCAGATGACAGGCAGATGTTCTCTTTCTATGCATCTGGTACCTATGGAGCCTGTATGTCTTTTGGGCCATGCTCACTCCCTGAGATGCAACAATCATGTGTATTTTATTATGCTCTCTGTGTTAATTTGGTCACTCCCTCTAGTTGCACAGATTTTTAGCACCATGGGGCCTGCCCTGTGGGCTACTTTGGCTGTCTGTAGCCTGGGAGCTGCGATGCATACGGGGCTCCCTCCCCCTTTCTCTTCTCGTATACTCCTTGGAGTTGAGATTTGGGGGATGGGGCAAGCTGTCCACTACGCATCGGCGTCACGCCTGGTGCTTACGTGTGACGTCAGCAGGTGTGCGCCAAGTTCATCTTGGCTGTTTCACGTGGGGAGGTACTCTGAGCCACCTGGGGGCGGACATCGCCGTGCGCATTGTGACACCCCTTCCCTATCAGAACGCCTACGTGATGATGTTTGGGTCCCGCGTGCACCCGTCTGGCATGCACTTAAATATCTCCCATCGGTACATTCTTTCACCTGTATGGTTGTGGCTGTCACACACCACATGGTGTACTCTACTACTGACTTCTTATTAGGTAACTATGATAGGGACCCCAAGTCTGCTTATATCAATCTATTTACTCTTTTACAGCACATCACTCTGCGGTAGTGTGCATGTGTTATCATGACCTAGTATGTGTGATTATATATGACCACCCAACATGGAGAAAACAGTAATGAAATTAAATGTTATGAATTTTGTATATATGTTTTTGTATTTTTGTAATCAATAAAGTTCTTTTTAATTTTAAATTTACTGGTGCCTATAAAGTTCATCCTTTCAATGTCTCTTCTCTATGTTTAAAACAAAAGAGCTGTGAATAAGGAAGCAGGGGACGCCAGCTGTGCTCCACCTGCATTCCACTGAAAGCAGAAGTGACGTATCACAATATGACCACACCCAATGCATTTCGTCAGCACGCTCTTACGTCATCAGGGGTCACATGGTCTCATACGTCTCTTCCCTATTAAATACACAATCTGCCCAGAGGAACAACCAATCTGATTCAATCCTCAATAATGGTAATTAAATGACTCAAAAAACCTGCTGTATCCTCTTAGTTAATATATAAACTACTATTTAATTAAAAAATTAATTTTTTTTTGTCAAAACATTTATTAAGATATATATGACTCATAGACAATAAGTGTATAGGGTCTAACACCACAAACATCCTCCAGTGGAGGAAAAATGTAAGTATGGGTGTAGACCAAAAAAATTACTTAACCACTTGCCGACCGGCGTCTGACGGCGACAAAGTGGCTGGATATTGCAAACCGCCGTCATATGACGGCGGCTGAGAGATCCCACACTGTGAGCGCGTGCGCGCTGCCGGAGGCGCGCCCACGGTGTTCCGGGGGTGCCAGGGAGGGGGTAGGGCGGACTCGATCGCCGCCGGCTACCCGCGATGGGCCCCCCCCCCGCAGTGAGAGAACGGAGGTCCGTGTAAGTAATCACAGATCTCCGTTCTGACAGAGGGGGAAGGGCGTTGATCACAGGCTTCCTGTATATGGAAGCTGTGATCACTTCCCTCCCCCTGCCAGCCCAGCCACACACAGTTATAACACTCCCAGGGAACATAGTTAACTCTTAGAGCACCCCCTGCAGGTTAACCCCTTCACTGCCAATGGCATTTACACAGTAATCAGTGCATTTTTATAGCACTGATTGCTGTATAAATGCCAATGGTCCCAAAAAAGTGTCAAAATGGTCTGACATGTCCACTGCAATATCGCAGTACCGCTAAAAATCGCAGATCGCCGCCATTACTAGTAAAAAAATAAAAAAAATAAAAACCCCAAAAATTAATTCTCATCATCCATAAACGTGGCAACTTTTGCGCAAACCAATCAATAAACGCCAATTGCGATTTTTTTTTTTTTTTTTTTTTTTTTTAACCAAAAATATGAGGAAGAATATAAATCGGCCAAAACCAATGAAAAAAAATGTTTTTCTATATATATTTTTTTATTTTGGATTTGTATTTTAGCAAAAAGTAAGAAATTTGGGTTTTTCTCCTTTGTTCACTGACAGACGCAGCTCTTCATGACATGTGGGGTTTATGCTCGTCCCATTAGGAGTTAACTAGGCAGGGAAGAAGCAAGCTGGCCCCTCCCACGGGGGCCGTCCCCTCTTCCCACATAAACCCCCTACCTAGCTTAGCTTATCAGTTTTTAATGGCTAGTCGCAAGGAGTTGACCTGGCTCCCTTATGGGATCAATGCGGTCTGGATTGAGACTGCTCTTTTATTTGATTTTATTAGCTTTTTTTCCTTAACCACTTCTATCAAGAAGATTCTGCTATCAAGAAGCCGGCCGGGGCATAGAGGGTCGTTACAGGACTCTGTACTTCCCCTGCCCGGCCGACCGATGCGAGCCAGTCCCGTCGTATAGGGTCCCGCCGCATCGTACCCGTTCTGTGCGGGTGGCCTGGGGGTACCCGCCTTACGCACAGATTCCGGACTGCGGTCCGGTTCAGTGGCGGTTTTGGCCGGCAGCATCCTGCCCGGGCAGGGGCAGAAGGTCTGCGACCGGGTGGCTACCTGCTACGCCCGTCAGGAGTGGTGAGTGAACGCCCCCCTCTCCCCTTTTTTGGCGCGGGGGGGGGGGCGACGGGTGTCCTAGCGTTTTCCTGTGATGTAGCCACTGGTGGGTGTCCCCTGTTCACACTGGGGTCCCGTTCCCCGCACCGCACCCGTTAGTTTCCCCGTTTTTCGGGGATTTGGGCCACCATGGGGCGATCCGCCATTTTGCGGTGGATCGCCGCCATTTTGCCGGAGCCCCGGACATTTTTCTCTAAAGGGGTTTTCCCTCTAGTGCTCAGAGCGGCCATTTTGTGGTAGCCGTGTTCCCCGGCAGGTGTTTGGCCTCTAGTGCATGACCTCGGCGGCCATATTGGAGTCCCTGCATGCTGTAAAAACGTGCTGCAGCCATTTTTACTTTCTCTTTGGAACGGTGGGATTCTGACGGCACAGCTCTTCTGGTGGTCCTCAGGGAGTTCCTATTGTCTGGCAGCAAACAGCAAGTATAGCTAGGCTTCTCCTTCGGGTGCTGGTGGAGGCAGGTGCAGTCCTCCTGGGTCTCCCTGGGTGTTCTGTGGGGCAGTGGTGTGTGACACTGTGGGGGTGCCTCAAGTAGTTTTTCTCTCCGCATTATTTCCAATTCAGGGAAAACGATGGCAGACTACCCCGATGGGCCTGCTGAGGAGGAATCAATGGCAGCGCAGTCTGCGCAGGGGGCGTTTTTAGACCAGCTGAGGGCGGTTTTTAGTGAATTTCTGCCCCAGACGGAGCCGAGCATCGCTCCAACGCCCTCCTCCCCCGTTCCCCAGGGGAGGATTCTGAACCAGAGATGGCTTCGGGGGTCACGGGGACAACAGTAGAATTTTCTGAAGGTGAACTGGCCACCTCAGACAGAGAGGAGGACCAGGGGGCGGTGGCTGTGCGAGAAAAAGCACTGGTATCCGCCATTATCTCTGGGATTCGCACTACGCTGCGACTGAGCCAAGACGGCGAGTCGCAGACGTCTGCATATGTTTGCGGATCGGCCAGGCCCCCCGAGGCCCCTACGGCTTATCCCTATGATCAATTCTTTGATCACCTGATATATCGTGAATGGCAGCGTCCGCAGCATTCTTTGTCACTGTCAAAACGCTTTGCCAACCGTTATCCTTTTGAGGATAGCTTTCTAAAAAAGTGGGTGTCACCTGCGGTGGACCCCCCGATAGCTCGCCTGAATAAGGCGACGACCATTCCCTTGGAAGGGTCTCCCTCTTTTAAGGATCCAGCTGATAGGTGGACAGAGGCGGTGTCAAAAGCACTCTTTCTGTTAGCAGGCTCAGCTCTGAGACCGGCTCTGGCGTCTGCCATGGCGGCGCAATACCTATCTGAGCGTATGGCGGAGCTTCAGAGTGATCTGGACTGCGGTAGCCCGATGGATGCACCGCAGAGGTACAACGTTGCATGACTGCGCAATTGCCAGTTAAAACGACGCAGAGCCGAATCGCAAAAAGTGCTCTGGCCCTAAAGTGTGAAATCCTTCCAGGGCTGAAGTGGTTAAAAATACTTGGCTCCATCTTGTGGAGAAAAAGGTCATTGTACAAGGATTGAATACTTATTGGAAACACCTCGAGATGTATTCAAAACATATAAAGTGAAACCAGAAAAATCTACAACAGGATTGATATTCATTGATATTCTAATAATTGGACAAAAACAATTTAAATCAATATCTACATTAATTCCTACGGGATCCAGAGTGTTTAATCTGTATATCCACTCTGTTTCATTCATAGACATTCTTTGAGTTAGATTATCCCCACACCAATGGGATTCCACCTTATCTGTGCCAAAGAAATTTGCTAAACTCGGGTCTTTGTTATGGTAACCTAAAGTGATTGGATAAACTGTGTTTAGGGAAACCCTTTATTATGTTGTTAAAATGCTCATTAATTCGGGTACTAAGATTTATATTAGCCCGCCCTACGTACTGTAAACCGTGAGGGCAGGTGACGAGGTAGGTTACATGGGTAGTTTTATTTGTGATGAACTTATCAATTTTATATTCTGTTCCAGTGCTTAAAGATTTAAATTTCTCAATTTTCCTTCATTCCTTTCTTTTACATGATTTACATCTCTTAAAATAGTAAAAACCTTTTAACCACTTTAAAACCGGGCCATAGCCGATTGACGGCTACAGCGCATTTTGTTAATTCTGGGAGGACGTACAGTGACATCCTCCCAGAATCATGCTCCCGCGCGCCCCCTGGGGCACGCACCCGGGAGTATCTGTGACCGCTGGTGGATCACGGTAAACGGCTGCTGACAGTGGCCCTTTACCACGTGATCTCTCTGTCAAATGAGCCATCCCCATCCATGCTCAGTCATCCCCATCCGTGCTCAGTCATCCCCATCCGTGCTCAGTCATCCCCATCCGTGCTCAGTCATCCCCATCCGTGCTCAGTCATCCCCATCCGTGCTCAGTCATCCCCATCCGTGCTGTCATCTCATCTGTGCTCAGTCATCCTCATCCGTGCTTAGCCATCCCCATCCGTGCTCATTCATCCCCATCCACGGCTCATCCATCCACATTCATGGCTCAGCCCGTCTCATCCAGCCCCATCCATGGCTCATTTATGACTCATTCATGCTCATCCATGCCACTACAGTTCCCATCAGTGCCACTACACTGCCCCACAATAGTGTAATAGGTAGTCAAATTAGATTTGAAATGTATGCTGCTAGAACGCCTGCTATGTGTTAGAAATATTGTATAAATATTTAACTTTGTGTAAAAAAAAAGAAATGCGTTTTCATTTTCTTTCCACATTTTCCAAAAACTTGTGGAAAAAAATACATGTTCAAAAGACTCATAATGCCTCCTAGAAAATACTTTGGGTGTTTACTTTCCAAAATGGGGTCATATGTTGGGCGTTTCTATTGTCCTGGCGCTCCAGAACCTTCAAAAATGCAAGAGGTAGTCAAGAAATGAGATGTGTAATTTATGTCCCTAGACATAAAATAGTTAAAAATGAGAACCAACAGAAACTAATCTCCACCTTCTATAATATGCTACTTATACCCTCTGCAGCAAAGATAGCCTACGATATAAAATCCCGTTGGGAGAGAGATTTGGGGGGGCTCGAGGATGAGAATTGGAGTGAGGCACTAGACGCATGCAAAAAAGCTTCACCTAAACTGTCTGACAGATTGACGCAGCTGTACATATTGCACCGTGCGTATCTTACACTTTCCAGAATTGCCAAGTATGACTGGGAATGTTCCTCTCTGTGCACTATGCAGGCAAGAAACAGGCACATTTTATCACCTTATGTGGGCCGGGGTTCTGGTCATCCATATTCCTAGGTACTTGATGCTACTTGCATGTTGTCTAGCCTGGGTTTCAGTCTGCGGGGTCAAGTCAAGTGGCAGAATTTGCGACTTCTTGCGATCTTGAGCCCAGAGAGAGATCCAAAGTGTTCTATTGTTCATAGGGCTTCTGCGAGGGAGGGGCCCGAGTCTGTGAGATAAAGCAGAATATCATCCATGTACATGCTGATTTTGTCTTCAAACTCACCAGAACGCAGTCCCTGTATCAATGGGTTATTTCTAATAGAAATTGCAAAGGGCCCTGCAACTAGGGCGTAGAGTAACGGGGATAGAGTACAGCCCTGCCTCATGCCTCTAGTTAATTCAAATGAATCGGATATCCATCCATTAGCTACCACCTTGGCCACTGGGTTGTAATAAAGCGTACGGAGCCATTTGAGAAATTTAGGGCCAAAGCCATACTGTGCCAGACATTTCCACAAATACCTCTATTCTACCGAATCAAATACTTTAGCGGTGTCTAATGTCACTATGAGCCTCTCCCCAACATTGTCATGGCAAGCCTGCATATTTATAAATAGTTTCCTAAGATTAAAGGAGGTATTCCTGCCCCGCATGAAACCTGCCTGATCCTCGTGAATCAGGGTGAGGATGACCTGATTAAGGCGTATTGCCAGTATTTTGGCAAGGATTTTAATATCTACCTGGAGCAGTGAGATGGGTCTATATGATTCCAGAAGTTCTAGGTCCTTTCCTGGTTTGGGTATTAAAATGATCCTGGCTTCTCTCATAGAGGTAGGTAGGGAGGAAGACTCAAAGATTTGGTTATACAGGGTTAGCAATTTCGGAAGAGTCTCACTATATTGTGAATAAAATTCGATGGGCAAACCATCGGATCCCGGGGATTTAGATCTGGCAAAGCTGGCTATAGCTGTTGCAATCTCATCTGTCTTAATTGGAGCTTCGAGCAGTGCTATTTGCTCCGGGGTTAACTGTGGTAGGGCAAGCTCATTCAAAAAGTGATCTATATGCATTGCATCCTCGGGGGGGGGGGGGGGGAATAGTAGTATAGAGAGAGCTGAAAAAATGTTTAAATATATTTGTCACCTCTACCGGGTCTGTGATTACCTTGCCCCTCGAGTTACTCAGCGCTTTTACCACAGGGGGCCTATCCTCACTGTGTACCATGTATTTCACTGCTTTCTCACCATGTTCAAAGCATTTTTGTTGAGAAAAGAATAGTTTACGTCGGGCGAGTTCATATTGCAGTTGATTTACTACTCTGGTGTGTAGCTTTAGGCAAGCAGCCTTATCAGGGGTAGGATCTACCTCGTACTGGCTTTCGGCCAAGGAGAGTTCCTCCAGTGCCTTATCCGCATGTGCAGCCGCCGTCTTTTTGATGTCATTAATGCGTGATGCCAAAAATGCTCTAGCATGTCGTTTAAATGCCTCCCATACATTTACAAAATGAGGTGGTATGTTCATTCTCTCGAAAGAACCATTGCCACTCATTTTCCACTTCGTCATTGTCTGGTAGCAAAGAGAGCCAGAAGGGGTTCAGTCTCCACGTTTTAGGGGGTTTGTCGATGGGGACAGTCAGGGTAACCCAGTAGGGACCAAGGTCCAAAAGAAGCCTAGGACAGAAGGCGGCATCCTTCAGACGAGGTACAAGTGATTGCGATAGAAGAATAAAATCTATGCGAGACATTGTATTATGTGTGGAGGAAAAACAAGAGTATACTTTAACGGTTGGGTTTTTTACCCTCCAGGAATCAATTAAATTAAATTGGGCTATTATCCTGGCAAATAGAGTGGACGTGGTGGGTCTGGGCAATTGATCCGTCAGTTGCAGCCTGTCTAGCGAGGGGTTCATAGTAGTATTGAAGTCCCCCAACCAGACTACCGGAACCGCCGGATTTTGCGTGATATAATCAAGACCCTCCAGAAGGACTGACATGGAGAAAGAAAGAGGGACATAAAATGCCATGAGTAGAACCTGTTCACCATAAATTTTAGCATGCACAAAGACATACCAACCCCGTGGGTCAGTTTTCAAATCACAGAATTCAAAGTATAATGACTTAGAAACCAGCAAGGACACCTCTCTTGCATGTGTGGTATGAGTTGAATGGTAAGCTCATCCAATCCAGGGCCTCTTAAGGGCAAGCTGTAGATGTCCGTCTATCTGGTTCTCCACTAATACCATAATATCAGCGTGCTGTTTCTTAAGGAATGTTAGCACAGCGTTGCGCTTGACCTTGTCTCCAAGACCACAAACATTCCACGTCAGGAGTTTTATAGAGGCCATATTACGTGTATTTTCAAAAACTTTAGGGTAGAAAGTGTGTAAAATCCTAAACAGCCATAAGGGGGTGTCCTTGCGTTAAAGCCATACCCAAATGTTGGTAGCAGTAAGACATATGCCTATATTAGAACAATGAACAAGAACAACAACGGGCTAGTGTTTGTCAATAAGGTGGTGCATGTATTGCACTGTATATTCAGTATAACTCTTCCCACCCAGCCCAACACCAACCCCAACCGGTGTGGGCATACTCCCTCAACAAAACATGAACTTGCAAGTGAGGCACCCATTGCACCTCATTCAGGCATAATGATACCTGATAATAACCTGGAACCACACTCCATGGTAATGAGGGGTGGCAATGCTTGGCATTCTCAGGCCTGTCCCTTGAAAGAAGTAGTAACAGAAGGATGATGCCACGCAGCAGAGTATGCATTGCAGTCCAGTAGTTGCTCAAGTTTTTGGCGCCTCTGTTAATGCTGAGTGGGTGAAACTTCACTGTGCAAATCTCACACAGCGTAAGATTGTCATGCCTCCATACAAAAGTTCACAGAGAAACATTTGTAGAATAGAAAGCAGGATTAACAAGAGCCTGGGCTAGTCTGTGTGTCCCAGCCAGGACAGTCAGATCGTGAATAAAGAGCCCGACATATGTGGTAGCCCAAAGAGTGTAACGGCACACCAAATCAGGAGATCACAGTACTCAGGCAAACTCCATGGAAGAGCACAGGATAGTGAATGTGGATAAGCCCTAATGAGAGCTTCCTTGCACAACAGAAGTGAGGCCAGCAAAAGAGTGGGGGCACCTCAGGGGTACGTAGAAATACAATCAGGAGAACTCATAACAAAGTACAGTACCTGTGGCATCAGGGGGTGGTGACAGTATCCGCGAAAAGGAGTGTGATCAGTGACCCCCTATCTCCGCATATGACTGTGCTGAACTGACCCGCGGTTAGTCTTACGGCCTCCTACTCGGTTCACGCCGTTCTAGCCAGGAGATGGCGCCCTCAGGGGTTTCAAAGAAGACAGCACGGTCTTCATCTTCCACGCGAAGACATGCAGGGAAAAGCATTGAATATTTAAAGTTGTTGATCCGTAGGCGCCTCTTAGCCTCAGAAAAATTTTGTCTGCGCTTTTGCACCTCCGTGGAGAAATCGGGGAATATGGCTATCTTAACGTTGCCCAGAGGTATATTGCCTTTTACTTGTGCCATGGGAAGGGCTGCATCTCGATCCTTGTAATTTAGTAATTTGGCAATGAAAGTACAGGGGGGAGCTCCCTGGGGCCATGCTGGCATGCGGTGCGCCCTCTCTACTGCGAAAGTGGCGGAGAAGGCCTCCTTTCCATAGGTGCTGATCAGGAGTTGTTCAAGGTGGGGTCCTTGCCCTCTAAACCCTCTGGCAGGCCTATGAAGCGTAGATTACACCTGCGGAGTCTATTTTCCATGTTGTCTTGCTTTGCAAGAATCTGGTT
This sequence comes from Glandirana rugosa, assembly GCA_018402905.1. Lineage (NCBI taxonomy): Eukaryota > Metazoa > Chordata > Amphibia > Anura > Ranidae > Glandirana > Glandirana rugosa. Next base: position 446,040 of record BLSH010142204.1, on the reverse strand, counting down.
TATCTGATGCTGCATGTGCTCTGAAGAGGACTGTAATGGCGGGATCGCGTCCTCCACCTCCCCCAGCCTAACCTCCGCGGTAGTGACCCTTTCCCTTAGGTGCTGCATATCCTGCCGGATCAGGGAACTGTCCACCCTCATCTCCTCTATCTTGGTGGTCAGGGTTGTTTGGAGCGTGGAGATAGCCTCCAGCACCATGTCAGTGTCTGCCCCGTCGCCTCCTTTACTTCCGGTGGCGCTTCGCCATCTTCCTGCGGGTCTTCCCGCTCCTGCCGGTGGTACTTGTCAAGTTTGCCGGCCGCATCTGGCTTAGCTTTCATCTCTGCCATAGCAGGGTGTGTGTCAGGCTCCTAGGAGAGATCCTCAGGCTGTCGCAGTTCGTTCCCGGGACTCAGGATCAGCGTGTTTCAGGAGTAATGGATGGAGCAAAGGAGACACGCGTCCTACTCCATGCGCTGTCAGGCCGCGCCCCTGAAGCCAAGTATTTTTCAGTAATTTTTTTCGGTCTACACCCGTACTTGCCTTTTTTCTCCACTGGAGGGAGTTTGTGGTGTTAGACCCTATACACTTATTGTCTACGAGTCATATATATCTTAACCACTTCCAGACCGCGTTGCCTAGATTTACTGCTGCAGAGTGGCAACGTAGAGTGAATCGCTGTCTATAAACGGCGATTCGCACAGGCATGGCTAGGGGGCGAGTGCACGCCGCCGCTCTCTCGTGCCCGCCGCGCGCTCCCTCAGTGTGTTGCTTACTACACAGGAGGAACAGGGAACCGCCAATGTAAACACGGCGGTTCCTTATTCTAACAGGCGTCATGACCGAGATCTACTGATCCCTGTATTCGGGGTCCCTTAGATCTCTTATGCCCCTGACAGCCCAGCCCCCATACAGTTAGAACACCCCTAAGGAACACAGTTAACCCCTAGATTGCCCCCTACAGGTTGACCCTTTCCCTGCCAATGACACTTATACAGTAATCAGTGGCTATTTTTAGCTGTGATTGCTGTATAAATGTCATTAGTCCAAAAAAAGTGTCAAAAATGTCAGACATGTCCACTGCAATATCGCAGTCCTGATAAAAATTACAGATCGCCCCCATTACTAGTAAAAAAAAAAGTAGAAACGCCATAAATTAATTCTCATGGTTTGTAAACGCGGTAACTTTTTTGCAAACCAATCAATATATGCTGATTGCAATTTTTTTAACCACATATATGAGGAAGTATATATGAGGAAGCCAAAACTGATGAATAAATGTGTTTTTTTTTTTATATATTTTTTTTGGATATGTATTATAGGAAAAAGTAAAAAATTTTCAAAATTGTCACTCTTTATATGTTTATAGCGGTGATCAGAAGTGACGCAGAGATTATCAGATACCACTAAAAGAAAGCTCTATTTGTGGGAAAAAAGGAAATAAATTTTGTTTGGGTACAGCGTCGCAGGACCGCTCAGTTGTCAAAGTGACGCTGTGGCGAATCGCAAAAAGTGCTCTGGTCCTAAAGTGGGAAATCCTTTCGGGGCTGAAGTGGTTTTAACAAATGTTTTTACAAAAAAACATTTTTAAATTAAATAGTCGTTTATATATTAACCGCTTAACAACCGCCCTATAGACAAAAGACGTCTACAGGGCGGTTGCTTAATTCTGGGAGGACGTCTATTGACGTCCTCCCAGAATCGCGGGTCCCGCGCGCCCTGCGGGGCGCGCACACGGGACTGTCGGTGCTCGCCGGCAACAGGGGACCCGGCGGCACACAGATCACGGTAAACGGCCAATAGCGGCGGCCGTTTACCACGTGATCGCTCCATCCAATGATGGAGCGATCACAATGTAAATAGAGAAAGTTCATGAAGGGTTCATCTCCCTCCTCTCCTCACACCGCTGCAGCGTGTGAGGAGAGAGAGAGAGTTTGAGCCTTCCACTGTGAGTAAAAGACATTTTCATTGTGCCCTGAAGTGCCCAACAGTGCCCCACAGTGCCCAACAGTGCCATATTGTTGCCCACTTTGGTCATCTGTGCCACATCTGTGCCATCTGTGCACCTACAAAGTCGCATCAGTGCCGCCTGTACTGCTACAGAGCCACATCAGTGCCACCTGTGCCACTACAGTGCCACCAGTGCCACATCAGTGCCCTACAGTGCCATCAGTGCCTCTACAGAGCCACATCAGTGCCACTACAGTGTTCATCTGTGCCACTACAGTGCCCGTCAGTGCCACCTGTGCCCGTCAGTGCCACCTGTGCCCATCAGTGCCACCTGTGCCCATCAGTGCCACCTGTGCCCATCAGTGCCACTACAGTGATAATCTGCACCACTACTGTGCCCATCAGTGCCGCCTGTGCCCATCAGTGCCCGCCTGTGCCCATCGGTGCCCTCTGTGCCCATCGGTGCCCGTCTGTGCCCATCAGTGCCCGTCTGTGCCCATCGGTGCTATCAGTGCCACTACAGCGCTCACCTGTACTATCAGTGCAACTACAGTGCCCCCTGTGCCAATCAGTTCCTCCTGTGCCGACATCACCGTGACTATCG
>BLSH010142204.1:414708-439445 GCA_018402905.1 Glandirana rugosa | reverse complement strand
GGAGGTTTGTTGGTATGGTACTACCTTCTTTCTCTTCCCCTTCGAGGGTGTCACTTCAGGTATGTTTAAAATAAATTTTTTCATTTTCAAGGTACCGTTTTTGTAAATTTTGTTTTCTCAACACTTATTCCTTCGTCCCCTGTGGTCGACACAAGGTGACTTTCGTCTTCACCGCATAGTGCGATGCTGGTGTGGGTTTCGCAAAGTAGTCGTGCGAGACTGCAGTAGTTCCCAGTGTACCGGACTATGAAGAGAAGGGATAATTAATATGTTAGGCGGGTCTCCTTGTTGGTTAGGTGAAGTTAGGAGTTATTATCATTAATTTACTGAGTTTTTTGGAAAACATAGGAGAATCAATTGGTGAACTGTTGACCCGTGAATTTGGGGGAATTGTTCAATGTTGCATGACTGAGTAATTGTCATTCAAAGTGTGAGAGCGCTGAAAGCTGAAAATTGGTCTGGTTGTTAAGGGGGTTTAAGTGCCCAGTTGTCAAGTGGTTAACTAAGAGGATACAAAAGGTTTTTTGAGTCATTTAATTACTATTATTGAGGATTGAAGTGGATTGGTTGTTCCTCTGGGCGGATTGTATAATTAATAGGGAAGAGAAGTATCAGGCCATGTGACCCTTGATGACGTCAGAGCGTGCTGATGAAACGCTTTGGGTGTGGTCGTAGCGTGATACGCCACTTCTGCTTTCAGTGGAACACAGCTGGTGTCCCCTGCTTCCTTATTCACAACTCTTTTGTTTTAAATGTTTTTGCCATGGAACTTTTACTTTTTTAAATAAAATTTGTATGGACTTCACTGTGGGAGCTTCCCCTTCTCTTTCTTCCATCATGGTATGGTTGTTTGGAGGTATGGTGGTCTAATCCAGTGGAGGCTGTTTTCCTGATGAGAGCCGTTGGAAAGATTCCAAGTAGCAGGTGCATATGACTTCTGTAATGGGGGGTCATCTCCTTCTGGTGAGTAGGGTGTGTGACAGGTGTTGGTAGAGGAGCACATACAGTCACCCCTTTCCTGCCTGGAACTTGATTGCACAACTTCTTTATGAACAATTTTGGACTTTTACACTTTATTGCATACGATTGCACTTTATTCGATCTGACTTTTTATTGGGATAATTTTTGCACTTGCACGTTTTTATGGGAAATTTTCAAATGTATTTTTGAATTTCATATGCTTTCTATATCGTGTCATTCATTGGTGACCTCTAGTGGTCAATCATTCACATTGCACTTTGACTTTTTTTTATGTTTGTTCACATATTGGTAACCTCTAGTGGTCAGCCACACATATTTCACCTTGCAAATAGGTCGTAGAGCGCAGTTTTATTTACCATTCATTTTCAAGGACATTTTGTCTGACACAACAAGCAGCTCTTATCTCTTACTACAGGTTAGTCAATTTGCACAGGTAGAGGTACCCTCTTGGTCTTCCTTTTGTTTTTTATGTTCATACCAATGAGTAAGAAGAATGAAAATACACTGCCAAAGCTTAGATTTGCCCCTTAATTGAACTCAGGACAAGCTTCAAGTCTACTCCAGACTGAAGAAAGGACTTACAGGGATGTAAGACCTCCAGGCTATGGCCATCTCCTGGCCCTCAGTAATGTGAAAGTGACTTCCCTGGACAACCCTCTGTCCATCAATACCCTGACTTCAATAGCCAAGTCAACTGTAAAGAAGGATGGCAAATTGGACCCTGAAGCAGAAAGTTCAGACGAGTTGGCAGCATCCACGGCCTGTCCACCTCCAGGTTTACTACCAAGCCCTCCTGGGCCAAGCTGGAGTGACCAGAGTTATCAGTGTGTTCGACACCTTGATTCTGTGCAACAGACATGGAGGAACCTGAATCAGAGGAAATCCATATATTTGAGAGAGCTGATCCCAAGGCATCGCCAGGGCATCCATTGCAAATGCCTCTGAATCCCTGGTTCTGGACACAAGTCTCCTTAGTTTCCCATTGAACCTGGAAGCCAGCAAATTCACATCCTACATTCCCCAGGGCTGGCAAAGTAGCTTGAAAATCTCAGAATGGAGGACCATTCCCCTGCTGCCAACCTCCGACAACTGAGAAAATCCACCTGCCACTTTTTCACTCTCAGAATGTGCATTGCGGATAAGGTGGGAACCTCTTCCTGGGCTGCCTGACTCCTCGTGCCTCCTTCATGATTGACTTATGCCATGGCTGTAGCATTAATATAAATAATGAGCCAAAAATGGAAAGATACAAGGTATAGTGAGTGCCATCATCCACATTTCATTTCCACATGGCTGTAGCATTTTTGGACTGTATTTTCACCAGAAGACCCTGTAATAGACCTGTCCAATGCAGGAGCACCAAGCAAATTGTCCGCAGCTCAACACATTGATAGGTAACAAACTCTTCCGTGGGAACCACCTCCTCTGTACTGAAAGATGATCCAACGCACCTCCCCATCCTAACAGACTGGCATCTGTGGAGACTGCTTTTGAAGAAATGGGAAGAAACAACTTTCTGATCTCCAATGTTCGCAGCAACATCCACCACTCCATTGACTGATGAATACTGGGACATAGATGCATCCATGAGCCCAAAGACTGAGATCTCCTGTCCCAAGCTGACAGAACGTTCAGCTGCAGAGGCCTGGAGTGAAATTGAGAAAAAGGCACTGCCTCGAATGTGGCTACCATCTTTACTAGAACACTCATCCAAAAACGAATTGAGGGATACCTCCTTTCCCCGAATAAAGCAGTCTGCCCTCTCTGGGACACACATTTCTCTGGGGGATGAAAAACTCTTGCCGGAACTATATCCCACATCAGGCCCAAATATTCCAGTCTCTGGGTTGGCAGTAACACTGATTTGAAAAGTTTGAGAATCCAACCAAACCTCTCCAATGTCTGAACGGTGAGGTCCACATTGGGTGGCAGATGCAGCAACGACTGTTCCCTGATCAGCAGGTCGTCCAAGTATCCGAGAATGGACACCCCCCTGGATCCTTAAGAGACCCAGGGCAGGAGCTGGAACCTTTGTCTAGACCTGCAGGACAGGTGCTAGACCGAGTGGTAACACCACAAACTAATAAAGATGGTCTTCTATGCAAAACTGGAGAAATTTCTGTTAAGTAGGAAATACGGGAACATGCACATACTGTAGCCGACGCTGTGAGGGACAGATTGCAGATCTAATAACTAGGTAGAGATTACTACTACTGCTGTGAGGGACAGATTGCAGTGATAATAACTAGGTAGAGATTACTACTACTGCTTTGAGGGACAGAATGTAGATCTAGAACATCTCATCCTGCATTACAGAACGATCTGATTACAGAACGATCTCTCATCCTGCATTACAGAACGATCTGATACTGGACTAGGTAGAGATTACTACTGCTTTGAGGGACAGATTGCAGCTCTAATAACATCTCCCATTTTTCTTCCTTTTGCAGCCCTCTAGCACTTTCCAGGACTTTTTTACAGTCATTTTTGTGCCGAAAAGTTTGGGTCCCCATTGACTTCAATGGGGTCCGGGGTAAAGTTCGGATAACGTTCGGTACCGAACCCAAATGTTTCCGCGAAGTTCGGCCGAACCCGAACAGCCAGGTGTTCGCTCAACTCTAATAGGAACTTGTTCGACCTCTTCAAGTCCAGAATTGGACGTATGCTGCCATCTGTCTTGGGAACTGTGAAGATATTCAAATAAAAATCTTGACATTTTTCGATCTTGGGAACAGGCCTGATTACCTCTTGTAACCGACGCTGATGAAAGGCTTGACAAAGCAGAGATCTCTATTGCGGATTTGCAGGGGCATTTGAACGCATGAAACATGGAGGTGGGAATTCATGGAATTCACGCGTAACCTCGAAATACCACCTCCCAAACCCACGTCTGGTATTTTCATTGACCATGCCTCTGCAAACTCCAGCAATCATCCCCCTCCCAAACAGGCAGGGCGCCCTCTCATAAGGAGGCAAACTTGGAATCTGACTTCGTCAGTTCAGAGGTCCAAGGTCCAATTTTTCCTGCAAAATGTTGGCCCCGAGGCTTACCCATAGAGGATGAGCCCTGTGTCAAATTAAATCACTGCATAGAGGAAGATTCTGACAATGTTGCTGCCCTACGAGCTGGATGCTTGCCCTTTTTTTCAAGGGAAGAAGGTAACTCTTTTCACCTGATATCTTCTGCATATACAGTGCCTTGAAAAAGTATTCATACCCCATGAAATTTTCCACATTTTATCAAGTTACAACCAAAAATGTAAATATATTTTATTGGGATTTTATGTGATAGACCAACACAAAGAGGCACATAGTTGTGGAAGGAAATTTATAAATGGTTTTCAATTTTTTTTTTTTTTTACAAATATGTGAAAAGTGTGGCGTGCATTTGTATTCAGCCCCCTGAGTTAATACTTTGTAGAACCACCTTTTGCTGCTTTGCACATCTAGGGAGTGACGTTTTTGCCCATCTTTGTTTGCAAAATAGCTCAAGCTCTGTCAGATTGGATGCAGAGCATCTGTGAACAGCAATTTTCAAGTCTTGCCACAGATTCTCGATTGGATTTAGGTCTGGACTTTGACTGGGCCATTCTAACACATGCATATGATTTGATCTAAACCATTCCATTGTAGCTCTGTGTCATGGATCTGCAGTGATGGTTCATATCCTGTCTGTCTGCTTACCTCTGCTCTGTGTTTCAGCTTAGGGACTGAGCTCTCACACCTGAATGATTAAGTAATCTCTTAGCATGGCTCCACCCCAGCCTGCAGCAGGAAAGACTACTTAACTCCGTGTATTGCAAGCCAGCCTTGCCCGAGCAATAGTTAGTCTAGGCTCCCTGTGTGTGTTCCCTGCCGTGTGCTCTAGTTTGTTTCTGTGTACCTTGGCCTGTTCTCTTAACAATTCCTGCCTGCCTGATACCCCGACCTTTGGTGTGTTCTGACTATTCATGTCTGCTTGTTGCCCTGACCCTTGGCGTGCCTTCCTGACATACCCTTGTAGCCTTGCCTGCTGCTTCCTCTCTATACACCTGAAGCCAGCCATGAGCGTAAGCTGGGAGACCCTGGGGACCTCGACCTGGAGTCAGCTGCAGAGAAGTCCATCCTCACCATCAGAGGCTCTGGTGAATACCTGCTGGCTCTTAGACTCCATACCCTAGGGAATCTTATGCTCTAGCTCCCTGTGCAATCTGTGTTGGTGCTCCAGTGGTCCCGCTTTCCTGAACCATCCAGAGCTCCATACGATCAGTCAGCCGAAGGGTTCACTACCCTAACACCAATGGAGTGCATCTGTCACTTGGCCTCAGGTGACCTGACGCTCTGGCTGTATGTTTAGGGTTGTTGTCCTGCTGGAAAGTGAACCTCCACCCCAGTCTCAAAGTCTTTTGCACACTCTAACAGGTTTTTTTCTAAGATTGCCATGTATTTGGCTCCATCCATCTTCTCTTCAACTCTGATCAGCTTCCCTGTCCCTGCAGAAGAAAAGCATCCCCACAGCATGATGCTGCCACCACCATCTTTCACGGTGGGGATGGTGTTTTCAGGGTGATGGGCAGTGTTAGTTTTCTGCCACACATATAATTTTGCTTTTAGGCCAAAAAGTTAAAGTTAAGTTTGGTCTCATCTGACCAAAGCACCTTCTTCCACATGTTTGTTGTTTACACCACATGGCTTCTCGCAAACTGCAAACGGAACTTCTTATGGCTTTCTTTCAACAATGGCTCCTCCATAGTTACGATGGGCCTCTTGGCTGCTTCTCTGATTAATGCTCTCCTTGCTCAGCCTGTCAGTTTAGGTGGATGGCCATGTCTTGATAGGTTTGCAGTTGTGCCACATTCTTTCCATTTCGGATGATGGATTGAACAGTGCTCCGTGAGATGTTCAAAGCTTATAACTTAACCCTGCTTTAAACTTCTTTATTCATGACATGTCTGGTGTGTTCCTTGGTCTTCATGATGCTGTTTGTTCACCAAGGTTCTCTAACAAACCTATGAGGGCTTCACAGAACAGTTGTATTTATACTGAGATTAAATTACACACAGGACTCTATTAACTAATTAGGTAGCTTCTGAAGGCAATTGGTTCCACTAGATTTTAGTTAAGGGTATCACAGTAAAGGGGGCTGAATACAAATGCATGCCACACTTTTCACATATTCATTTGTAAAAAATGTGGAAAACCATTTACCATTTTCCTTCCACTTCACAATTATGTGCCACTTTGTGTTTGTCTATCACTCAAAATCCCAATAAAATACATTTACGTTTTTGGTTGTAACATGACAAAATGTTGAAAATTTCAACGGGTATGAATACTTTTTCAAGGCACTGTAATAGTCTAATTCTGTCTAATTCTCAGTGGAATGGAAAGCCTGTCAACAATTTGTAGCAAGGCAATTCCACAGACCAGCTCTTGGGCCAAAGCACTCTACGCATATGAATAGATAAAAGCCCATGTGTGAGATCTGCTGAATAGAATCTTTCAAAGCGTCAATTGAAAAACAATGCGCTTGAGGCAAATCCTCACTTGAGCCTGCCTCAGTGCCTATAGACTCTTTCTTAACGAGATGCTTAACGCAGACCTTGAACTCTGCCAGACACCATTGGCTGCTACTGCCGGCTGCATGGCAGCCCCTGGCAAAGAAAAAGATGCTTTGAGCAACGTTTCTAGTTTCTTATCCGCTGGATCTTTTTTTTTTTTTTTTTAATCAAGAAACTTTTATTAAAAGAAAAGAGTAAAAAAAGGCATCACAATATACAGACAATCAAATGTACAATTATAATGTAAGCAATAGTTATTTCCAGTACTATAATAAATGAGCAGAATAAACTCATCAGTACCCAAACCTGGAGTCACCTTGCATATACTAAGACCATCAATAATAGTCTTCTTATTATTGGATTCCCCATAAAATGAGTGCACAAAATAGAAAATAAATTAAAAAAAAACAATCGAAGGGGCGTGGCTTAGCGACGTCGGCGTAAGGACGTCTCTGCAGGAGCTCTGCACGAATCGCAACTGAGAACCTCCCATCGGGCTACATTGACGAGCTGCTTTCACATGTCTGGGGGCCACAAACACCCTCAGGCTACTGGAGAACCGAGGGGACTCGAGATCACCCACTACTTCCTCTGGCAACACGCTCCTTCATCTCCCACGGCAGCTGCCAAGATGGTGCCACTATGAGTCAACACGGCCAGCACCGCCATTAATACAAATAAAAAGGCTTCACAAGTGGGGGGCTCCAGCTGCAGGGGACTTGGCTGTGCCTGTGGACCGTCCCCATCTTGTCTCTGGCTCTCCCACAAGCAGATTCGCAGACTGATCCTGGGCTCTCTGTGGTGGTAGATGGCCGTTCAGAAGGTGCCTTCAGGGAGTTAGTGACCGACCTGCCCACCAGACAAGACCTCTAGGCTATGGCCACCTCCATTGTAAATGCTCTCTCACGAGAGCTGCATGATCTCTGTCAGCAAGTAGAAACCGTTGAGTGCTAGAGTCCTCCACTACCTCTGCAGATGCCTGCCTCACTCCTCTGGAGGCTGAGCGCCAGGCGTTCTGCCGCTATCTCATCGATGTCCACCTGCGGCTGCATGATGAGTAAAATCGCAGCAGGTGAAACAATCTGCACCTGCGCAGCATTCCTGAAGCCACCATGGCTCCAGATCTCCGCGGCTATTCTGATCCAGATTCTAGGCAAACCACCTACAGCCGAGCTGGAGATTGATAGAGTTCATCTGGTGCTAGGCCCTAGGGCACCACCTTCCTCTGAATCTGCCTCTGTTTTTTCAGTTATGCCCCGAGACATCCTCTGCAGGGTCCATTTCTACATCGTTAGAGAGGAGATTATACGTCAGGCTTAGTCTAAGGGCCCCGTTGACTTTGAAGGCACGTCCATTCGGAGCTATCCTGATGTCTCTAGGCAAACTTGGGCCATGCGAGGGCTACTGCCATCCCTTTCATCTTATTGTGCAGAAACAAGGGATTTAATTCTATCTCATTCTGCTCAGATCAGCTTCTGGAACTGTTTAGTTTGATTTCCTGTTTAGCCAGGAGGATTCTGGCCCACCTGTGGCGAGACTGCAACAGATCCGATGACCTAGATGTCGAGCCTCTAGTCGTGAGGCCCCCAGATCCACGCCGAACTGCCTGTCTGTCTGTCACCAAAGAAATTGATGCTGTGAACTTTCCTGTTGGGACCTTCAGGTTTGCAATTTCCTGGCCCGCTGTTGTCTCTGTCATGAGTCATTAGTCCCTCTAGTTGAGCCATTTGTTTCATTTCATCTCAGCTGATGTCGCCCCCAGGCCCTCTGACCCCACATCTCCCCTTTAAACCATGTACTTTGCAATTCCAGCATGTGAGGGTCAGAGACTTCAGAGACATGCCTCTATAGATTTATGCCTTCTGGCCTTTGGGTGACATGTTTTGTCAAGAGTGTGGTCACCCCTGCTTGCCACCTTTTTTGGTCACCAGCGGGGGGGGGCCTCTGGTTTGATGACTGCAGTCTGTGGGTGGGCTCCCTTCTCCATAACTTTTAGCTCCCCCAAGTTTGATTTGGCTATCAGTCTCCTATTTCTTTGTTGTTCTCTCTTACGGAAGCCCTGTAATCTGAGCATAAGCTGAATATATAATTGCCCCTTCTATACTTGATATTGCAAATTATGTTGTTGTGGGGTTATGGGCCCTGTCTAGCAGACCCACTTTTCATTGGGACATTATATAATTGAGATTTTCATGTCAATGTTTTGTCTCTGTAATTTTCAACCTCATGTGTGAATTTCATTCTTCTGTCATGGTGTCTCGGGGTTCGGTGCAGAGGCCATACTTACCGTTTTTCTTTTTTTATACACTGCCTGGAGCTCTATTGGTCTTTGCACCTCCACTGGTACACCATCACAGCACTGTATATGTTATGTTTTTTTTTTTTTTCTTAGTAGCTTTATAATAGTTATAATATGTTTCTTGTTCCGACTCCGTGCATCTTCAAATGCATTGTTTTAGCTGACTTTCATTGTTTGTTTTATGCTGTTTCTGGTGCTTCAACCACCCCCAGATAAGGTGGACTTGGGTGCTTTTTGTGCTCTCTCAAGGTCCTCAGTTAAACTTGATTGTAGACTGTTCTTCCCCCTCCTTCTCTCCTTCTCAGTTTTCACTCCCTTCCTTCACTTTTTATTCCCCTTTCCTTTTTTTTTTTTCTCTTTGGGAATTATTGGTGGGTCCATCCCACACATTCGTGTAACCACACACTGGTCCGGGTGCACCATGGGTCTCCTCAAGGTCACCTCCCTTAATGTGAGAAGTCTTAATGTACCAGAGAAACGCTCTCAGCTTTTGGCTGATTTGCGTAAAAGTAAAACTCAAGTGACTTTCCTACAGGAAGCGCAGTTCTGTGGTGATTGGATCCCTAAATTGACCAACAGGGACTTTCCAACGGTGTATCACAGCCCTTCACCCATCTCCAGATCTAAGGGGGTTAGCATCCTGGTGGCCAAATCAGTTCCTTGGACTTCTGATGCATTGTGGATGGATGCTCAGTGTCGTTTTCTTCTGTTCAAGGGGAAGGTGTGGGATATGCATGTCACCTTTGCCAAAGTTTATTTTCCGAATGTGGATCATCCGCAGTTTCTACGGGCGCACATTCCTGAGATTTTGGAGTTTGCAGAGGGGCCTCCTTGTTTTTAGGGTTTTTAGATCTTAATTTCGCTATGTATCCTCTATTGGATGTATCTTGCGGTTCATCTCATCTCCCCTATTCTCACTTCAAGCACCTGAAGGCGGACCTGCAGCTCCTACGTCTGGTCGATCCCTGTTGGCTACTACATCCTCAAGAGTGTGATTTCTCATTTTTACAGGTTCACCACACTTACTCGTGTCTCGATTATCTTTCGATCACGCATAAAGACTTAACCAGAGTGATATCTACTAGTATCAATGTAATTTCCTTCTCAGACCATGCGCCAGTCCTACCCTTCAGTTGGGCCCGGTGGTACAGAATCCTCCATCTTGGAGGTTGAATGAGTCCTTACTACAGTTGGAAGAAGTTTGCTCTGAGCTGCTGGCCGCCTTGGTGAAATACTTTTCCATAAATTGTGCCTCTGTTGACAATCCGTTGGTTGTTTGGGAGGCTCATAAGCCGGTTATACAGGGTACACTAATTAGAATAGGAGCCCACCTTAAAAGGGAGAGGTCCCGACTAGAGGTGCACCGAATGGAAATTTTGGTACCGAAAATGAAGGATGCACTTGGCCGAAAACTGAAAATGACCGTTTTTAAAAAATTTTTTTTTTTCTTTTTTGATATAGAATTGTGTTTTATTCAATTTTTAATTACCATGAATTTAATGAATAAAAAATACAATCCAGTAACGCAGTTAGTACTTTAATAATGTAACACACATAAATTGGACAAGGAAAATTAAATTAAACTTACAGTACTTATGCTGCACAATAAAAAACAAAAAAATAAAATAAAAACAGGCATAATATAAAATGCCAAGGACTAAGAGCCTCTATGCTTGTGTAGATTTTTTCACTGTTTATTGTTCAAAAATAGAAGAACCATAAAACAAGACAGAGGGTGCACGGGCTAGTATACATGCTACTAACAAACCGTCAGGTGTATCAAAGCTTGTTGTCAAAGTAAAGCATCAGCTTCCAGTCCACGATACATCATCGCATAATGGGGCAACTGAAATACCCAACAGGATAAAGTGTTTCAAGGACTTGCCTCTTCCTTAGAGTCAGAGCTCTGAGGAGAGGCGAGTCCTCAAAACATGTTAGCCTGTTGGATTATCCAGTTGCCCCATTATGTGTTGTGTTGATAATCGTGAACTGGAAGCTTACTTTGACGACGAGCTTGATAGTGCACCTGTTGGTTTGTTGTATATTACTTACCACTGTTTTTATTAACAAAGAGGTGTCTTATTTTGAGATAATGCACTAGGCTGGTGCACCCTCTGTCTTGTTTTATTTCAGACAGTGTATTCACTCTCTTCCCTAGTCATAAGGCAAGGTCTGGTACCTCCTTTTCCTGTCATTGCTCACTCTGCCAATGGGATTGGTGCCTCCTGGGCTTTCCAACATCAATCGTTTGTTTCACAGGTGTGTAAGGTGACTACCTGGTTGTCTGCACACACATTCAACAAATTTTACAAGGTTGATGTTTTGGCATCCTCGGATGCTTCCTTTGGCCGCAAGGTTTTGCAGGCAGCTGTCTGAAGTTTTGTTCCCCACAGGGGGTTTTCTGTTGGGTGGAGTTGCTCATTGGCACTTGTTTCTGGTTTCTTCCTTTCCTATCCCTCGTTGTGATACTGCTTTGGGACGTCCCTAAGGTCTAGATCAGGAAGTGCTGTGTCCGTCAATGAACGATCGAGAGAACTGGATTTTTTCTACTCACCGTAAAAATCCCTTTCTCTGAGTTAATTGACGGACACAACACCCACCCCTCCTGTTTTGTGCTTGAAGTTTGTACTGCCTGTTATGAACTGAGCTATCTGTAACAGGGTGGAGGGTTACTAGCAGTGAGGACTGCCCCTGGGCGGTGCTGTGCTTGTTCTTTTTTCTGCCTAGTCCTACTCCTGAAGGTGGCGATATAATCCAAAGGCCAAGATCAGGAAGTGCTGTGTCTGTTAACTCAGTGTAAGGGAGTTTACGGTGAGTAGAAAAAATCCGTTTTTTTAAAGCATCAGATATTGCTGCTGCAGTATGTGATCCAACAAACTCACGTGTGTTAAGTGGGATGTTTTGCAATTGAAATTTGGCATCTATCCACTGCACTGTCAGGCTAAGCATTCTCATTGTACTGACAGCTGAACTCCAAATGTCAGCAGTAAACTGATTGCTGTGATGTCAGTGGTCATGATGAGCTCATGAATGCGTTTTGTAACACTGCCAAAGAATTCAGGTAGACCGGTATCTGCAAAGTAGCGTTTGCTTGGTAGTGTGTAACGCAGCTCAATATATTGTATGAGCCTACGGAATCCAATGTCCTCCAAAACAGAGAATGGCTGGTTGTCTAACGCAATAAATTCCATAATTTTATTTGTAATGCCATGAGCTTTGGGACTGTCGCTTGCAAATTGTTTAGCTTTTTCGAAGACTGTGGCTACAGATGGTGTTGAACTTAAACATGTGCTTAGGTCACTTTTTGGAAGTGGTGCAGTTTTCTTGTATTCTGCATGCTGAACTGGATGACGTGTTTTCAGGTGGTGTATCAAACCTGTTGTTGAAAAATGCCTTGCCACTGTACCCCCTCTTGAAATTTCTGTTTAGCAAAGACTGCAGATTGCAAATTTGGGGTCTTTGTCAGAAAGTTTAAAGTATTTCCACACTGCAGACATGGTCCACCTTTGCTGGTAGCATGGAATGGTCTATAGTGGGAGTGAAATCTGAGGGGGAAAAAAAACAAGACAAAGCCAAAGCTAGCATGGGCTCATCATACAATGTATGAATTCTCAAACAAACCAAGTACGTTGCTGGCACGGGCCCTGCATGGACCACATACTAAAATCTACATCTCTCATATCATTGGCTCCTCTGGGCAGAAGCTTAAACCTCTACTGCAGAGGGCGTGGCCTGGCGTGAGCAGTGGCGGACGTTCTGCTTAGGAGCTCCAAGCTACCACCGTGCAATCCAGGGGTATCTGCAAGCCATCCAGCCGGGTGAGCATCAACACCCCATCAGATCGCTTCCCTACACTCCTAGCTACATCCTGATCCGAAAATCGAGCGGAGCAGACACCCGTTCGAGGACAAATTGAGGCCACGGCTCCATTGGACTAGGCTGCCAGCATTCCGTCCCCTAATTAACAGCTATCCGCCCCCGTGGTACCCCGGTCCTTGTACCCTGAAGCCCCCCATCATCACCCGGTTCCACCTTCACCAAATTCAGGACCCTTAATACACACCAGTCCGAGGCTTATGTTGTGGCCCACTGAGGCCTAGTGCGGCCACAATCTTGGGAACCGCGATCTCCCATACTAGCTCTTGCAGAAACCACAGGGACTTGGAGTATACACTATAATGCCTAAGCAACTACTTTTGGCTCCTCAATAGTGCCCTACAAAGCACCAGGCTGCATAAAGCCCTGAGACCCAGCTGGCAGATTTAAGGCCCACCATTGGTTGCCATCTTGGCACACCCAGCCCAATACCTTGGCAGTCTCCCCAGCTATAGGGCCCTGCACGTGTTGTAACTGGCACGAAAACAAAACAGAGTCTCAGAAGGACAGAGGCATAAAAACACTTCCCCTGCACAGACTCTTAATGAGCGGAATGGGCAAATAGGGTGTATAGCTGCGCCCTGATCCAGCTTTCTCCATAGTGGGGGACATGGCTTAACACATGGAGCAGTGAGACACACGTCTCCTCAGCTCCTGGGACCCACAACTCTGTGAGACACTCAAATACCAGGAAACCTACTCGTCTTCATTCCGATGGGTAAGGACGAGCTCAAGGAGCAAAAGGGCTACTCCAGCCGAGATCAAAATGGAGATCTCAGACATTTCTTCTTAAAATTCACGGCTGTGGCCCAGCACAGTTCTGGTTCTAAGATGGCGCCGGCAGCTCCATATCCAGCCCGATCTGACTCGGCCTTGGACTTACAGATGAGCACTTATTCGAGACGCCGGTCCCCAGAATACACTGACCGCTCCCTTAGGAGCTCCAGAAGCCATTCACATGTCTCCTTGGAGTCGGGAGATGGCTGGGACATGGAATCTCAAATTAAATCGCTACATAACTACATGTGCTCTCTACCCACAAAGGCTGACTTCGAACACTGTGTTAAGCGCATTGAGAAAACATACAAACAAGAGATAAATTAACTCAAAAAAGATATTGGTAACCGCTTCTGCGATATCAAACATACTACTGATGGTATCTGCACTACGGTCCAATCACATGAGGAAATCCTTAACTCGCATACCATCCTGCTTCAACAACTGTCATACCAACAAGATATAATCGAGAACAGAAAAAGGCAAAATAACATCCGTCTACGAGGGATCCCAGGAACCGTGGAAAATAAAGACTTACAAGGTGCCGTAACCGCCATTTTCAACCAACTTCTCCAGCGGCCCAAGGATGACCCCCATCAAGCTGGACTGGGTCCACAGGACCTCCGGTCCAAGGAACCCACATCCCACATTTAATCGTGACACCCTGTGCCGGGTTGGTTTCTACAAACTCAAAGAAGAAATCATGCGTGCTGCCAGAACACAGGATACTATACTTTTCAACGATACCCCTGCGATGTTGCTTCCTGACCTCTCCCATCAAACCCTGGCAATGAGGAAAGCATTAAAAACACTGACCCAGATTCTGCAAACCCGCAAAATCAAATACCAATGGCGCTTTCCTTTCCATCTCAGGGTCCACCATGGCGGGAAAATGGCCATCTTTCACACACTGGGGGACCTCCACACATTCCTCAGCACCTTGGAACTCCTGCAGGTCTCCCTGCCTGACTGGCCTTTCACACCCACCACTCCTGGGCTCCCCTTCGCCTCCCAATGGCAAAAACAATGACGCAAAGGCCGGTCCAAATCTTCATCCAACAAGGATCCTAACGGTTGAACTCATATCATATCAACTCTGGATCACCCACCACGCTCAGGATTCCTTCCTGCATTCTTCTTAAATATTCCTCTAGTTGAAAATTGTTCACAATTGTTCACTTTAGAATTAGCTTGTTTTACCTAACTGATGTTTTTACCTTTCTATGGTTTATTTGCCTGCAGTAGAAAGGACTGAAACCCGGTCTCGTCCATGAACATAAGGTATATTATGGTAATATCTACACCCTGGGCTCCTTTGTCCTAGCCCCATATTACTTTCAAAGCTTTTTGAACCCCCACAATTACGTGCCTAGGCTTGGGGTCATATAACCTTCCATTTAACCACCAGCAATGTGCCATAATGTACTATACACCCTGGGCTTTTACCGGCCCCCATTTTGTATGTCTTCCCCTTTCCCCTAGTAAAATCCTAACTTTCCTGATATCTGATAGTTATTTACATATGTCTCGCAGGGGGGCTCCTGGGAGCTACCTCCTGTGTTTCCCTGGTAACCTGCAATAGGCCCTCGTGCAGTGCAATCTACTGCACTCTTCTTGGTTACGTTAATGATTTATAAAATGTTATTAGACCGCCTTTAATTTATGGTATTATGGAGCCACCTAGTGGCCTTTTTATTTTTACACCTTTTTTTTATCATTACTACTATTTCACTGCATGCCTGCAATTGTTGCTAATCCTGATCTTTATAACACTACACCTCGATTGGTTGAGATTACATGGTCAAGCAACCCAATGCTCTCCCTCTCTAAATTTTCACTAAATACGCTTGACTTTTCTCTTTGTTCCGCTCCTTTAACTCTCCCTATCCCCCTACCTTTTCTCAGGTTCCGCTGGGAGTCTTCATCCTTTTTGCATTCCTCATTTTTGCTGTGTCTACCTTTAAACATTCACCATGGCTTCTGATACCCCAATATCTTTAGCCTCTTTCAACTGTAAGGGTTTTAATACCCCAGAGAAACGCAGCCAGATATTGTATCACTTTCACAAAACGCACAAATATACTGCTCCGACAGGAGACACATTTTCGTACAGGCTCTATTCCAACTCTACATAATCGATACTATACCACATGGTTTCATAGTTACAACCCCCAAGCTAAGTCCAAAGGGGTTTCAATATCCTTCCATAGATCCTTCCAACCTGAGGTTTTAGAATCCCTTATTGATGTGGATGGTCATTATATTTTTCTTAAGTTGAAACGAAACCATTTTCTTTTTACAGTGGCCAATATTTACGTACCAAACCTGGACCAGAGCCATTTTCTCTCCTCCACTCTGACCAGACTGTCTTCCTTCAGAAGCCCTCATGTCATAGTAGGTGGAGACCTCAATGTTGCCCTCTCCCCATATGTGGACACATCTTCAGGTAGGTCCTCACTCACTACATCTTCACTGTCCCACATCAAATCATTGCTACGCTCCTTTCAACATTTAGACGTCTGGCGTATCCAACAACTCGGCTGTCCATGACTTATACAGCAGACTAGATTACTTTCTCATTTCACAACCCCTCCTACAGACTTCAAAAGGGCATCTCTTATGGTCTGACCACGCACCAGTATACATATAATTTGCCCGCACTCCACCACCCCAAGGAAATGCTTCCTGGAGGCTTAACGATAACTTACTCTGTGACTCGGTCTGTATAGCTGAGCTATCAAAAACCATTAAACATTTTTACCTATACCATGCTGCTGACCTTACCTCTCCTATTGTGCAATGGGAGGTGCTGAAGTGTGTTCTGAGATGGACTATTATACAACAAGGCTCAAAAAAATTAGAGCGGATAACATTCGCCGATTACTAAACACGATTGCGGAGCTGGAGACTGTACATAAACGGGACCTTGATCCTTCCACTTTTGTCAAACTAGCCAACGTGTGACTTTATCTTTTGCAGTTACTTGACTCCCATTCTCTGATAGCACAGGACAAAGCACGTGCACATTTCTACTCACCGGCCAACAAATGTGGCCAACATCTGGCCCAGACCCTTCACCCTAAACTTCCCCGCAATCATGTTCCGTTAATAGTACAATCGAACCAAGTGAAAACACATAGCCCTAGAGATATATCCGACTCCTTCAAACAATACTACTCTAAACTATACGACCTTACCTCAAGCTCCACGAAGCAGTCAGATACCCCTCCCTTAGATGATCTACAGACATACATCTACATACATACATTTCCGATACAGCCCTACCTGAAATAGATGTTCAAGACTCAGTAGAACTAGATTAACCCCTTATGGAACCCAAATTTCTAGGCGCCATTAAGGGCTTGAACTTGTCCTGGCCCGGACGGGTTTACCCACCGTTTCTACAAAACTTTTGCCCTCCTCTTGGTACCTCTTCTAACCCGTGCATTCAACTCCATTGATTAAGCCACCTTCCACTCAAAACACCTCCTGTCCATCTTTCTGAAACCTGGCAAGGATCCTTCTCAATGCAGTAGTTATCATCCAATTTCACTATTAAACATAGACCTCAAATTCATTGCGAAGGTTCTTGCCAATCGTTTAGCCCCCCCTCCTACCCAGTATCATCCACAAAGACCAGGTCGGATTTGTTCCGGGTCGAGAAGCCTGGGACAATATGACTAAAACAATTCGTCTTATCTCATATGCCCAGAAACACGACCTGAAAGCCTGCCTTTTGTCCTTTGATGCCGAAAAGGCGTTTAATAGGGTTAACTGGAGATTCGTACGTCTATCGTTAGAGCAGATTGGTTTGGGGAGGTCCTTCAGCTCTAAAGTGATGTCTCTGTACTCACATCCCTTTGGCATCTGTACTAGTCAATGGTACTGCCTCTACACCGTTCAATATCTCGACCGTTACTCGTCGAGGTTGCCCGTTATCCCCTCTCCTATTTGTCCAGGTGATAGAACATCTAGCGAACGCTATTAGACAAAATGCCTCGATTCAAGGAGCCCTAACCCCCTCTGCCCATCAGAAATTATCCCTATATGGGGATGATTTATTGGTATATGTCCAGCAACCACATATTTCCCTACCATCTTTATTTTCAGAATTTCATAGATTAAGAATACACAGCAATTTTAAACGTAACATAACTAAAACAAGATTTTAATACTTTGCCCGCTTCAACAATGTCCTCATTAAGGACTAACTATTCCTTTCAATGGCAAACGGAAGGCATATCGTATCTTGGGGTTACGTTCCCTTCCAATCTATCAAATCTGTTCGCACTAAACTATATTCCTCTCCTCACAAACATACGGAAGGAATCGGAATCCTGGAGGAGCTCCTCCTTACCCTGGTTTGGGCATATTAACACCCTGAAAATGGATACCCTACCCAAGATACTATATTTTTTCCAGACCATGACAGCTCTAATCCCGAAATCCTTTTTCCTCCCCCTACGATCCCTCTCCTTTAGATTCCTCTGAAACAGAGGCTTTTCTATGGTCAAATACAACTTACTCACCCTCCCAAAACTGCAAGGCGGCACGGGACTCCCTGACTATGAACTATATTACAAGGCAACTCTTGCCGCCCGCATATTAGAATGGTTCCCACGCCCATTCACAAAGGCCTCAGTCATGGTCGAGCAGGACTTAGCCCCAGTTGACCTACGCGCACTCCTGTGAAGGAACAGTTTCTCACTTCCCCTACTGACATCAGCTTCTCCACTCACACTTGCAGCACTTAAGGTGTGGTACAAGAGGGGCCTAGGTTCGGTCCTTTCGTCCGACCCCTCGCCCTTAACATCTCTATTCGACAATCCTAGTTTCCCCCAAGGCATAAAGGCCCATACAATCGGCCATTCTCATGCTCTACATGGCCTCAAGCCTATAAATATATTTATCCCTGTACAGGTACGTATACTGTGCCATCCAGCCCCTGTGACTGGCTCACTAATCTACATCTTTCCTCTTTCATTAAACAGCTATCCCTATCATCCTTCATCCACCGTTCCCTCGCAGAATATGAATGTCTATGCAACCTACAAGTTACACCAAGACATTTGTTATCCACCTTATACAATCTAATTCAAGCTCTCACTCATGATCTCCCACCTTACACAAAGACATGGTCCACAGATCTGGGGACAGAATTCTCAAGAGTAGAATGGCCAAACTACCTTCCATTTCACACATAAATCATCTATATCTTGCTACACTCAGGAAAACATTTTTAAGATTTTGTCACGATGGTACAAAGATCCCCTCTCTTTGCATCGTATCTTCCCCTCCACACCCGATACATGCTGGCGCTGTGAGTCGGCAGTTGGCACCTACATTCACATCTGGTGGGAGTGCGAGAGGATTCGACCCTTCTGGACACAGGTATTCACAATTTATAATACTCTTTATGATGAAAATGTTGACATGACTCCAAGTATCGTACTTTTCTCCATGCTCCCTGGCTCTATAGCCTCCCAAAAGAAATGTCTACTACAATTCTTTCTCTCCGCAGCCAGGCAACTCATACCACTCTACTGGAAGACCTCAAACACCCCACCACTTTTGCAGTGGGTTGCTACCATGAACAACACCATGAGAATCGAGGAAATGCTAGCATAGGACAATAATACCTTTGAGAAATACAAGATACTATGATCAGTGTGGTTGCGCTTCTTATCTGACACGCTGGAGACTATGCTCTCCACCCTAACAACATGACATCCCTGTTTACCATGAAATACATTTTATGTACTGAGACCTCACTTATTCTTACAGCACCTTGCTCTCTGACTCCCAGCGGAACCTCTCTCTCTCCTCTTCTTCTCTTCACCCTATCTATTTCACTTCTTCGCCTCTGACAAATCCCTATCCCCCATCTCTTTCCTTCCCTTCTATTTTCCTTTGTGTTTAAGGAAAAATGTTTTTCATAGACAGAAACCTAGACTAGACTATGGGCCATATCTGCCATTCGGTTTTACCGTCTATTAGATTGAATGTATGACATTTCATATTATTTTCTCTGTTATGAATAAAAACATTTTCAACCCTAAAACTTGTACTGCAATGGCCTCCTCAGGCATGCCATCACTTCCCAGCGCGGTCCAAGAGGAGTTGGAGGAACTCATCACAGCTGAGGAGCTAGGGGTGGCTCTGGCCCACTCTAAACCGAAAAAGGTCCCAGGCCCAGATGGCCTTACCCCAGCCTATTACAAAGCCTTTTTTGAGACGCTGTCTTCACCCTTGGTCTCTGCACTTAACTCCATTAAGGAGGGGAAGCCCTTTCCAATGGATGCCCTAAGAGCATATACAGTTGTGCTCATAAGTTTACATATCCTGACAGAATTTATGATTTCTTGGCTATTTTTCAGATAATATGAATGATGACACAAAAACATTTTTTTCACTCATGGTTAGTGTTTGGCTGAAGCCATTTATTAATCAGCTGTGTTTACTCTTTTTAAATCATAATGACAACAGAAACTACCCAAATGACCCTGATCAGAAGTTTACATGCCCTGGCGATTTTGGCCTGATAACATGCACACAAGTTGACACAAAGGGGTTTGAATGGCTATTAAAAGGTAACCATCCTCACCTGTGATCTGTTTGTTAGTAAATAGTGTGGGTGTATGAAAGGTCAATTAGTTTGTGGACACCTGACAGACCCTTGCATCTTTCATCCAGTGCTGCACTGACGTTTCTGGATTCTGAGTCATGGGGAAAGCAAAAGAATTGTCAAAGGATCTGCGGGAAAAGGTAGTTAAACTGTATAAAACAGGAAAGAGATATAAAAAGATATCCAAGGAATTGAGAATGCCAATAAGCAGTGTTCAAACTCTAATCAATCAGTGGAAAATGAGGGGTTCTGTTGAAACCAAACCACGGTCAGGTAGACCAACTAAAATTTCAGCCACAACTGCCAGGAAAATTGTTTGGGATGCAAAGAGAAACCCACAAATAACTTCAGGTGAAATACAAGACTCTCTGAAAACATGTGTGGCTGTTTCAAGATGCACAATAAGGAGGCACTTGAAGAAAGATGGTCAAGTGGCCAAAAGAAAGCCATTACTATGCAAATGCCACAAAGTATCCCACTTACAATACGCCAAACAGCACAGAGACGAGCCTCAAACCTTCTGGCACAAAGCCATTTGGAGTGATGAGACCAAAATTTAAATTAGTACAGTGTATTGCCCCTTTAACATCAATAACAGCTTGAATTCTTTTGTGGATGAGGCTCTTTATCTTCTCAGATGGTAAAGCTGCCCATTCCTCTTGACAAAAAGCTCAGTTGTGGCTGAAATTTTGAGTTGGTCTACCTGACCGTGGTTTGTTTCAACAGAACCCCTCATTTTCTACTTCTTGATTAGAGTTTGACCATTGCTGGTTGGCATTCTCAATTCCTTGGATATCTTTTTATATCCCTTTCCTGTTCTGTACAGTTTAACTACCTATTCCCGCAAATCCTTTGACAATTCTTTTGCTTTCCCCATGACACAGAATCCAGAAACGTCATTGGAGCACTGGATGAAAGATGCAAGGGTCTGTCGGGAGTACAGAAACTCATTGATCTTTTATACACACACACTAATTACAAGCAAACAGATCACAGGTGAGGATGGTTACCTTTAATAGCCATTCAAACCCCTTTGTGTCAACTTGCGTGCATGTCATCAGGCCAAAATCACCAGGGTATGTAAACTTTTGATCAGGGTCGTTTGGGTAGTTTCTGTTGTTTTTATGATTTAAAAAGAGTAAACACAGTTGATTGATAATAAATGGCTTCAGCCAAACACTAACAACGAGTAAAAGAAAGGTTTTTGTGTTATCATTCATATTCTCTGAAAAATGGTCAAGAAATCATAAATTCTGCCAGGGTATGTAAACTTATGAGCGCAACTGTATTTCCCTTATCCCAAAAGGAAGGTTAGGACCCCTTACTATGTGGAAACTACCACCCGATTGCTCTTCTAAACACTGATCTGAAATTATTTGCAAAAATCTTGTCCAGTAGGCTTTTCCCTCATATCCCAAGTCTTATTCATAGGGGTCAGGCAGGGTTTGTGCCCCTTTGTGAGCCTCGGGACAACACAATCCGGGTGGTGATCCTGACACACACAGCCAAGTCTTCCATCCAGCCCCTTCTCTGTGAACTTGTTGTTCTTTACTCTAGAGCATATTGGGCCATGTTGAGCTGGATATTTTCCCTCAATTCCAATCCCTCAGCTGCAGTCAAGGTCAACCAGACAAGATCCAATTTCTCTAACATCTCCAATGGCATGCGGTAGGATTGCCCCTTATCTCCTCTGATTTTCATACTCTCTTTGGAGACCTTTTTGTGCACGGTACAGGCAGACCCTGGCATTGCAGGTTATCAGAAGACGTCAGGTATGCATCAAGTGGTCGCATTCCCAAATGACTTGATTTTTTTCTAACGGACCCGCTATCTTCCCTGTTGAAATTGCTTTAGTCTCCACAGGTATATGGAATCCTCTCCTTGTTTCAAATCAGTTTTCGAAGTCCTCTGTCCTCAACATTATGGTAGATAGGGCCACAGTCTGTTCACTGCGATCTTCTTTTCACCTCGATAGGCGACCAAATCTTTTCATTATTTGGGAGTTGACATTACTTCTGATCCTTCTGCTCTTTATTCGGCCAACTTTGCCCCTTTGCTTCTCCAACTTAAAGCTGATCTGCTTCAATGACATTGACTCACTTTAACTTGGTTCGGGCCTATTACAGAGCAACCCATCTCACCAGGATAGTGGAGTGGCACTGCCATGCTCAAGCAAAACATTGGGTGGCCATGGAGTTGGAAAACTCTGATACAGCAAAGAGTTGGCCCTGGATCACTTCTCCTCTGCCAAAAGCTCTGTGACCACCCTACCCTTGGTAGAACGTGGTTGGTTGCCAGGGATGCCTTCCGACATTCTTCAGTGTCACCACTACCCTCCCCCATGGCCTATACTGGGCAATCCAGAATTTGAACCAGGCCTCCAGAACCCTTATTTCCAATGACTGGTTTCGAGTGGCCGTCTTCATTTTTGGGACTTCATGGGATCTGATGGTCAGCTTTCCTCTACTGCCTGTGTGACCGCTACTGATCCTCCTTCAGACTTATGGGGCGGTCTCCAGATATGTCATTTTCTCCGTCGGTGCTCTCGCTCTCTGGGTGTCTTCCGCCAGCTTATGGAACTGGAAAGCATCTGTCACAGGAGGGAATCGACCTGTTATTGCCTTTTGACGATCTACGCTTCTCTGATTTGCCCAGCGACAGGGTTTGTCCCTGCATTCCTTTCCAAATGGGAATCTGACCTTGAAACCCAATTTACTGACACACAGAAAGAGAAAATCCTTCACTTTGCTCAGAAGTCTTCCATACCACAAGATCCAAGAGACCAGTTATAAGAGTTTGACCCAATGGTACAGGGTGCCTATCGCACTGCACCATTTTTTCCAGAGGGTACGATGTTAAATATCTTTTGGGATTGCCCCAAACTCAGACATTTTGGCAAGAGGTGATCTGTACTGTCAGGCATTTGACCAACGTTAATCTGGAGGGAAACCCTGTGGCATTCTTGCTTCATCTCTTGGAACGACCTATCAAGAAATATAAGGCTTCTCTGACAATTCAGCTTTTAAATGCGGTGTGCATCTCCCTGTGTTGGAGATTTGAGAGCCCGCTGTCAAAGTCCCTCTGGTTTTCTAATGTTAATGAGCTTGGGGACATGGAGGATCTCACGGCCTTCTGGGTCTTACTGGCCACCGGGATGTCATTCGCATTTCAGTACACTGTTTTACTATACATAGTTGCACCATTTTAAGCTTCTGAGTCTGTATTTGAGGTCTCAGTTTCAGGGTCTTGGCAATCTTCTTATAGCCTAGGCTATCTTTATGTAGAGCAACAATTCTTTTTTTCAGATCCTCAGAGAGTTCTTTGCCATGTTACCAGTATGAGAGAATGAGAGTGATAACACCAAATTTAACAAACCTGCTCCCCATTGAGACCTTGTAACACTAACGAGTCACATGCCACTGGGAAAGGAAAATGGCTAATTCAGCCCAATTTGGACATTTTCACTTAGGGGTGTACTCACTTTTGTTGCCAATGGTTTAGACTTTAATGGCTGTGTGAGCTATTTTGAGGAGACAGCATTTACACTGTTATACAAGCTCTACACTCAATACTTTACATTGTAGCAAAGTGTCATTTCTTCAGAGTTGTCACATGAAAAGGTATAATAAAATATTTACAAAAATGTGAGGGGTGTACTCACTTTTGTGAGATACTGTATATGCAGCTCCCCACACAGACTTCTCATCTTCCCTGCTGCTGCGATCGGCTGTCCTGTTTACAGTGAAGGAGAGTAGATGTGGCCAGCAGAGTGAGAAGCGGGATGGTGCAGCAGGGATTTCCTCCTGATGCTGATATTGAAAGACTCCCTCTCTCTCCTCCGCATTGCAACTGTGAGTGCACAGCTCCCGATATGTCCATGAGTCACAGCACACTATATGTGTCACTTCTCTGGGGAAAGTGGAAGGCAGCTAACTGCGCTCCTCATAGCTGGGGGTCTCCCTTTACTGGAGAGGGATGGACAAGAGGGGTCTGTGTTGGGGCCACCTCTGATTACCCCATGCAGTCCTACACACTGGGGGTCGTCTCCTCCTGGAGGGGTGGTGAGCAGGGCAGCCTGTGTTGGAGTCATGAAGTGATAAACGTGAATATCCGCGCTCGTGATAGTTATATAAATATGATTTGAACAAATAAGGAGCTAGTACACTTAAACCCACACAGAGAGTTAAACAAGCTAATAAAAATAAGTGCAACGGTAATATAACAAGTGGTAAAACTGTACATAAAAAAGTCGTCCTTCAATCTGTATAAAGCAATAAAGTGCTGTTGCAATGACCTGGTATCCTATTGATAAAGTTGATAAGAATTTAAATTGGACCAGATTATAGTACCCCACTGGTCTTCTGGTAAGCTCCCTTCTTCACTGGTGAAGGATTATCATTTAGTGGCTGTTTTCCAATAACACTGGTTTATCTGATATCCTCTGGAAATGGAACTATTTTCATATCTCTTTGCACAGAAGAAATTCTTATCAACTTTATCACTAGGATATCATTATTATTATTATTATTATTATACAGCATTTATATAGCGCCAGCAGTTTGCGCAGTGCTTTACAAAAATGAAGGCAGACAGTACAGTTACATCACAATTTGGTACAAGAGGAATCAGAGGGCCCTGC
>BLSH010142204.1:327675-387223 GCA_018402905.1 Glandirana rugosa | reverse complement strand
GAAAGTAAAATTACGTGTTTTTGTGTGATATTATGGGTTAACAAACCATTTTTTTTCTACTACAATGCGGTTCATCTATCTACGGATTGTAGAGTGTTAAATTTTGAGGGGATAGAAGAAAAGAAAAGAGAAGAAAAGAAGAAAAAGGGAAATATAGAGAAAGGAAGAAATTAGGAAGGGTTCCTGGGAATCCAGGGCCCATAGTGATATAGGGAAAGAAAGGAAAAAAGAGAAGAGGTCCCTCAAGCCAAACCTCAGGATCGAATTGTTATCTTATTTGGGTGTTGTACCAGGGATTAGTGAAATGCCCACATGTGTCGCCCAGGGTTCCCAAATTGCTTCAAATTTCAGGGAAGTATCTGAGATAATACTACAGATTTTTTCTTGTGTCATTATCCAAGAGACTTTGTGTTTAACCGCCCTAGCCTGTGGAGATTTTTAAGTACCATAGTTTGTCACCATTGTACAAGAGTGTGCAGTTTTAAATTGTGAGATGTTAGGCATCTATCTACTTGGCGTAACATCATCTTTTTTTTACCAAACAATTGGGTATTATAGTGTGTTTTTGTGCATTAAAATGAAAGTGTATTTTTTATTTTTTTTTTAAATGCATTTGAATAACCGCTGCACAAATACCGTGTGACATAAAAAATTGCAACACACATTTTATTCTCTAGGGTCTCTGCTTAAAAAATATATGTTTGGGGAGTTCTAAGTAATTTTCTAGCAAAAAATACATTTTTAAATGTAAACACAAAAAGTGTCAGAATTGTCCTGGTCTTTAACAAAGTGAAAATGTGAACTGCCCCTAAGTATTGAGAAAAATATGGTTATTACAACAGGAAAGACAGATAATTTCATAGTTGATGGCGATAACATAGAAGTATTTTACAGCTTTTGTCTTCTTGGATGAATTATTACCTTAAAAGGATCCAGTAGTCAAGAAATAGTGTCGATTATCGACCTAGAAAAGATTTTCAAAAGTACCGGCGTATCTCTAAAGCTGGCCAAACATTATACAATGTTCTTGTACAATTTCCTTTAACCACTGCCTTACTGGGCACTTAAACCCCCCTCCTGCCCGGACCAATTTTCTGCTTTCAGCGCTGTCGGTCTTTGAATGACAATTGCGCGGTTCAACGACGTTGTACCCAAACAAAACCGGCGTCCTTTTTTTCCCACAAATACAGCTTCCTTTTGGTGGTATTAGATCACCTCTACGGTTTTTATTTTTTCCGCTATAAACGAATAAAGAGCGATGATTTTGAAAAAAGAACAATATTTTTTACTTTTTGCTATAATAAATGTCCAAAGAAAAAAATGTATACATCAGTTTAGGCCGATATATATTCTTTTATATATTTTTGGTAATAAAAATCGCAATCGGCGTATATTGATTGGGTTGCGCAAAAGTTATAGTGACTACAAACTATGGAAATTGGTTTATGGCGTTTTTATTTATTTTTATTTTTTTTTTTACTGGTAATGGCGGTGATCTGCGATTTTTAGCGGGACTGCGATATTGCAGCGGATACGTCGGAAGTTTTTGACACCTTTTCGGGACCAATGACATTTATACAGCGATCAGATCTAAAAATAGACACTGATTACTGTATAAATGTCATTGGTAGGAAAGGGGTTAACACTAAGGGGGCAGTGAAGGGGTTAAAAGTGATCCCTGGGTGTGTTCTAACTGTGGAAGGGGGGCGGGGTTGGCAGGGGCATGACAGATCTAACTGATCCCAGTGATAAGGATCAGTAGATCTGGCATGCCTCCCCTCACAGCGGCGGTTCCCCGTTCCTGCTCTCTGTGAGGAGATTGCGGGTCTCCGGCGGACATCGGCGGGCATTTTAGAGCCGCGCTGTAGCCGTCATTCGGCTATGGCGTGGACGGGAAGGGGTTAAATTTACCTTCAACTATGTAGTGCAAGGGCCTGTCTGACTGCATACAAATAGAAAGTGTTTAGGTTTGACCTCATGCTATATGGTTTTGGTAAATCTAAAGGAAAATTGTACAAAAAAAAAAATGTATAATTTATGGCCAGACTAAGTACAAATCTCAGAATTGTCCAGGCTATGGTATTTTCTGTCACTCTATGGATGTGAATGCTGGACAGTGAACAAGCACAATGCGTTGCTTGGTTGTCTTTCAACTTTTGTGAGAAGCAACTCAATAGATTAGAGAGTAATGCTTGAAAAATGTTGAATTCAAAAGAGGAGGTCCAGCAATAAAGTGGCAGGATAAAGTCAATGAAAGTATGAACATGCTGTAGGGAAGACATAACACCCAAATAGAAGACATTGTTCATAAGAAATACTATTCATGTAATAGCCAGGAGTCAACATTGACTCGATAGTACATAATAATAAATTGTATGCAAATTTCAGCTTTTCTGCTCTAGTTCTCCAATGGTAATGTAATGGGATTTTCACTAATTAGAGCAATTTGGAGGCTTGGAAGACAGAGGAATGTGGCAACACCTGACTGTTAGAAGTAAAAGGAGATGATTTAGATATACATTTCTCTGCCTATATTTTTGAATTTGATAACAATTTTACATGAAGATATCACTTAAAGTGGTTGTAAACCCCCACATATACCCAGCGGAGTGAATAGCCTCAGATGATACACAGAGATAAAACAAATCCTCCTGCACACGTTTTACTTGCATATCTGCAGTCTTCCCCTCTCTACACCCTTTCAAAAGTGCAGATCTTGTTTAAATTCGTTCTACATCTGTCAGCAGTACATAGGGAGAGAATGCAGTTACACTGTGTGAGATTGGAGGTGCTGATTGGAGGAAAGGGACACCCCCCCCCCCCTCCACATAGGTAGAGAAACAAAGGAACATGCAGAGCTGTATTCTGAATAGGCAAGCTCTGTGCTCATCTCCCTCTTCGACACCCATGTTATCTTGTGTCGGAAAACTTCTCAGAATGAATCATGATAACAGAAGAACAAAGCACCAGAGAGAAACGACACTCAGAGCTTTGGAGAGAGACAGATGCATACAATTTAATGACTAGGGTTCACAACCACTTTAATGTTATTACTGCTTATCCGTGCTTTCATGGGTCTGTCTGAATTGCCTAGGCTTTATAACAGATGTATATTTATTTTAACATATTGCAAGACACTGTAACCCATAACATCCAATCCAAAATCACTGTTTGTTAGATTGCCTAAACTAATCTGCCAAAAATGTTCCTAGTTAGGTGTCTAACGCTTTTTTTCATTGCTGTCGGCACTGTTACTGAATAAGACAATCGCTTTCAATATGTTTAGCAACATAAATTATGATCTGAACAAAGTGTATGTAAGAACCCATATACTTAAAAGTAAAGGAAGAATCCATTATGATTACTGAAAAAAAAGTTAATGCACTGTTGTGTACTGATATGCTTAAAGCAAACATGTGTAAGGCAGGCCATACACGGTTGAATTCCGAACAAATTATCTTTTCAAAATCAGAACTTTCATGCGTTTTGTGATCCAATTGTGCCACCATTGATTTTCGAAATTTGGCTGGGAATCTCCTTTTCTTTCTGGGAATTTTCTTTTCTTGCACTCATGTGCATTCCTTTTTCTATTACATTTCTCACACGAGTCTCCCATCATTGATTAGAATGATTTCCAACATGCCCAATTTCTTAAATTTGATTGCTGCATGAAAATCGGCTGTTGCTGCAGCCCATTAATGGTGCGAAATTCGAACGAAAATTCTTAGAAACTATTTTTGAAAGAAAATTCTTTTGAAATTCGACCCATGTATGGCCTGCCTAAGATATTAGCTTCATCTACTCTGCTGTAATCAGCTATAGCATAGCTTTTATGATTTCTAAAGGTTTATGTACTGTATATGCATCACTCACAAGAGTACAGCCTTTTAATAAAGCATGCACAGCAACTTCACATGGAACTGGACTATGAATGTTCTGTTGACATCAGAACTGACCCAATCCACTGTGGGTTGCATGTATTATTTGCATGTTTATAATGTACCATACTCATCATTTCACTGTATTTTTTCTTCTTGCTAATAATTTAGTCAGCTGTTGCATCCTTGCCTTCCTGCTGGGTTTGATCTTTGTTCAGCATTCGGGGAATTATTTCGTCACCATGTTTGATGATTACTCTGCCACCCTACCACTCACCATTGTGGTCATCCTGGAAAATATTGCAGTAGCTTGGGTATATGGCACAAAGAAGTAAGAAACCTATCACTCCCTGTCTGACTAACACATTTAACCTGAAACTATCTTTTTTTCATGTTTACTGGATAATGATTACAACATTGAGAAGCAAGATCAAATGGAAATAAATTGCCTTTTCTTTCTTTGTGTTTGATGAGACGTATATAATATTAATAGAAAAAATGTCAAGTATATAATATATATTCCAGTAGAATTCACTGAAAGGCATGCAATAATCAAATATATCATAGGACCTCTGGGCTTATAGTGCCCACAGGAGAAGGCTAGGCGCAAATAAAAACAACTAATGGGCTGATTCCATTTGGTGGCCAAACTCCACTTCTGCCAGAAAAGCCCCAAGGAGAAAGCACCTTTCACCCAGCTCCACAAGTTCATGACCCAGTTTTTTAGTTGATGTACACAAGTGTTCAATTTCACCTCTCCTTAGTACCAGAGAATTCAGCATTAAAGTGGTAGTATAGTTATTTTTTTAACTTGTACCTTATAATAAGGCTTACCTGTAGGTACAGTGAATATCTCCTAAACGTGTGTTTTTTAAGAGATATTCACACTGGATGCATTCTGTGACGTCACCGGAGCATGCCCCCTGAAGGGCTGTTATACCGTGCTCAACCTTAAGAGTTCCGCACGGTAGCCTAGGGCTACCGTGCACATGTACGGGAGTGATGTCATCACAGCTCTGCCCACTTATACAGCCGGAGTCCATGAACCCAGGAAGGAAGACCGGGGGCAGATGGAAGCCTTGTCAGCGGTAACAGCATGCTTCTGGAGGGCTTCATTCTCATATGCAATGTGTACTATCCCTTGCAGGATTTTTTTTTTTTTTAAAGCCCCGCTCTACTACCGCTTTAAGGTCAATGCAGTGAGCTGAACCCCAGCATTAACCACCCAATTACCATAGGTCAGAGGAGTGGTTGCACCCAAAGTGAGTGTCATGCTCAACATGGCAAAACCCAAAAAGCAGAAAGCGAGCTGACAGGCATAGATTAAATGTAAAATTGCACTCTACTATAAAGCCATGAAGTGAGTCCTGTTGACTTAAAGAGCAGATTCATAGTCATTGTCCAGGCATCAATGTAGGCAGAAAAGATTCAGAATCAAGGTTAGATATCAAGGTCAGTACACTATCAGCCGAAAAAGGCTTTAGCAAGCACTGGAAACAGGCCCAAGCTTTGGAAAACAACAGAAAGTGGGGAGGGGTGTAAAAAGGGATGATAGTGCAATGGTTGGTTATGAAGGAGACTTGTAAGAAAGCTGGTATGGTGCAACAAAGATAAACTGCTAAAAAAAAAACTTCCAAGTTGTCTTCCTAGTGCAAGGGTAAAGTAGAGCAATTCAGAAGACTATGTCACATGTTCAATTTCCAACAAATCCTTATATTACCCCCTCCTCTAGGAGACCACACCAGATAGCTTATTGGGAAACTTGGTGTGAAAGCTTTTAGCCAGCCAAGGAGCATGTATATCTTCAGTAGACCTGCAATCCCTTACAATGTACCAGATATTGGGGGTTACCTATAGAAACCTGGAATCCATATTGCTTTGAACATCAATCCTAAATCAATAAATACTGCATATGGAGAAGAGGAAGCAGAAAATGTATTGGAGGTTACTGGTTTTAGGAAAGAAACATGGAAATAATTCTGTATCTAGGATGAAAATGATGCCACTCTTAAAGCCCTGTTGTCTCTTCCTCTCACAAGACGGGTGCTTAAGCTGCAAAGGGCCCATTCTGACTTCCACCCACAATTTCCACAGCAGAAATAATAGCATTTTTAGTGGTTTCAACAAGTTAGACTTTTTTCAGCAAGTAGTGTACACATCACACGGTACACTTAATCAACAAGATCTCTGATTCTGCCCATCATAAGTGAAGTTAAGGCAGTGTGTGTGTGTGATGTATATCTAGTGGGTATAGAAAAGAATCACCCTCTTTAAAATCACATTTTGTTGCTTTGAGTGAAGATAGAACAGTTTTTGTTTTATCCAGCTGTGTTTACTCAGTGTAACTTATAACATCCAAGTGAAAGTTATAACACCTACATATCAGAATTAAAAAAAAAAAAAAAAAAAACAGAATCACAGAGTTGGAAAAAAGATCACCCCCTTCTGAAAATGACTTGTAAACTCAATCAGGTGTAGCTAATCACCTTCTCAAAGGCACACAGTCATTTGACTTTCAACTGTAGTTAGCTGCGGTCGTTTTGATTAGCTCAGCATGAAAAGAGCTTTCCTGGAGCATTTCAGTCCCTGGTAGTACAACTGAAACAAACAATCACCGCAAGGATAAGGTTGTGGACAGGCACAAGTCAGGAGATGGATACTAAAAAATTCAAAGGCTTTATTAATGCCTAGCAGCACAGTAAAGTCTATTATTAAGAAGTGGAAGGTATTTGGTAGAACACCGACCCTCCCTGGATCAGGACCTTGCTCCAAACTGGATAAAAGAACCAGGAGGAAAGTGGTGAGAAACTGGTCAAGAGGCCTACAGCAACTCTGACGCAGTTGCAGTAATTTATGACAGAGTGGTCATTGTGTGCATGTGACAACAATATCACAAATTTTCCACAAATGTGGCTTGTATGGGAGGTTGCAAGAAAAAAGCCACTTCTCAAGAAAGGCCACATGCAGTCATGACTGAGCCTTGCTAAAACGCACGAAGATTATGAGGCCACATGGAAAAACCTGTTATGGTCAGATGAGACTACCATTGAATTATTTGGCCTCAACACCAATACAGCGCACCATTCAAATAACACAATTTCTACAGTAAAGCATGGAGGTGGTAATATCCTGTGACCCTAGGTTCACACCTATGTGGCTGCGCTTTCTGTGTTTTTTCCCCATTTTTTACCATGTTTTTCCTACGATTTTGGCGCAATTTGCGTTTTTGTGGTTTTTTTTTTTGGGGAGAGGGAATTTGTTGCTGGGCAGAAAAAAATGTCCAAGCCCTTTCCAAAAAACGCAACGCCGCAAAAATCACAGATGTGAACTACATCCATAGGAAACCATGTTAAATGGACTGTGGTGCTTTTCTGCAAATTGGAAAATGCGATAAAAACCGCATAGGCCTGAACCTAGACTTATAGGGTTGTTCCTCTGCAGCAGGGACTGGAGCACTTGTCAAATCAAATTCTTGAGGAAAATCTGCTGCCCTCTGCCAAAAAGTTGTCAATGGAAAGAAGGTTTAGCTTCCAACTTGACAATAACCCAAAGCACACAGCAAAAATTACCACACAGTGTTTGAAGGAGAAAAAGGTGAATGTCCTTGCATGGCCTAGTCAGAGCCCAGACTTAAACCCCATTGAAAATCTGTGGAATGACTTGAAGACTGCAGTCCACAAACAATCACCATCAAATTTACCTGAATTTGAGCAGTTCTGCAAAGAAGAGTGGGCAAATATTGCAAAGTCTAGATGTGTAAAGGTAGTAGAGACATATTCCAACAGACTAAAGTCTGTAATTAAAGCAAAAGGTGGTTCAACAAAATACTGACACAAGGGGTCATCTTTATTCCAACTCCATGATTCTGTTTTTGAATTTATTTATTTTTTCTGTCATGTTGGTGTTCTATCTTTCACTTGGATGTTATAAGTTGCACTGAGTAAATACATCTGGATAAAACAATACCTGTGTCTATCTTCATTTCAGGCTGCAAAGCAACAAAATGTAATCATTTTAAAGGGGGGGGGGGGGGTTCTTTTCTATACCCACTGTACCACTTGCTAAACACATAATTTACTTGTTGGATTCACTAGAGTATGGCTGTTTACGTCTGTGAAAATTAGGGATACAGAGACTGGCAGCCACAACCAACGTCACAGAAACAGGATTCAACACTTAATAGGGCCTAGTGAATTTGGGCCCTAACTTTTAGAAAAGGCTGTTAACTAGTAGAATGCCACAGATTATGCAACTTGAAAGCTGGGGCAGGCTGTTGTGCAGCAACATCAGCTTAAGATTATCCTGTATAAAGATTTTGTAGATGCAGATCTAAAGCAGGAATATTTGAAGAGTCAACAGGAAATAGCAGAATAGAGTAAAAAAAAATCCATAGAGGCAATAGAAAGGAGACTCAGTAATGGGAGAAAACAATGGTTTTGTGGTTTGAAGACTAAGCATCTGAGGAACTGTTCAATGGATTGATTGGTGTGCTCTCTCTTACAATTTGAGCATTGTAAGTAGAAAAAAACAAGTTCTCTCCCATACAGAAGCAAAAAAAAAAAAAAAAGTCTTTAAAAAACTTGAAACTAATGGAGAGTTCCACAGTGTGAGACCATGGTATAACTATTATTGTTTCAAGTATTAATATAGTGCATATAGTAAATATATATACAGGCGGTCCCCTAGTTACAAACATCCGACTTACAAACGGAGGGAGACAACAGGAAGTGAGAGAAAATCTCCCCCTAGGAAGGGAAATTCACTCATGTAAGAGTTATGGGAAAAAAGATGTCTCCACTGATGCTTTATCACCAAGGTTTGTTTCCACAACAACCCAAAATTTTCAAAATCCAATTATCATTGGGGCAGGAAGTGAGGTGAAATCTTCTGAACAGAAACAGACAGCAAAACAAACATTACAGGGGTGTTAACCTTTCCCTATGCTATCCAAAAAGCTTAAAAAGAGTTTTTTTGGTTGAAGCTACACTTAAAAAATCCACCCGTTCCGACTTACAAACAAATTCAACTTAAGAACAAACCTATAGTCCCTATCTTGTTTGTAACCCAGGGACTGCCTATACCAGTACTTTGCAAAATTTTAGTTGTTTATTTTTAACAATTTACAAAATGCAAAGTGAGCGAACGATATTTGGTGTGATTGCCCTTTGGCTTCAATCCACATCAATTCTTACACTTGCACACTTTGTACACTTGCACAAAGTCAGGGATTTTGTAGGATTAGAGTCAGATGCATGAGTAACCAGTTATACCAAGCAGGGGCTAATGATCACCAATGTCATATATAGGTTGAAACACAGTCGTTAACTGAAACAGAAACAGCTGTGTAGGAGGCCTAAAACTGGGTGAAGAACAGCCAAACTCTGCTACTAAGATGAGTTTGTGGAAGATTAGTTTCATGTCTCAGGTCAAACTGTACACTAGACATGTGCAGAATGGAAAAATGTGTTTAGTTTTGCATGGATTTGTTATGTTACTAATTTAGTTTCCTTATGGAATTTGTTTAGTTTGGTTTTCAGAATTTGTTTAGTTTTGTTTTGTTTACGTTAAAATTCATTTCTTTTTTTAAATTTTCGAACGGATTCCAACTTTTCAAAATGATTAGAATTCAGATAGGTCAAGAAACAATCGACCAATTTGAATTCTGTGTGAAGAATAGCTGGTTGTTAAGCAGCGGGCCGGGATCCGGCCACCGGTGTCCTTAACCATGAATCATCAGTTGTCAGCTGGTTCATGGTGGTCCGTGACGCCAGAAGGGTGATGTAGACATGTGGCCCACCCCTTACCTATATAAGAAATGTCAAACCTCTGTGGCCTCTGTGTCAAGGAGAGCATCTTTTTTTTTGGGGTGGTTGCGGCGGGCTGCATGATTGACGATGGATCTACAGCGGGGGACACGTTTTTTTATTTTTTAATAAAGGATTAGTCAGTGGGGAAGCCAGGTGGTATTCCCGGCTATTCAACAACCAGCTATTCTTCACACCCAATTCGAATCGGTCGATTGTTTTTTGACCAATCTGAATTCTAATCATTCTGAAAAGTTGGAACTCGTTGGAAAACAAATAAACGAGACAAATTTGAATGGATTTCAGCGAAGTTCGTTACTAATCGTTACTATTTCTTTCGGCGTTTCGGACATATCCGAATCTCCGATTAACCAAAAATTCACCTGAATTTGTATTTGGACCAAAACGAATTGCACGTGTCTACTGTACACCATGGTAAGACTGAGCACAGCAACAAGCACATGTCTACTGTACATCACGGTAAAACTGATCTAAGACCTAATACTGCATCAGCAAGGTCTCTCCCAGGCAAAGATTTCAAAGCAGACTGGGGTTTCAATATGTGCTATTCAATCTCTTTTGAAGAAACGGGCAACACTGAGTGTAGACACAAGGGTGGACCAGGGAAACTTAATGCAGCGGATGACACATCATGCTTACTTCCCTTTCACATCGGAAGATGTCCAGCAGTGCCTTAGCACAGAACTGGCAGAAACCAGGGGCACCCAGGTACACCGTACTGTCTGGAGGAGTCTGGATAGAATTGGTTTTCATGGAAGAATTGCAGCCAAAAAGCCATACCTCCAACATGAAAACAGGGCTAAGAGACTCAAATATGCATGAAAACATAGGACCTGGGGGTGTGAAAAATGGCAGCAGGTGCTCTGGACTGATGAGCCAAAATTAAATTTGAAATATTTGGCTGCAGCAGGAGTTTGTTCATCAAAGGGCTGGAGAGCGGTACAATAATGAGTGTCTGTAGGCAACAGTGAAGCATGGTGGAGGTTCATTGCAAGGGGAAATACAGGCAAATACTTATTTATCATTCATCCCTTTGGGGAGATATGTGATTTGCATCAAATTCATTCTGCAGCAGGATAACAACCCCAAACATACAGCCAATGGCATTAAGAACTATCTTCAGCATAAAGAAGAACAAGGAGTCCATGGTTTGGCATTCACAGAGCCCAGATCTCAACATCATTGAGTCTGTCTGGAAATTTCATGAAGAGGCAGAAGGATTTGAGGCAGCCTACATCCACAGATGATCTGGGGTTAGTTCTCCAAGATGTTTGGAACCATTTACCAGCTAAATTCCTTCAAAAACTTTGTGCAAGTGTACCTAGAAGAATTGATGATGCTTGGAAGCAAATGGTAGTCGTACCAAATATTGATTTAATTTGGATTTCTCTTCTGTTCATTTACTTTCTGAAAGCATTCTTAATTTACAGCATTTTTTCCACACTTGCCTAAAACTTTTGCACAGTAGTGTATATTGTACATTCACATCAGTGCCTGCCATCAAGGAGCTCACAATCTAGGTCCTTAAAGCGGAGTTCCACCCAAAAGTGGAATTTCCGCTGTAAGTGCTGTGGACCCCCTGACATGCCAAAATTGGCATGTCATTTTTTTGGGGGGTACCTAGTTTTCATAGGTGCCCAGCTCCCACTTCCACCCCTGGCAACGCGGCGCCGGATGGAAGTTCCTCTCCCCCCTCCCTCCCTGCAATCTTCTGGGACATGTCACAGGTCCCAGAAGATTGCTCGGCTGTACAGAACGCACGGCTCACGCATGCGCAGTGTGCGCCCGGCTGTGAAGCCACAGCCGGGTGCCCAAAGTTGTAATGCAGGAGCTGTGGAGAGGAGCGGAAGAGGAGTGAGGCATCGGGGGGGCCGCATCGCTGGACCATGGGACAGGTAAGTGTTTGTTTATTAAAAGTCAGCAGCTGCACTTTTTTATGCTGCTGACTTTTAAATGGGTGGAACTCAGTTTAACTCACATTCATACAAAATACTAGGGCTGATTTAGTCAGGAGATAATTAATCTACCAGCATGTCTTTAGAGTGTGGGAGGAAACCCACGCAGGCGCAAAGAGAACATGCAAACTCCAGACAGATAGTGCCGTAAGTAGAGCAAAAACAAAATCCATGGCAATGCGTACACAAAGATAAGAAGGCACTGTTAGAGGTTTCAGAAAACCAGCTGTATGCACCATTGTAACTTTTGTCCAGACAAAAAATGTAACAGCCATAGGCAGATAGATATGACTGGGGTACTTCCAAGTAGAGAAGACAGAGGTCGTGAGGGAGATCCTTATAGTGCAGTCGTTTACATATAGTTCAATGCAATTTTATGAAGTTATATACTTGTAGGGAATATACAGTATCTCAAAAGTGAGTACACCCCTCACATTTTTGTAAATATTTTATTATATATATTTCACGTGACAACACTGAAGAAATGACACTTTGCTACAATGTAAAGTAGTGAGTGTACATCTTGTATAACGGTGTAAATTTGTTGTCCCCTCAAAGTAACTCAACACACAGCCATCAATGTCTAAACTGCTGGAAACAAAAGTGAGTACACTCCTAAGTTAAAATGTCCAAATTGAGCCCAATTAGCCATTTTCCGTCCCCGGTGTCATGTGACTCGTTAGTGTTACAAGCTCTCAGGTGTGAATGGGGAGCAGGTGTGTTAAATTTGGTGTTATCGCTCTCACGCACTCTCACTCACTCATAGCAGAATGTGCTTTGGGGTGTAATGAATTTTAACAATAAAAACATTTTTTCTTCATTTTCCAAAAACTTGTGGCAAAAAATAAAATCTTCAAAGGGGTCACTGGAAGTTCAACATGGCACCTCATGGCAAAGAACTCTGAGGATCTGAAAAAAAGAATTGTTGCTATACATAAAGGTGGCCTTGGCTATAAGAAGATTGCCAAGACCCTGAAACAGCTGCACCACGTTGGCCAAAACCATACAGCAGTTTAACAGGACATGTTCCATTCAGAACAGACCTCTCCATGGTTGACCAAAGAAGTTGAGTTCACATGCTCAGCTTCATATCCAGAGATTGCCTTTGAGAAATAGATGTATGAGTGCTGTCAGCATTGCTGCAGAGGTTGAAGAGGTGGGGGGTCAGCCTGTCAGTTCTCAGACCCTATGCCGCACACTCTTCTAAAGATGATGCACAAGAAAGCCCACAAAAAGTTTGCTGAAGACAAGCAGACTAAGGACATGGATAACTGGAACCATGTCCTGTGGTCTGATGAGACCAAGGAAACGTATTTGGTTCAGATGGTGTCAAGCGTGTGTGGCAGCAACCAGGTGAGGAGTATAAAGACAAGTGTGTCTTGCCTACAGTCAAGCATGGTGGTGGGAGTGTCATGGTCTGGGGCTGCATGAGTGCTGCCGGCACTGGGGAGCTACAGTTCATTGAGGGAACCATGAATGCCAACATGTACTGGGACATTCTGAAGAAGAGCATGATCCCCTCCCTTCGGAGACTGGGCCGCAGGGAGTATTCCAACATAACGACCCCAAACACACCTCCAAGGCAACCACTGCCTTGCTAAAGAAGCTGATGGTAAAGGTGATTGACTAGCCAAGCATGTCTCCAGACCTAAACCCTATTGAGCATCTATGGGGCATCTTCAAACGGAAGGTGGAGGAGAGCAAGCACTCTAACATCCACCAGTTCCTTGATGTTTTCATGGAGGAGTGGAAGAGGACTCCAGTGGCAACCTGTGTAGCTCTGGTGAAGTCCATGCCCAAGAGGGTTAAGGCAGTGCTACAAAATAATGGTGGTTACACAAAATATTGACACTTTCTCCCCAATTTGGACATTTTCACTTAGGTGTGTACTCTCTTTTGTTGCCAGCGCTTTAGACATTAATGGCTGTGTTGTTATTTTGAGGGACAGCAAATTTACACTGTTATACAAGCCATACACTCACTACTTTACATTGTAGCAAAGTGTCATTTCTTCAGTGTTGTCACATGAAAAGATATAAAATATTTACAAAAATGTAAGGGGTGTACTCACTTTTGTGAGATACTGTAGCTATATAGCTGTCCCTGTGCGAAAGCAGTTGCATTCAATGGGGTGATCTGGACAATCCTACACGCTATGGTCTGTGGATTCCATAGTATTCATTTTGTGCCCCAAAACGTTTGAAAAGTTGTGGGGGCCCAAATACCCAAATATAAAGAATATTATACTGGCCACTTCCTTAAGATGGTGCTTAAAACACTGATAAAAATGTGTGTGTGTGTATATATATATATATATATATATATCTCATGCAATAGTTATCAAATCCTCCACCTTTCATTTGAGGATGCCCCACAGATGCTCAATAGGGTTTAGGTCTGGACACATGCTTGGCCAGTCCATCACATTTACCCTCAGCTTCTTTAGCAAGGCAGTGATCATCTTGGAGGTGTGTTTGGGGTTGTTATGTTGGAATACTGCCCTGCGGCCCAGTCTCCGAAGGGAGGGGATCATGCTCTGCTTCAGTATGTCACAGTACATGTTGGCATTCGTGGCTCCCTCAATGAAGCTCCCCAGTGCTGGCAGCACTCATGCAGCCCCAGACCATGAGATTCCCACCACCATGCTTGACTGTAGGAAGACACACTTGTCTTTGTACTCCTCACCTGCTTGCCGCCCCACACGCTTGACACCATCTGAACCAAATAGGTTTATCTTGGTCTTATCAGACCACAGGACATGGTTCCAGTAATCCATGTCCTTAGTCTGCTTGTCTCAAGCAAACTTTTTGTGGGCTTTCTTGTGCATCATCTTTAGAAGAGGCTTCCTTGTGGGACGACAGCCATGCAGACCAATTTGATACAGTGTGCGGCGTATGGTCTGAGCACTGACAGGCTGACCCCCCACCTCTTCAACCTCTGCAGCAATGCTGACAGCACTCATACATCTATTTCCTAAAGACAACCTCTGGATATGACACTGAACAAGTGCACTCAACTTCTTTGGTCGACCATGGCAAGGTCTGTTCTGAGTGGAACATGTCCTGTTAAATCGCTGTATGGTCTTGGCCACCGTGCTGCAGCTCAGTTTCAGGGTCTTGGCAATCTTCTTATAGCCTAGGCCATCTTTATGTAGAGCAACTATTCTTTTTTTCAGATCCTCAGAGAGTTCTCTGCCATGAGGTGCCATGTTGAACTTCCAGTGATCAGTATTGAGCCCTTGGAAGATTTTACTTTTTGCCACAGGTTCTTGGAAAATCAGAAGAAAAAAATGTTTATTTTTTTTAAAAAAAATCCATTACACCCCAAAGAACATTTTGCCACTTCTCCTGAGTATGGGGATACCATATTTGTAACATTGTTTTGGAGCCTAGCTGCGCATAGGGGCTGAAAACCAATGACTGCCTTCAAGCTTTTAAAGGGTGTAATTTCCTGATTTCAGTTTCTGATTACCTATCACAGTTTCAGTGGCCCTGAAATGCCAGGATAGCACCCTAAATGGCCCCTTTACAGAAAATAGACCCCCCCCCCCCCCAAGTTTTTTGCTGAGAGGCATGTTGAGTCCATGAAAGATTTTATTTCTCCTTACGTTCACTGACAGACGCAGCTCTTCATTGACTTTGTGGGGTTTTATGTTCGTCCAACTAGGAGTTAACTAGGCAGGGAAAAGAATCAGCTGGCCCCTCCCCTGGGGGCCGTCCTCTTCCTACATCAAACCCCCTCACAGTATAGCTCTTCAGTTTCAATGCCTAGTTCACAAGGAGTTGACCTGGCTTCCCTATATGCGGTCCTGTTATGACCATTTTTCTTTTTTTTTTCTTTTTTTATTTTTTACTGCAATCAAGATGATCTGCTATCAAGAAGCCGGTCGGGGCATAGAGAGTCCTGGAGCTCTGTACTTTCCCCGACCTGGCCAACATGATGCGAAGCCAGTCCCGCTATGGGGGACCCGCCGCATCTTTCCTGTTCTGTGCTGGAGGCCCGGGATGAAATCCCCCTGTGGGTCCCCTTTACCGATGCGTTCGGCAGGGTGACTTTGGGCCTGCAGCATACCGCCGTCAAGGGCGCGAAGTCTGCTTTCCGGTTGGCTACCGTGGCGTCGGACCGATAAGTGAGCGCCCTGCCTTCCCCCCGTCACAGGGTGTGAAGAGGGCCTGACGTCCGCAGAACTCGTGTTTTCACGGTAATGGCGGCTTGTCCGGGGTAGCCACCGGTGGGATCAGCTCTCCATCTTGCCCCCTGCCACACCTCGCCCCCCTCCCCCCCCCAGCACCGTGCGATCTTTCGGCCTTCTAATCCGGATCGCCATGCGGCATTTGGCCGCCATTTTGCGGCAGCCGCGGACATTGTCAGTCTATGGGGCTTTCCCTCTAGCGCTCGGAGTGGCCATTTTCGGTACTGCACGTTGCCTGTGAGGAGTATTCGGACTCTAGTGCTTCCTGGTGGCCATTTTCACTGCATGCTCTGCATTTCTACACGTGGCTGCAGCTTCTCTCTCTCCTCACAGAAACGGCGGTGACAGGGGCAGCTCTTACAGACGATCTGCGCTAGAAGGCAGCTGGAACTGCAAGTATAGCTAGGCTCCCTCCGGGTGCTGGTGGTGGTGGGGTGCTGTCATCTGACTCCCTGTGGGTGTGTGGCTGTGTGCGGGGCGTCCCTTACATCCCTGTGTCATTTTGGCAATGGCTGATCTCCCTGCTGAACCTGCTGAGGTGGCATCAGCAGCCACGCAGTCTGACCAAGGGGCTTTTCTCACCCAGCTACGGGCTGTGTTCTCTGAGTTTTTTCCACCGCGGGACGCCGCTCCGCGGGTCCCCAGGAAGCGTCCCCCTCCCCCTCCTTTATCCTCAGGGGAAGATTCTGAGCCGGAGGTGGCCTCCAGGGTCTCAGGGACCCCGGGGGACCTGTCTGATGAGGAGACGGGTGGTGACAGTGTATTAACTGAGGGGGACCAGGAGCCAGCTGCTGACCAAATAAAAGTGCTGGTTGCCACTATTATCGCTGGCATTTGCACTAAGTTGCAGCTGGACCAAGATGGCGAATCGCGATCTGTATGTGTGCGGGTCTTCTAGGCCCCCCAAGGCCCCCAGGGCTTATCCTTACAATGAATTCTTTGACCATTTCCTATATCGTGAATGGCAACACCCTCAGCGTTCCTCTTCACTGTCTGCACGTTTTGCTATGCGCTATCCCTTTGAGGAGAGCTTCCTAAAGAAATGGGAATCACCTGTGGTGGACCCACCTATTGCACGCCTTACCAAGGCGACTACCATTCCTATGGAAGGGACCCCTTCCTTCAAGGATCCTGCTGATAGAAAGACAGAGGCACTTTTGAAGTCCCTGTTCTTGAATGCGGGCTCTGCTGTGCGGCCTGCTTTGGCTGCGGCCATGGTAGCGCAGCATTTCTCTGAATGCATGGAGGAACTTAGGAAGGACTTGGTGGGCGGTCGCCTGATGGAGGCACCGCAGAAGGCTGAGTATTTGCTCCAGGGGATTAATTACCTCTGTGATGCGGCCGTGGATGTTCTGCCTTTGCTGTCCAGAATATCGATATCGGCTGTCAGACTTCGTAGAATTCTTTGGCTGCGTTCCTGGTCGGGTGACCACGCGTCCAAAAGAGGTTTGGCTGACCTCCCTTTTCAGGGTGGGCATCTATTTGGTTCGCGTCTTGATGAAATCATCAAGGATTTCACGGGCGGTAAGAATACCTTCCTTCCGGAACCCCGCAGGCGTGAATTTCGCCGTAGGCAGGAGCCTTCTACGTCGGGTCAGAAGAAGCCTTTTCCTCCCTCTGGCACAACAAGCAAGGGGACCCGTTCCAGTAAGGTCGCTGCAGGGGCCGGACGTCGGCAGTGGCAGCGCAAACCAGAAAAGGCGGAAGACAAGTCTTCCTCTGCCTGATGGGTTGCCCCCACCCGAGTGTCGGGTGGGGGGACGTCTTCTGGGGTTCGCAGATCGGTGGCTGGCTCACATTTCAGACCGCTGGGTCCGGGAGGTGGTGTCCACCGGGTACAGCATAGAGTTCATCAC
This sequence comes from Glandirana rugosa, assembly GCA_018402905.1. Lineage (NCBI taxonomy): Eukaryota > Metazoa > Chordata > Amphibia > Anura > Ranidae > Glandirana > Glandirana rugosa. Next base: position 369,517 of record BLSH010142204.1, on the reverse strand, counting down.
TCTACCCCCAGACAGGTTCTTCCCATCAAATTTAAACCTCCGGCTGGAGTGCAGACAGGCCCTTTCCAGGGCGGTACAGGCCCTCTCAGACCAGGGAGTGATTGTGCCAGTTCCCCCAGGAGAGAGATTTCGAGGTTTTTACTCTAATCTTTTTGTGGTACCCAAGAAAGGGGACGGATTTCGGCCCATTCTGGACCTGAAGGCCCTGAACAACTTTGTCAGGGCGCGAAAGTTCAGGATGGAGTCTGTTCGGTCGGTGGTGGCCGCCCTTCACCAGGGGGAATTCTTGGCATCGTTGGACATAAAGGATGCGTACCTCCATGTACCCATCCATCCGCGACATCAGCGCTTCCTGCTTCCTCCTCCTATTGGGGATCGCCATTTTCAATTTGTAGCTCTCCCTTTCGGCCTGACCTCCGCGCCCCGGGTGTTCACGAAGTTGCTAGCCCCGGTGTTGGCGTTGCTGCGTCAGAGGGGCATTGCCATAGTGGCATACCTTGACGATCTGCTCCTGCGAGCGGACTCTGTATCTGCCCTGGAGGAGAATGTGCACATCACAATGGCCTCCCTGCTGGACTTCGGCTGGTTACTCAACCTGAAGAAGTCGTCAGTGTTTCCTTCCTGCCGTCTGGAGTATCTGGGTCTCATTCTGGACACAGAACAGGCGAAGGTGTTTCTTCCTCCGACAAAACTGCAGGGCTTATAGTCGGCTGTGCGCACCCTTCTATCGCACCGTCGGTCTTCCTTGCGGTTCTGTATGAGGGTGCTGGGGCTCATGGTCTCGTCATTCGAGGCGATACCTTTTGCCCAGAGTCACACTCGTTTGCTCCAACGAGCAATTCTGGCTCAGTGGGACAAGTCCCACCGGTCATTGGATCTTCCGATCCAGTTGGGCCCTCAGACCAGGGCGTCTCTGAACTGGTGGCTTCGGGACTCGGCCCTCACTCAGGTGAAGTCGTTCCTGCCCCTTCAGTGGACGGTGATCACCACGAACGCCAGCCTGAAGGGCTGGGGTGGAGTCCTGGGACAACTATCAGCCCAGGGTCTTTGGTCGGCCCAGGAGGCCTACCTGCCCATCAACGTGCTGGAGCTGAGAGCAATCAGGCTGTGTCTTTGTCATTGGACGAAGAGATTGCAGGGCCGTCCGATCAGAATTCAATCGGACAATGCCATGGCGGTGGCGTATGTGAATCATCAGGGCGGCACACGGAGCCCAGCCGCTCTGATTCTGCGTTGGGCGGAACTTCACGTTCCGGCGATCTCAGCGATTTACATCCCAGGTGTGGAGAACTGGCAGGCGGACTTTCTCAGTCGCCAGAAGCTGGACCAGGGGGAGTGGTCTCTCCACCCAGAGGTGTTCAATCAGATTTGTCACAGATGGGGGACACCGGATGTGGATCTCATGGCATGCCGGTTCAATCACAAAGTGAGAACCTTTGTGTCCAGAACAAAGGATCCGTTGGCAGTGGCCACGGATGCTCTTGTGGCCCCCTGGAACCATTATCGTCTCCTGTACACTTTCCCTCCGGTACGTCTGCTTCCGAGATTGGTGCGCCGAATAATGATGGAGGGAATACCGACCATTCTGGTGGCCCCAGATTGGCCCCGGCGCACCTGGTACGCCGACGTGGTGCAAATGGTGGCAGACGCCCCTTGGCTTCCGATGCGAGACGATCTCCTGTCTCAAGGACCCATATTGCACCCTGCTTTACCCTCGCTGGCTTTGACGGCTTGGCTATTGAGTCCCAAGTGCTGAGGGATAGGGGAGTGGCCGACTCCGTGATCCCTACTCTGTTAAAAGCTTGCAAGTGCACTTCTCGCAAGATTTATCATCGCACCTGGAAGACTTACATTGCTTGGTGCGAGGCGGAGGGCTATAACCCTCGCTCGTTTGTCGTTTCCAGGGTCCTGACCTTTTTACAGCAGGGCCTGAATAAGCATTTGGCCTTGAGTACTCTCAAGGGCCAGATCTCGGCCTTAGCCATACTCTTTCAGAGACCTTTGGCTTCGCACTCTCTGATTCGTACCTTTGTACAAGGTGTGCGACATGTGGCGCCTCGGGTGAGACCCCTGATGGCTCCGTGGGATCTGAATCTGGTGCTTTCTGTTCTTCAAAAACCACCTTATGAAAAGATCAGGGAGATTCCCTTGCAGCTGCTGTCGCAGAAGGTGGCTTTCTTAGTTGCCATCACTTCTGCCAGACGGATGTCGGAATTGGCTGCCCTATCGTGCAAGTCTCCTTATTTAGTGATGCATAAGGATAAGGCGGTCTTGCGACCCCTTCCTTCTTTTCTCCCGAAGGTAGTTTCTTCTTTTCATATCAATGAAGATATTGTTCTGCCTTCATTGTGCCCTCGTCCATCGCACCCGAAGGAATTCGAGTTGCATGCCTTAGAGGTAGTTAGGGCCTTACGGGTGTACTTGGCTGCTACAGCTCCTTTTTCGTAAAGCTGATGCCTTGTTTGTTCTGCCAGAGGGCCCGCGCAAAGGATTGGCGGCCTCTTTGGCTACGATTTCTCAGTGGATTAGAAAAACCGTGACCCATGCGTATTCTGTTCGGGGCAAGGTTCCCCCTTTTCCGGTCACGGCTCATTCTACCCGGGCGGTTAGTACTTCCTGGGCCTTCAGACACCAGGCCTCGGTGTCACAGGTGTGCAAGGCGGCCACTTGGGCCTCGGTTCACACTTTCACTAATTTTTACAAAGTTGATGTGTTTGCATGTTCGGATGCTGCTTTTGGCCGCAAAGTTCTGCAGGCGGCAGTGTAGGCGCGACTGGCGCCTCCTCAGAGGTTCAGTTGGGTACAGTTGTTTGCGTTTACCCACCCCTCTTTTTTGACACAGCTTGGGGACGTCCCCACAAAGTCAATGAAGAGCTGCGTCTGTCAGTGAACGTAAGGAGAAAAGGGGATTTTATTAAAACTTACCGTAAAATCCTTTTCTCCGAGTTCACTGACAGAAGCAGCACCCACCCCTCTGGGCTCTGTTTTGGTACGGCTGGAGTACGAACTGAAGAGCTATACTGTGAGGGGGTTTGATGTAGGAAGAGAGGACGGCCCCCAGGGGAGGGGCCAGCTGATTCTTTTCCCTGCCTAGTTAACTCCTAGTTGAACGAACCTAAAACCCCACAAAGTCAATGAAGAGCTGCGTCTGTCAGTGAACTCGGAGAAAAGGATTTTACGGTAAGTTTTAATAAAATCCCTTTTTTTTGCCACAAGTTTTTGGAAAATGACAATAAAAAAATCCTATGTTTATACAAAGTTGTCACTTTAATGAGATATTTCTCAAACATGCCATGGGTATATGTGGAATTACACCCCAAAACACATTCTGCTACTTCTCCCAAGTATGGGTTTACCACATGTGAGAGACTTTTTGGCAACCTAGCTGTGCACAGGGTCCCAAAATCCAGGGACCACCTTCTAGGCTTTCACAGGGTGTAATTTTCTCACATCACTTCCTATCACAGTTTTTGCAGGACCTGGAATGCCAGAATAGTAAAAACACCCCCCCCCCCCCCAAATTACCCTCTTTTGGAAAGTAGACACTCTAAGGTATTTGCTAAGAGGCATGGCGAGTATTTTGCAGATCTCATTTGTTGCCACAATTTTAGGAAGATTGAGAAAGAAACGAAAAAAAAAAGTGTTGTCAAATTCTTTGGGGTGTCTACTTTCTAGCACACATCCTTCACCCATCATCTGTTTGCACAGCATTCCCGGCATTCCTCCGCACATGAATTTGCATGGCTTGCCAGTGTAGGCTGCCACAGCTGCTATGGCCGCATGCAGCCCACAAGTTGGACACCCCTAATGTAGCGCAAGGACCTGTTTGATTGGATACAGATTGAGTGAATAAATAATGTGTCCTCCTATTCCATAGTTTTGGAAAATCTAAAGGAGATTATACAGAGATTGTACAATCAGATTGTATAGTGTATGGTTATCTTTATACTTAAAATTAACTAGTTACACTTTCAGTGCCATTAATTGTTAACAACACAGCAAACACATTTTGTCACATATGAAAATGGGTGAAAAACGCAGAAAAACGCACGTAAAAAAGTGCAATTCACACCACGGCAAAAAGTCCCATGAGCTACTTTGCCATGTGTAGGACAACCCATTCAAATTAAAGGGCTGCACTATGCATGTCACGGTAAAAACAAGCTAAAAAAGTGTGCCCCCACTGCTCTAGGTGTGAATGGGGCCTGAAAGTGAAATTGGTGTGTTTACACAAGAACATTGAGGCTAAATTCACATTTGTGTGTTTCCATGCGCATGGCTAGCCACAGAGCAAATGCATGCTTTGCTGTGCATTTCAGAAACATGCTGCAAATGCATCAAAAAGCATGGTAAAAAATTCACCACGCCCCACTCTATGCATGACAAACGGGAACACTCCAAAACCTAGAACGCCCAAAAAAATGATGGGAGCTGACCTGCAGGAAGTGATGCATGCGGAAAGAATGTTTTAAAACCTGAAATTTCAAACCTTTTGTGGATGAGGTAAATGAGAGATAAGAACATTGGGATGGCTGGGGCAGAAATTATACTGCAAAAGGATTCTATTTATTATGAAAAGTGAAATTTTGCCCAAAAAAAGGTGAACTTCACCTTTAAGCCAGCCAAGCCTGTAGTCTCATGCTTGTTATATTGTTTGTCTGCTGTTTGGATCCCCCTGTTTTATTGCCTTGAATTGGAACTCAGACTATTCTCTGAACTCTGCCTGTCTTTTGACTATGGATTGAACCTTGACTATTTGAACTTTGCCTGTCGTGTACCTACACTGTCATTGAACCACTCTGCCTGTCTGCCAACCACAAGTACATGTTTGCTGTGCTCAGTCCATGTCTGCCCCAGGGTGGTGGCCAGGCACTATAGCATTGTGTATAAGACCCAGGGGAAACCAAGTACCGGTAGACCTACTTGCCTTATGGGAAAGAGGCAGCGGCTTAACTAGGACCTTCAGAGTGCAAGAAACCATGAAGGGCCCCTCTACCCTGGCAGGTGCCCTTTCCTCCGAGCCTGGGGCCCTCAATCTCCATCTCCATCTCTGCAGCCTCAGCTGCACATAATGAATGAACATGAATAGCTCTGGACAGAGCTTACCATTCATTCACAAACTGAAGCATAGTGTAAACAGTTATGAATGGACACAGTGAGTTTGGTACAGATCACTCACGTCCATTCATAAAAGAAAGGGGCCATGGGGGGCACTGTGAAAGGAGGGGAGAAGTGTAACAAGAAGAGGGCAGTATGACTGGGCAGTGTGACAGGAGGAGGGCAATATGACGGGGGGTATTGTGATAGCCTTGAGGGGGGCAGTATGATGGGTGGAGTGTGACAGGACAGGGGCAGTATGACATGGGGGTATTGTGACAGGAGGGGGGCAATGTGACAGGAGAAAGGTGCCTGAGAAGGGTGACTGGAAAGGGGAGTGTGATAAGAGGGGGTATTGTGAACGGAGAGGGACAGTGTGACAAGAAGGGGTAGTATGATTGGGGGCAATGTGACAGGAGGGGGGTAGTGTGATGAGAAGGGGCAGTATTAGGGGGGATATTGGGACAAGGGGGGGGGGCAGTGTGTCAGGAGAAGGGTATCTGGGAAGTGTGACAGGAGGGGGGGCAGTAAATAAAAAGTGCAAATGTTGCTGTGCCTATACCCTCTGTGCTGTATGTATTAAACCATTAACATAAGGAGGAAATAATATGCACTCATACAACACTGAGAAGCATATACACAAATGCTTGGAGCCCAGCTAACAAAATAGAGAAACTGGAGCTGCTATTACACGAGGAGGACTTAGACTTTGTGGGAATAACTGAAACTTGGTTTAACAGCTCATACGATTGGCTGACAAATATCCATGGGTATTCCTTGTATCGGAAGGACAGAGAAGGTAGAAGAGGGGGAGGGGTGTGTCTATATGTAAAAAATGATGTAAGGGTGGCAGAGTGGAGCGATATTGTGAATGGGATTAGGGGGCAGGTGGAATCAGTGTGGGTAGAACTTTAAAGAGAAGATGTAGTAAATTAATAGTGGGGGTATGCTATAGACCCCCCAACCTGAAGGAGGAGAAGGAGGTGGCCATTTTTATCGGGACTGCGATATTGCAGCAGAAATGTCGGACATTTTTTACACATTTTTGGGACCAATGACATTTATACAGCGATCAGAAATTTAAATGTCCACTGATTACTGTGTAAATGTCATTGGCAGTGAAAGGGTTAACCTGCAGGGGGCAGTGAAGGGGTTAACAATGTTCCCTGGGTGTGTTCTAACTGTGGGGGGGGGGGCGGGTCTGGCCGGGACATAACAGATCTAACTGATCCCAGTGACAGGGATCAGTAGATCTGGTATGTCCTCTGTCACAGAACGGAGAACCGCCGTGTTTACATTGGCGGTTCCCCATTCTGCAGCTCTGTCAGGCGATCGTGGGTCTCGAGTGGACATCAAGTCCGCCCGACTCACGGGCACGCTCGCGCAGCGTGCGGCGGGCACGCGCGCGCACCGCCACTGCCGCCAGGGGGCGCGCCGGGAGCGTGCACAGGGGACGACGACCGTGGACGTCGTCCCGGCATTTCAGATCCGCGCTGGAGCCGTACTTCGGCAATAGCGCGGATCTGTAGGGGTTAATTACAAACGATCCAAGTCTGATCTCAGATATAGCAATATAGGACAACTTGGGATCTAGTGATCATAGGATGAATCATAGAAAAAGGGGGCACGAGATAGCACAAAAACACTAAATTTCAAGCGAGGTAATTTTTCTGAACTGTGGTCATTACTACATGACATCAATTGGGACAAAATCCTAGAAACATTGAACACGGAAGAAAAATGTGCATGCTTTAGGAGCATATTAAACAAAGGGATCACACAGTGCATTCCAATGGGTAATAAATATAGAAGAGCGAAGGTTAAACCGGACTGGCTAAACTGTAATGTAAAAAGCCTCATGACAGAGAAAAAAATGGTCTTTAAAAAATGTGAAGTGGATGGGTCACCATTCGCATTCCAACACTACAAGAAATGCAACAAGAAGTGTAAGAACACAATCAGGGCGGCTAAAAAAGACCAAGAGAGACACATAGCGGAGGACAGTAAAAAAATCCAAAGAATTTTTTTTAGATATATCAACAGTAAAAAGGCAAGATCAGTGCACATTGCCCACATAAAAGACTAGGATGTGAGGATGGTTACAGATGACATAAAGAAGGCAACTGGACTATATGCCTTCTTCTTCTCAATTTTTATGCAGGAAAAGGAGTGTTATGCCGACCGCGACAGTACTGTTAGTGACACATAGGGCATACCCTCGTGGCTAGCAGAGGCCGGAGTGAAGGAAAGACTTGGTGGATGCGAACCCACCACTCACCCAGTATAAACGAATGGCACAGTATTAGTGTATATATACATGCAAGCCTCCTGCATCTATCCCTACCTTGCAAGTGTCCTTCCTGTAAGCACCAGCAGCTCTGTAAAACTCTGAAATCAGTGGGTGTCTGTGTTTGCTGGAGCTTGGTGGGTGGAGTTGTGATGTCACAAGCCTCCCCACCCACCTCTATACTGAGAGATTGAGGAGGGAGTGTAAAACTTTCTCTGCTCCGTGAAGAAGATAAGCAAATTGCTTTTCATTCACAGAGCATGGGGATGATAGTCTGTGTATTTCCTTGTTAGTCGGACTTTCTCTTCCTGAAAAAAGATAAGGTCATTACTCACAGTTGGATAGCCTCTTTGTGGCACAGATGACATGATATGCTATGCTCTACCAGGCAGAATTATTAATTACATTTTTTTTTCGGGTTTACATCCACTTTCATACAAAACTTTTGTATTATGTTTTAAGTAAGGGAAGTTTTTTGTTTGTTGTGTTCCCATGGCAGCCTGATCCTGATAGTACACCTGGCCCCATACTCTTGAGGAAGTCAAGTGACAATATGCTTGGAGCCAGGTGGCGCTGCTGAAACCAGAAGTGACGCAGCAGCCTTAGAGCCCTGTTGTCCGTTTTACAAGTTTAAAGTATTTTACTGCAATGTAAGTTACTACGTTTTGATAAATATTTTTTAATGAAAGGATACCTTTTTTTGCATGAGGCACTATAAGGAAAAGAAAGCACAAATTTAAAGAGCCAAACACACAATTGCCAACAGAGGGGTAGAACGCCAGGAGAGAGAGAAAGCGATGGAAGAAGACAGAGAAGTCTAAGATTGCTCACCCCAGCATAGGGGACTGCATGATTTAACCTAGCAAGCGAGGTGATAAGTCAAGGTGAGCGCATAGTTTGGAAGGTGGTTGGGAATCACTGAAGCACCAGCACGAAGCACCACCACTTTTTATTTGGATCCTATTTCTTTGGAGTCAATTAATGCAAGCACTAGGACCTGTCATCTGGGATCACATTGTTGAGAACCACTACATGAACTGCACTATATGGTTTTAAATATTTAAGGATTTTTTTTAAGGACTATACTTTATTCGTTTTGCACTCAAAATTTTGTTTAGAGGAAGTTATACATGCAAAAACACTTTAATGGTATTGTATGCAAGTTATAGTATAAAGCTTATATGTTGATGGTTTAATACATACAGCACATAAGTCAATGTGAGCGCATAGTTTGGAAGGGGGTTGGGAATCGCTGAAGCACCAGCACTTTTTATTTGGATCCTATTGCTGGTGAGTCACTTAGTTAATGCAAGCACTAGCACCTGTCATCTGGATCACTTTGCTCAGCGCCACTAAGGCTCCATGCACAATGTAGTTGATAAACGATGTGCTAGAGGTAAGCATAACAGAAGGTTCCACTTATTCTAGTTGCTTTGTAAATTACAAAAGCATTGTACTGTATATAGCCAATTGAAATATATAGACACCCTTTTGTACCAGTGTCAAACTCTGCAGTAAGCTAAATACAGCTTCATCATTTGGTCACTGAAGTCTACGCCTCCCATTAAAAGATTATAATTCTGAACAGGCTTTTCAACAACGCCATATGCCATGCTAATTTGGACCGTTGTGTCTGCGTAAATGAAAGGACAAAAACATCCAGTTTGTCCTACTTCACTGTGAGTAATTTGTCATTCCTCAAGCAGGCTTTCTACCCCTTTCTAAGTCGGGTGTTAATGAACCATTGGTGAAGCCTGGGCGATTAGGTCACACGGTGCCACAGCAGCCAATTCCAAGACTGAATATGTGTCAAAGAAGCGGCACGCTTGTGTGGAAGTTGTCCTCGTACAAATGGTACCCCTTCCAGAACTAGGGAGACACCAAGTCCCATACTATGTTGCCACTGCTCCCCATGTAGTCTAGGCTCTACTTCACTGTCCTTTCCCTCATAAACTGTAAATTTGTATGAACAGCCTGTTGTCCTCTCACAGAGCTTATACAGTTTGACCCCATATCCGACACGCTTGCTGGGGAGATACTGGCTCATTGCAAGGCAGCCAAGGAAATGTGCGAGTGACTCGTCTACACATATGTTTTGTTGGAGTGTATACATACAGAATCTGTGAATTTCTTGGAGAAGTAGTTTATGAGGGGCCGAATTTTGTAGAGCCCATCATATTCAGGGTCACCCCCGAGGAGTGTATTTTCACAAAAATGCATGAAACGCATTATCGTCTCATATCTATGCCTGGTCATTGCAGCAGAGAACATGGGCATATGAAGAATCGAGTCTGTGGACCATTATGATCCTAATTCACTAATTTTTTTTTTTTAATGCCCATTTTAAAGGTTAGGCCCAAAAACAATGTTAATTTCTGAAACTGATAGATTTCCATGCGCATGGACTGGCAAGAGGTGAATTTATTTATTTTTTTTACCACTTCAGTAGACTACTTTAATGGAGTAATTTCAGCTTAGCTTAAATATCAACCTCCAATTTAGTCACATCATTGTGGTATTCTTTTTTTCATTTCTTTACTTTATTCCAAAATAATTACACCTTTTAACATATACAAATATTAACAACACATTCATCTCAAACTCCTCTCCATACCCATACACTCTTAACATCCATCCCTAAAAGACACTCTTCCTTAATTATTCTCCCTCTACTCCTTCCCGTATACTCCCATAACTCCATTTATCTATGCACTTTTAAAAGGTCTCTCCTCCATACTCCTACCATTGTATAAGTTTATATCATTCATACAAATTCCTCATATTATTGTCTACTTTATTTTATTTGTTCTTTACCCATGGTTCCCATATTTTTTCATATTCTTCCTCTCTTCCTTTTTTATTATATACAAACTTTTCATTACTAATCATTATCTCCATCTCTTTTCTCCATTCTGTATAGGTTGGTGGGTCTGCTGCTATCCAATTTTTTGCTATTAACTCCCTTGCCGTAAATAAGCTCCTGGTCACCGCTACCCATTTCCTGTTTTTCAAACCAGTCTTCTTTACGTATCCTAGTATACACACCACGGGGGTCCTCTCCAAGGTGATTTCAAAGATCTGTTCTATATTTCCCACGATTTCCTCCCAGTATCTGTATAACTTGGGACATCTCCATACCATATGGATCAAGCTGCCCTCCTCACCCCCGCATCGGGGGCATTTCTCATCCTGTGCCTTCTTCCACATTGGAGCAATCTCCGCGGTGTGTAGTATGTTCTATGGAATTAGCATTAGATGTGATATTCTTTGTGATGGGGATATAGATACTACCGGACCTACTTTTAAAATTCTTTCCCACTGTTCCTCAGTTATTTCTCCTATGTCTTTTATCCGGTTTTTCCAGCACAGAAGATCTTTTCCTCTTACCGTTATTGCCTCACATATATCCCTCTGGAACCTTTAGCTTCTATTATATTCTGCAATGTTGTTATTTCGCACCATTTTAACGGTTCTATTTTAAATTGACTGTCCAAGGCATGTTTAATTTGCAGGTATACATATATTGACTGGCTTGATACCCCGTACTCTTCTCTCAACTCAAGTTACTACCGTTATATATCTGTATTATGTTTCCTACCCCACATTTTTCCCAGTTTTTGTTTCTTTCCACCTTTTGGATCTCCTGGATATTCCTGTTATCCCAGATCGGTGAATATTTAGTGTATCCTTGATATCCCAACACTTTCTTCGTCGTTTCCAATACCTTTTTAATTAACTTTAATGTAGGGGTCTCTAAGGGAAAAAGATTTGCTTCCAGGGCTTCCACCACCGTCCTACGGCCCAGTCCCGTGGTCATTAACCTCTCATTTACCTCTCTCTCTGTTTGCCTATTGCATCCTTTTAGATGTGTCATTTGAGCTGCCAAAAAGTAGCTCCATGGATGAGGTACTGAGAGTCCTCCTTTATTTTTTGGGCATTATGCTGTACTTAAACCTATTCCTGCATTCTTTCCTTTCCATATATTAACTCTCTAAAGATTTTTTCCAACTTTTGGAACCAGATTTTCGGTATCCAGACTGGGGAGTTTTGCAGCACATATAAAAGTTGAGGTAGCCATATCATCTTTATCAGATTGCGTCTTCCTGCAATCAACAGAGGTAATCGGTTCCACACTTTTTTTTTGTTTTTACATTTTTCTAGTAGTCGTCCTAGGTTGTATTTTATGTATTTTTTTGGGTTTTTGATTATCTGGACCCCCAGATATTTTATTCATTCTACTATTTCCATTTCTGAATATCCCCCTTCTAGGGTTGGCTTTCCCATATCCACTGAGAGCAGGCTTGATTTATTCCAGTTTATCACTAATCTAGATATTTTCCCAAATTCCACCAGCATATCCATCAGTACTTTCAGAGAGTCTTGTATATCCCCCATTTTTTCTTCTACTTCTCTCTGAAACCCTTAATCTCTTTCCTTGTCCTAATAACAATCGCCAGCGGTTCTATCGCCAGGGAAAAAAAGCAGGGGTGACAAAGGGCACCCCTGCCTCGTTCCCCGGGTCAGTCGAAATGTCCTCGAACATACATTGTTTATTTTAACCTTAGCCCTAGGGCTTCCATACAGTAACTTAATCCACTCCATAAATCCTAACCCAAACCCAAAACTTTTCAGAACCTGCCACAGATAATGCCAGTCTAAGCTATCAAAAGCTCTTGCTACATCCAATGCCAGCATAGCCCTTGATCCTATGTTGGTTGTTGGTATTTGTAAATTCAAGTATGCTTGTCTTATGTTAGTATTGGTGGTTCTGTTAGGCATAAAAGTAGACTGATCTGATTGTATATATTTTTTTATTATTTTTCCCAGTCTCGAGGCTAGCACTCCCGCTAGGACCTTAACATTGGCCCCCAGCAGGGAGATCGAACTATACGAAGCGGGCTCTAGTGGATCTTTATCCTCTTTCGGTAGCACAATTATTGTGTATTCGAACATGGAGTCTGGCAGTTTACCTTTCTCTCTTGCTTCCTCAAATACCTCCAGTAGTGGTGGGGCGAGTACATCCCCGTACCGTTTATATATTTTGGCCGGCAACCCACCTGGTCCTAGAGATTTTTTGATTTGCCGTTGCTGTAATCGTCCTTTTTATTTTTTTTATGGTTAAGGGGGCATCCAACTGTTCCCTATCTTCCTCGGTCAGATGCGGGATCTTCAACCCACTAAGGAAGTCCCCCATCTGTTCTTCTATACTCTGCTCTTGGGTACTATACAAATCTTCAAAGAATTTTTTAAATTCCTCAACAATCTCAGAGTTTTGCACTACTATCCTCCCGTCTTTTGTTCTTATTGCTGATACTGTAGTTCTTGTCTGGTTAGCTCAAGCAATAGTAGCCAGTACCTTGCCCACATTTTCCCCTGCTTCATAAAAATTTTGTTTCTGAAACCTTCTTTTATTTTCGGCCTTTTCTAGGAGTATTTGTTTGTATTTTTGCTGCTCTTCTAACCACCTTGTCAATTTTACTGCTGTTGGGTTTACTATGTACCGCTTTTCTGCTTCTATCACCTCTCTCATAGCTGCTCTCTCTCTTTCTCTTGTTATCCTTTTAGTTCTTGAGATTTCTTGTATCAATATCCCCCTTAAAAAGGCTTTCAGAGAGTCCCATACTGTCCCCATATTTGCCGTTCCTCTAGTCCTATCCAGGTACTCTCTAAGTTTCTTGTTTCCTCATGTTGTCCGATTAGTTCTAGCCAAAAGGGATTTATTTTCCATTCTCCCCTTCTGTTTTCCCCCTTTTGAGAGATTGATACCACCATCGGGGAGTGGTTCAAGAGGCCCCTGGGCATATACTTTATATTCTCCACCTGCCTTAAAATTGCCTCGTCCCCCAAGATCATATCAATTCTAGAGAGCGTATTGTAGGTTTTTGAAAAACAGTACTGTTGTTCTGTCGGGTTTCTTAATCTCTAAATACCTCTCAGATCTAACTCCATTATCAATCGACCCAGGTTGCTTATACCAGCTCGGTTCCCTCGTTTTATCGGGTATCTATCCTTTTCTTCATTCATTACTGCATTAAAGTCCCCACCTACTAATATTGGGATATTTGGCTTGCTTGATGTAAATGCCATTAGACTATATATTACTTCTGGTTTAAATGGATTCGGGATGTATATGTTAGCCAGAACACACTCCAGATCTCCCACAACACAATGCAGGAAAATATATCGCCCTTTATTATCTATTGTCACTTTTTTACAGGAGAACATCACCCCAGTTCCAATCAGGATGCTTACTCCCCTCGAGTAGGAGGTATACAGAATGATATTGGGTTTGAAACCCACGATGTCTCAGGTACCCAGTAGTTTCTTTTATTAGTTGCGTCTCCTGTAAACAAACTATTGCGGCTTCATATGTTTTTACTGTAGAAAGTATCGCACTTCTTTTTCCTTTATCTCCCAGACCTCTAATATTCCATGAGGAAATATTTATATTCCTATTTTGCATCTATCTCATTCAATTTCATACCCCGCATTATATTCTGCAATTCCCTATGTTTGTGTCCTTGTGCATTACGTGATATTTTGTGATTTTCCTCCCATTTTAGTGTCTTTTTCACAATCAAACTTTTTTGCTTCATTTGTTTCAAATTCGCACCTGTGCTCAATAACATACTTCCCCCTTCCTTCCGGGTCTGCCCCTACCCCTTTTCCCCTCCCCCTCTCCCATCCAGGGAGGGGGCTGTGGTGTCCAGGCGGGGGGAGGATCCACATCACAGCCTCCATCTCCCATTCCTGACCCTCCTTGGGTCCACACCAGGGGCTTCTCTTGTGACCTACAAAAAAGCTCTCTTTCATCTCCGTGACTCCTCCCCCCCCCCCCCTTCCAGTGTTCCATGGTGCCTACTTTGCTGTCACACACAATACAACAAACCCCAAAAGAAAAAAGGCAAAGAAGGGAAGAGAAAGGGGTCTCCCTCTTTCCTCCTCCTCCCACTCTATCTCAGTGCTCTCGCTCACATTGTTATATTCAGTCTAGGTTAAGTGCGCTTTCTAGGTTATGTTTTCCTCAGTTTCTTTTCATTCTGCTCCAACCATAATGCCGCTTCCTCTGCTGTGTTGAAGAATATCACTTCTCCTCCAACCACTACTCGCAACCGTGCTGGATACATCATTGAATATACAATTTGAAATTGTTGTAATTTCTTCTTAATGTCCACATATCTAGATCTTTTCTTTTGCACTTCGGGAGAGAAGTCTGGGTATATTGAAACCCTAGTTCCATTATAGATTGTCCTTTTTTTCCCTCGCTCTGCACAAGATCATCTCCTTGTATCTATAAAAGAGCAATTTAATTATAAGCAGTCTAGGGTAGCCTCCTGGTGCTGGGGCCCTATATGGAACTCTGTGCGCTCTCTCTATTGCAAAAAAGCGTGAAAACGTCTCTTCCCCAAAAGTGTCTTTAAACCAGGTTTCCAGAAAGATTACCGGGTTACCTCCTTCACACCGCTCAGGAAAGCCCACTATTCTTAGGTTGTTCCTCTGCTGTCTATTTTCCAGATTTTCTGTTTTGGCCATGCATACATTATTTTTCTCCTTTATCTCCATCAATTCCTTTTTAATTGGGTTAAGAACATCTTCTATTTGACTTCTTCTTTCTTCCAATGCAATAGTTCTTTCACATATTTTTTGTGCATCTTGTCTCCAGTGTTTAATTTCTTCGCTTAGTCCTTTTATTTGTTCAGTTACTCCCATCATGGTCTCTTTACAGAGATTCACTGCTTCCAAGACCTCCCTCAGGGTAGGTTCTGTATTTCCTGCGGCGTCCTAGGCTTTTCCTTCCACCAGTAGCTCCTGTCTGGCTTTTACACTTAGTAGCGGAATTTGACACCCCTTTACATAGGGTGTATGGATTTTTCTGGTTTTGCTGTCATTTGGTTCCCTTTTCTTTCCCTTTATCCTTTACCCCAGGGTGAGCCTGGGTGTTTTCCTGTGGCAACTCTTTGGCTTTCTTCTTTGTCATCTTCTTCTCTTAAGTGTTGAATCTTAGGATACTGGTCGTCCTTTAGTCTGGTTGCCACTTATAGTCACAAAGTCACTTTTCTTTATCCGCAGGGTACAGGCCTCTTAGAATCAGTTCCGAATATATACCGGGGCACATCCATATGAGGGCAAGAGCAGAGTACAGAGAGGCAGCAAAATACTTCCTTTCAGTCCAGCTATAGTATCAAAATCAAAAATCGAAGTCTTCTCATAAAGAAATAATTAGAGAGTAGTAGTCCTCTTTAGCAATACAAAAGGGTAAGTCCTAAAAGTAGACTGGGGTGGCCTATATCCCAAGTCCTGGGTTATCAACTCAAGAAAAGAAGTATATTTCCATCCACAGGGCAGGACGTATTGTCCAGCTTCCAAGGGTGGCTACGGTGCAGTTATAGTGTGTCAGTCCAAACCAAAAAAAAAACAAAAGGGTATACTCCGGTCTGTAGGACCCAGCACACTATCCAATTCCCAGAGTAGCTAAGGTGAAATTTAAGGGATATCGACCTTGTCCTCTTTGTCAGTATGGAAACTCACAGGTCAGTCCTAGGTTTTGAGCAGAGATAGCTTTATAGCTGGGAACTTCCAGTTACAGGCCACAGGTAAGTGCAGCCGGGGGCTGGGGGGGTCTCTAGACTCGGGGGGATCATTGCTCACTCACTGCACCTCACCCCACTGCTGCCTACTCCCCTCCAACAGCCAGCGCCCTAAACAGAGACACTGCATGCACTCTCACTGCACACACATGGCCCCCCTCAGTTCCACCAAAGGCCTGATCATGTCTCAGTACTTGCTTTACACTCCCAGATAATATTTTAAAGCAGAGTTATTTTTTACAGCATAGGCAATAATATGGGTTTCTCTCACCAGCTTAAGAGCCTGACCATGTCCCAATATTTTCCTTATAAGCCCAAACAGTGTTCCAAAGCAACTTTGCATTTATAACATAGGTCAGTAGCATGGATTTCTTTCACCTGCTTCTTGGTTGAGCTCATCCACACTCTCCTGGCTGCAGGACAGCCTACCTTACTCCTTTACCAAAACAGGGCAGCACAGAGGCTGTCCAAAAAACACTATATGGTAAGCCACTGGAATTATAAATGTGAGCATAGCATATATAGAACGAGATAATGTCGAATAAAGAAGAAATGCTTTATTTGGTACAAAAAATACATCAAGTGTTAAATACAGGTTTGGAATAAAAATACATATATAAATGCATATATATGTATAGACACTGATCAAAGAACCGCCACCATTGACAACGTTGTCATGAGTGAACTAAGAAGCCCCCTGGGGGGGAACATACAAACCCCCCCCTGGGGGGAAGAGGAGCCCGCTTATGGCCCGCACATATATAACTCCGCTGTTTATACCCCAAATAACATAAGAATATGAATATGAAGTTTGTGCCTAAATTGGCTGTGCAAGCAGTGCAGTAGTGTATACAAAACAATGCTGGAGACCCCAATGCAGTGTGGGCGGCAGCTACTGTGCTACACAGGGGATTGAGTAATGGCCGACTGGATCGGTCAGTCAATGGACGGAGCCCGAGCAGTCTATAGAGCTGGAAGTGTTGCTGTGCAAGAATCTGGGCACAGGGACAGGACCGAATGGGGTCAGATCTGATAATGGCAAAGCCGGTGTGGCTGGCTACAGACTGATCCCCCGTCAGTGGGTGATGTCGGTCTGCCCGATGATGGCAAGAGTCCCCCTCCTCACCGGGGGGGGGGTTTGGCTACAGGTAGACCAAGGTGGACCGGAGCACGCAGGCTCCAGATGGGTCACAGAGTAAGTGGTTGTGAGAGCCGGACGGTCAAAGGCAAAATGGCTGTAGGGGCTAGTCAGAGCGTGATAGCCAGCCCGCGGTGTCCCAGTGCAAAGTAGAGCAGGGAATCAGGGTGGATCTCCGTGTATACAGGTGTCTGATACCGCCGGGCGGCTACAGTCAGATGGAGCAGTGGTAATTGCGGATGCATGGAAATCCTGTCCGGCACGGGACTGAGTATGGGGTGCACGCTGGGTGAGATACTACAGGTGGATCCACAGCAGGCACTAATAGGGGGCTGGTTCCAAACGGTGATGATACCAGAGCAGAGTAAGGCAGCAGGGTGGGATGGTGCAAGGGAGTATGAATTGCACTTACCAGTCCAGTGCTTCTGTCAGCCGCTCGTGTGAGCCTCCGGTCCTCGTGGATGTCATGCCCTGGTGCCAGATGGGATACCTAGGATCCCCGGTTCCTCAGTATCAACAGTGGACAGATTTCCATGCAGTTCCGGCATCGGCTTCCTGTTCAGCTCAGCTCCGGCGGCCGCTGCTGGAGCGGATGGCTCACAGGGGAGGGGGTTGCTGAGAGGAGGTGTGCGGGCAAACGGGCAGCACACCGTCTACGCGTTTCGCTGGTCAAGCCAGCTTCATCAGGACGCCTTACTCTACTCCTGTTCCCATTGGTTACTACTGATTCCCAGCATGGGGTTTTTGTATTTGCGGAGAGTGCTCTCTCCACACCGCTCTCCACTTCGTCAGCCAGCAACGTCCTAGCTGGGAGGCTGGGTGCTCACTCCCACTGAACGCCCCGCTGCTCCCAGCTCTCGCCTCCAGCCTCTCCCCTGGGCTTTCTTTGTGGTATAAGCCGCTGTTGTCCCTGCTCCTCCAGTGAAGCAATCCCTGCCACTGCCGTGCTCTCACCACGGCAGTTTCGGGCTGTAACACGCAGCGGGGAGCCCCTCTCTCCCTCGGTTCACCCTGTGCGGCATTCGGTGTGGATCCAAAGCGGAACACAGGATCTTTTCTGGAGCGAGAGCAGTAAGATATCCTCATGCTCACATCCTCTTTTGGTCACGCCCAAGAGGTGAATTTGGGTTGGCGGCGATATATTGTGCCTAAAGATTGCTTCGGTCCACAATTAATTGATACAGTTCTTCTGTGAAACAACAGCTAAAATAAATCAAGGGGAGTTGTTAAATTTGCTGTTTCCACCTGAATTCCGGGTTGGGTAGTTAATAGGGAATAACGGGTGCTGCTGAATTTGGAAACTGCCAATCAGAATTTGCAAGCACCTCTGTAAGGACACTATGGGCTCTACGGGTCTGTGCGCAATTTCTTGGTAGCCGCTGTCCAACTTGGACTGCACTTCTGAGATTTGCCACATCACCATGAGATACTGCAGTGCTGGTGTGTAAAATGCCAGAACGTACAAGGCCGCTGGTGCTTGCCAGTCCACCAAAATATAGCACTTGGACCCTGCTGCATTTGAGAAAAATCATGCATTTCTAGCACTTTAGCTGCCTGGGGTCGGGTATGCTTAACAGGGACCTCTTCTCCATCATCTGAGGTGCCTGTCAGTGTGCCACTGATTTCTACAGGTTCTTATTCTGAGGTGGATTGTGTCAGAGGACTCCCCTTCGCTCTCACCTTACATGCTCAGAATCCGTAGGCACTTCACTAGTGTTCCTATTCTGGGCACTAAATTTACAGGTACCTAGTGTGACCCATGTGAAACTAACCCATGTGACTAATCTTGGCTGCTGTAAGGCCTGCTCTTTCTAATACTGCGGTTTTGTGTACAATGTATCAAAAGTGGCAGTGATCTACTAACACTGCACTTGTTGGGAGGTGGGCAGGGGAGCTAAACGCAAGTGTTGGCAGGCATCGGGGCTGATCCTGCTAATGCTGTGTTTTTGGGGACACTATCCTGAGAGGTATACTAGTATAGTTCTGTTTGAGATCAATATATTTATATCCATACATACTGTATATATCCATACAGACACTACACTAGTAATGGCGGTGATCAATAATCTAAAGTGTGAGTGCAATAGTGTTCCGGAAATCTAACACTAACTGACCCTGGCTGGGAGGGATGCTAACTCACCCTGATGCTATCTGATGTTGCAAGTGACGATAATACAGTGATCAGTGAAAAATACAGTACACTGATACTGCAATAATGGCACTTGCTGGGTGACAGGGATGATCAAATGGTTAACTGAGGGCGATCAAGGGGTTAAATGTGTCTAACTAAGGGATGTGGGTGTAAAGTGTGCTGCTTTTACTCACCGTGTGTTGCTGTCTTCTCTTCCTGGACCAAAAAGGATCCAGTGCCTGTGTTTATTAACCAGTTGCTGACCGCCCGCTGTGGATTGACGGATGGCAACTTGGCTCGATATCGCAAACCGTCGTCACTTGACGGCGGCTGGGAGATTGCTGGTTGCGAGCGTGCTCATTGTGTTCTCAATGTCCGCCGGCTACCCACTATTGCTCCCCCTCAGTGACAGCATGGATCTCCGTTCTGACGGGGAAAGAATGTGATCGTAGGTATACTTGGATTTTGCAAAAGCGTTTGACACTGTTCACCACACACGGCTAATGTGCAAGGTAAAGTCTACAGGCTTGGAAAGATCAGTTTGTAAATGGATAGAAAACTGGCTAAAAGACCAAATTCAGAGAGTAGTGGTTAATGATTCTTATTCTGAATGGTCTAAAGTTATCAGTGGTGTACCCCAAGGTTCAGTGTTGGGACCCTTACTTTTCAATATATTTATAAATGATATAGGGTCTGGGATTAAAAGTACCATTTCAGTGTTTGCAGATGACACCAAGCATACAGTGGAATAACGTGTTTGCAGGATGTCTCCAACTTACAAGCAGACCTCAGTGCACTGTCTAATTGGGTTACTATGTGGCAAATGAGGTTTAATGTTGACAAATGTAAAGTTATGCACTTGGGGGCTAAGAATATGCATGCATCGTACATACTAGGGGGAGTACAACTGGGGGGGGGGGGGGGGGGATCCATAGTGGAGAAGGATCTGGGGGTTTTGGTAGATCATAAGCTTAATAATGGCATGCAATGCCAATCTGCAGTTTCCAAAGCAAGCAAAATACTTTCTTTTATTAAGAGAAGTATGAACTCCAGAGATAATAGAAAAATTCCACATTCAGTGAGGCCTCTGTGTTGGCTGCCTCATCCCTAAATGCATTTAACAAAGAACAAAATACCCCCTATGTGGAACTGTAATAGGCAGCAAACACCGCAAATATTTGTATTAAATTTTGATTTATTATTGTCTATTTAAAAGAGAGATAATTGTCACTCATTCGAGGGATAAGTACATAAAATCGTTTACATGCATACAATGGACATCACAAACAGTAATCAAAAATTGGTCCAAATGCACATCATAAGTCCAACCACAGATGCTTCTGTGGGAATAGGAATATGTAACTTTGGTGAAGAAGAAAATCCGTTGTCCGAAGATGAAAAAAAGGATGGAATTCGGTGCCCAATAGATACATGCAACACATATAGCATTAGTATGATGAGACTTCACTGATTGTGGAATACACAATTGACGGGGGTTCGGGTATTTGCTACCCAAGGTAATAATGGGTAACAATTCTCTCTCTTTTAGATAGACAATAATAAATCAAAATTTTATACAAATATTTGTGGTGTTTGCTGCCTATTACACTCCCACATAGGGGGTATTTTGTTCTTTGTTAAATGGACTCCAGAGATAGAGACATTATTTTGCCCCTGTACAAATCATTAATTAGTAAGACCTCATCTGGAATATGTAGTTCAGTTTTGGGCACCAGTTCCCAAAAAGGATATCGGGGAACTGGAGAAAGTACAGAGAAGGGCAACCAAACTAATAAAAGGCATGAAGGAGCTTAGCTATGAGGAAAGACTAGAGGAACAGAATTTATTCTCTCTTGAGAAGAGGAGATTAAGGGGGATATGATCAACATGTACAAATATATAAGTGGTCCATATAGTGAACTTGGTGTTGAGTTTACTTTAAGGTCATCACAAAGGACAAGGGGGCACTCTTTACGTCTAGAGGAAAAAAGATTTCATCTACAAATACGGAAAGGTTTCTTCACAGTAAGAGCTGTGAAAATGTGGAATACACTCCCTCCAGAGGTGGTTCTGGCCAGCACGGTTGATTCCTTTAAAAAAAGGCCTGGATTCTTTCCTTAATGTAAATAATATAACTAGGTACTAACATTTATAGGTAAAGTTGATCCAGGGTGTATCCGATTGCCTCTCGGGGGATCAGGAAGGAATTTTTTCCCCCATTATAGCAAATTGGATCATGCTTTGCTGGGGGGGGGGGTTTTTTGCTTCCTCTGGATCAACTGTGGGTGAAGGATTGTATATGGGATTGTTTGGTTCTATATAAATTATTATTATTTTATTTTTATTTTTTTGGTTGAGCTAGATGGACTTGTGTCTTCTTTCAACCTGACTAACTATGTAGGCTCCCTGTATATGGGGGGCCACAATCACTCTCCTTCTCCACTCAGCCCAGCTCCCATACAGTTAGTGACACACACAGGGAACACACTTAACCCTTAGAGCGCCCCCTGCAGGTTAACCCCTTCCCTCCCAGTGACATTTACACAGTAATCAGTGCATTTTCATAGCACTGATCGCTGTATAAATGCCAGTGGTCCCAAAAGAGTGTCAAAATGGTCCGACATGTCCGCTGCAATACCGCAGTCCCACTAAAACTCGTAGATCGCCCCCATTGCTAGTAAAAAAAATTTAAAAATAAATATCATTCGTAAAAGCGGCAACTTTTGTGCAAACCAGTCAATATACGCCGATTGCGATTTTTTTTTTTTTTTTACCAAAAATATGAGGAAAAATATAAATCAGCCAAAACCAATGAATAAATGTGTTATATTTTTTGGGGGGGATTTGTATTTTAGCAAAAAAGTAAAATATATATATATTTTTTTTTTTTTTGCAAAATTGACGCTCTTTTTTTGTTTATAGCGGTGATCAGAAATGACGCAGAGGTGATCAAATACCACCAAAAGAAAGCTCTATTTGTGGGAAAAAAAGGATGCAAATTTAGTTTGAGTACAACGTTGCACGACCGCGCAATTAAAGCGATGCAGTGCCGAATTGCAAAAAGTGCTCTGTTCCTAAAGTGGGAAGTCCTTCCAGGGCTGAAGTGGTTAACAAAGTCACAGGACTGCTTTCTCATTTGCTGCAAGTGATCAGTAGGGTCCTGGGCAAAATCCTTGTCTGGGACCCGCCGACGAACTGGTCCTGCAGCAAGTTCGTCGCGACAAACGGGTACCTCGCTTTACCTACACAAGCTGCTCGTTCACAGTACATTGTAGACAACCGGTCCACAAGGGGTTAAATGATTGACGTGTGTCAGCAAGAGAGGCTTTCCAATGATGTGTGCCAGCACGTGTCTGAAGTATAGGATAATGACAAACTTGTTTGTAAATGGGATTGCTGTCGCTACTGGAAGACATGTGTTTGGCACTGATTTAAAGTGTTACTAAACCCAGGACCTTTCATTCACTATATCTGGTCTCCCACAGTACACAGAACATGGAATTGCAATTATTTTAGTAAATATAAACAGCAAATACCTTTTCTCATCAGCAGTACATAGCATTCTTGTGATTTCTATCATTTCCTGGTGTAGCTTGCAGGAGGAGTTTTCATACTGCACTGAGCTGTCCTATGAGGCTGCAGGACCCCTGATAGTCTGTCTGGACAGTGCTAATTGGCCCTGTGCTGACCACATGCACTCTCCCAAGATAAAAAAAAAAACCTCCCTAGCAATACTCACCAAACTGAGCATGTGCAGCTTGGCTCCAAAGGCTCTGTCTTGTATGGCTTTGCCCAGGGGGACAGGGAGGGGAGGATCTGTGCACACAAGATCAAGCAGCCTTTTTACACAATGCAGTGGATTAACCCCTTAGGTTCCACAGTGTGTATAACAAGCATGCTTTACTGCATATACACACTGATTTTACTGTTGTGGGTTTAGTAACACTTTAATATAGTGTATTAACATTGTATCCACCGATAGGGAAAAGGTCAAAGCTGCTTGTAAATAGAAAGTATCCGAAGAGCATGTGCAACACTGTTTTGTTACAAAGTATACACTAAAGCAAAAAAAGACTGCTAATATGTGAACTAATACTTATGAGAGTTGGGATATTTGTATATATGGAAGGTAAAAAAATAAACTCTATTAATCTGAAGAGAATAATTCACACTGCTGTACTAGCATGAGACAGAGTCTGAAATTAACCACCAAAATAAAACAAATATCTCTCTATGAGCAGCCTGTTCATCCGGTTCCTACCCAGCAGAGCTCCTTTGCGTGTTCCCCCTGCTCACAATCTGATCAGAGACATGCAGGAAGAGAAGCGGAGTACAACACTGTTCAGAGAGCTATGATGAACTAGGACTTACCCTTAAGAGGAGGAGAATATCCCGCCCCCCCCCAGGCTGCATTCCCAAGTAGTGCACCATATGCAGACCTGACTTTGACCTTCAAGGCTCTGATGAAGAGGACTTTCCTCGAGACATGTTAGCCATTCACACCACTGCCAGCCACCCAGGACACGGGTGGTCTCCTCTGGATTGATATGAGTGAATTTTAAACATTTGTAAACATGTGAGTACATTTTTACTTCTGTCATTTAGTAAAAACAACCTTACCAAGGATAATGTGCCAGGCCACGCGCCCTCCATATCATTTTTTCATGTTCCGAAATTAACCACTTCAGTACTGAGCAGTTTCACCCCCTTCCTGCCCAGGTCAATTTTCAGCTTTCAGTGCTGTCTCCCTTTAAATGACAATTGCGCGGTCATGCAACACTATACCCATATTAATTTATTGTATTATTTTTTCACACAAATAGAGCTTTCTTTTGATGGAATTTAAGCACCACTGGGGTTTTTTATCACTAAATAAATGAAAGAAGACTGAAAATCTTGAAAAAAATGCATTTTTCTTTGTTTCTGTTATAAAGTTTTGCAAATAAATAATCTTTCTTCATAGATTTAGGTCAAAGTGTATACTGCTTAATTTATTTGGTGAAAATAACCCAAATCAGTGTATATTATTTAGTCTGTAGGAAAGTTAGAATCCACAAACTATGGTATATACAGTATACATGAAAATCGATCAATCCTGATGTACTGGTGGCCTATCTCATTTCCTGAGGCCCGAAAACTGCCGGAACAGTACAAATAACACCCAAATGACCCCTTTTTGAAAAGTAGACAGTCCAAAGTAAGAGGCATGGCGAGTTTTTTGAAGTTGTGATTTTTTTGCAGTGAAGTGCATAGTAACACTGTACTCCTCTGGGGAGTTGATCAGGATTTGTTTATACACACTGATTGTTTATAACAGTGAATTTCACTGTTATAAGCAACCATTTTTTCTGAATGACATGCATTCATTCAGTGTTTACTTTTGTGATTAGCTGTGATTGGTCACTGCTAATCACATGGTCCAGATGTGCTGTGAGTGGCCCTGTCTGTACCATATGATCACTGTAACCAAACACAGCTAGCAACACAAATGTACACAATTAATGGCACGAAAGGCCATCAATTCTGTACAATTGTCATGTGATCTGCTGTGGTTGGTCACAGCGATCACATTGTACCGACAGTGGGCCAGTGCACTGATCTGTCCCCGCTGTGTCTGTCTGGACACAGCGGGTGATGGATCACACTGTATCACGTTCTGGGGAGGACATCATATGATGTCCACCCAGAATGAGAGGACTCCTGCCCAGCTATCTATAAGCTGGCAGGAAGCTAGTACAAGTGAACATAAGGATGAATGGACAATACTTTTGCACTTTACACAATGAAAAATGAGCTGGTATAGCAGGGAATGTGACCTATACACAGAAATGAAGTTTCACTTAAGAACCATGTTAGTGATGTAGGGCATAGAGGAACTGAAAACATTAATAATAACAATAGTGCAGTTGGCCTGGCGTTTATGAAGTAAAGGAGGATATTGAAATCCTACATTGGCTGATGCTTTACAGATATCTGTGTGGAACTGTAATCCTCTATCATTTCTATAATCACATTGAGAATGTTAGGATGAAGATCCTTTAATGTAAATATTCAGTATGATTCTCTTGCTGCGAGTCCATTGTATCTGTCATTCCCCTATACTACATACATGCGCTGTCAGGTGAGACACAGATCAACAGACATCCTTCTCCTGACTGACAAACACGCTGTTAATTTAATCAATATTCATGCACACTAACAAATGGCAGGAGAGACAGATCAGTGCTATTTAAAGGTAACCTAAACTTCTGTCTACATGGTCTCAACATGGTGAGAAATCGGTATATAAAGTAGCTTCTGTTATGAAGGATCTGAAGCAACAGTAATCTCCTTTATAAACAAACATCAATTTATTTCCTAATTACATTTTTATTATATACTGTATACTGTGTGTGTGTGTATATATATATATATATATATATATATATATATATATATATATATATATATATATATATATATATATATTAGTGTGGCATGGGGTTGTTTAGCTCTCGTGGTAGATGCGTTTTTAGAGAGTTCACTCCAGCCAGGATCGCGGTTTGAGGGCATGATAGCCCATGTTTTTTAAAAGAAAGTTCAAAAAAATCAAACAGTTATCTTCCCTCGCAGGGGGTTCCAACACAGTAGTATACTTCAGTCTCCTGCTACTGGCATAAATGATATTCAGCCGTCTTGGCTTACAAATTATATCTGATATTCAGCCGTCCTGGCTTACAAAACGATAGCCCACCTGGCTAATAATTGAAGTCAGCCCTCCTGGCTGATAAGCAATCAGCCGCTGCGTGATCGCGGGTCACCTCTGCCCGCTTGCAGATATGGTTGACCAGAATGCCTCCTGCGGCCTTAGACCCCTGGAGACCGCCTGTCTCCCTCTCTGGATCTGTCTCCCAGTGTGTGACACACAACCCTGATCCTGACTCTCTTATCAGGCCCCCACCCAGCTGGATAATCAGTGTCCCCGTAGGTCACAAAATTGGGACCCAGGGCTGGGAATTTCATCCCACCCGGTTCACTATGAAATCCCCAGCCTCCAGGTCCCGAAACAGACTTTCTAAAGAAATTAGGAAACTGAAAAGCCAGTTTCCTCCCAAATGTGCAAATCCCCTGGAGCCCCTCAACCTGCCAGGTTGAGAATCCCGGGTCATCCTCCTGCTGGGGTACCACATACCACCCCCTCTCTGCTCCGAACCCATAGGGGGCAGGAAACACCAAGGCACACTCTTGAATGGGGCAATTCTTCACCAGCTGACAGCTGTGTGGGCCCACTCTTTCTTGCTGGTGTGTTTCCATAAGACCCTCTTCTCCTGAACTCTTAACGGGTTCCCTCTGAGTTTCCTATCCACCTTTCTGGCTCCCTGCTTCCGACTCCCAGGTTTCCCTGTACCTTTACACTCCACATCCTCATGTACCATTAATACATTATGTCTGTTCCTAATGAACCGAGTATTCAAACTAACATTACACCTTTCAGTGTTGCAAATGTCACCAATTATTCTCCCAACTTTTGTTAGGGCAGAGTCTGCAAAGGGCACACACCCCCAGAGGGCCAGTATCATGCACAGGAGCCTCACCAGCTGTTAACTGCCTTGGTGTCACTCACTCTGCAGGCAGCTATCCTCTCACCTGACCATTTCTAATTCTAGCTAGATTTTTGTCCCAAACTTGAACAGGCAAGCTCTTGTCTGATCCACATACACCTTTTACACCATTTCACCTCCATGCTCCTGTCTCCGGGACCTTATCAGGTTTGTCACCTAAACCCATTACTGAACTGGTGACACCAGTTTCCTGAATCACATCCGTCTGAGCCCGGCCAGGATCTCTGCTGTTTCCTGGACCACATGTGGCCCTTCCATCTCACGTGGTTTGTCCCCTAGTGCAGCAAGCGCGCCCTTACCCGACACTAACAGCTGACCAGCATCACCGTGGACCATAGCAGCAGAAACTTTCCACCTGGCTGTTAGGAGGTTACACCTCTGACATTTCTGAGACTTTTTCCATTTTTCTAGAGCCTTTTCCATATACCACTTTTACAGGAAGTAATCCAGCATCAAACCTAGAGGAAACGTTTAACACTAGCAATGAATTCAGCAACAATCCATTCCTGTCTTGTTTTCCTTTGAACTGTACAGTCTGCCATTCAGTGCTCCACCTAGTGGTACTCCGCAATACAAGACCATCAGACAGTGGAAAAGACACACCAGTATCGCATGACTGTACCTCCCAAAGTTCAAGCATCTCCTTGAGTGCTTTGCTTACAAATCAGTCCCTTGATTCCCGACCCAATTCCTTTCTAAGGACTTTCATGATCCTGGGAACGTAGAGAGACTCACTTGCTGCGACTTAAGAAGTTGCACAGTTTAACCGAAGCTCCTCCCAGCTGCGGGGTAACCACAGCCTGGTGCTCTACCAGAGCGCTGCCAGATGCTGTACTTCTATCCAACTTCTCAGGCTCAGCAACAGTGAATTTACCAATGACAACGTCCCTGGGACACGCTAGATCAACATTACTTTTTAAAGTCATGGACAAAATCCCTGCTGTGTGTTCGCCCTTATCTGGTTCTTCTTTCTCTTGAGGGTTAACCTCTGCAGCAGCCACCACATCTTCAGCTACAGGCTGTTCTGCAGTCCCCCCTGCTGGCACAGCAGAGACAGTGTCCATCTTATTTTTGCGCATAAAAGCCTTCTCTATCAGGGAGATTTTCTCCCAACTATCCCAATCCACTGTGTGTGTGCTCCATTCACTCCTCAGCAGTATCCATTTGCCCAAGGAGACACATACAAACAGATGGGCTTAGCTGCAGACTTATTACTCAAGTCTTTGTGAATCATGTCAGATTTCGGCAACACAGATTTTAACACAGCAGGTTGCAATACACCACATCCATGACCTTGCTTGGGTGGCGCTTCATAAACCTCACACATCTTTGCATTTTCCACAGGTGGTATTAACCCATTATTTACCTGCCCACCTTCAGTATTAGCAGATTGCACTAACACAATCTCATTAAAAGGTGCAGTTCCTCTCTGTCCCACCAAAATGACATCGCAGTTGTCCAGGGCAACCTCTGGCTCCCATACATGCAGTTTCCTAGAGATTTTTAGGGAAAACTGTGCTGTTTTATCACCCGATGCTATGGGCAATGGCTCATTTTAAACCACAGCTTTTGCTTTACAATAACCTGGGGTTTTCCCAACAGCAGCAGACTTTTCATTATAAACCTTGTCAGCCTTTTTACCTTCTGTGGGCTGTCCCAGCCCACTACCCATTTGAAGCTGGCAAACATTAGACATAACATTAACTCCCTCGTGAGAAGCACACCTAAATGCAGGTTTGACTTTAACACCTGCCTCCCCACTGTACAGAAAAAGTCAGTCTTAATGTCACATTTTGTGGCCCCACTAACTGGGGTCACTCTCACATCATCATGGATAGTCTCATCACCAGTCTTTTCCAACATAGACTTAGCGTTTCCAGACATAATTTCAGTAAAGACAAGTCTTACCCACCATAGTAATTGGGGTTACCATTTTCATTTGAGCACGGCGTCTCACGAAGCAGTCCTCTGTCGCACTTTCACTGGCCAACTCTCCCTGGTGGCCCCGGGATTAAATTGCAGCAGCCCTTTCGAAATCCTTAGCGCCCCCTGCAGGCACAACAGATACTTCCTCGCTGTTGCTAGGGGTAACTGCAAACATATTTGCACAGGTATCTGGGCCTGCAGACAAAAACTTTTGCTCCGAAACACCATCTCCCGCTGTACCCCACAACCAGCGACAAGACAAACAATCATGTCCCAATTTACCACATTCCAGACATGGTACCTGGTGACTTTCTCTTGTTGCCAAGTGAGATGCCACTCTCCCAGCTGCTCTTTGCTGGCTCTCCCAAACACCTTGACTTTTCTTTCCATGAAGTCGTGTTGCTTTACGCTTGCCATAATCCTCTGTAGGTGATACCTTTTGGCTTGCGATTCCTCGGACTGACATTACCGGCGTTGCTATGGGGGACTACACTCCTCTCAAACTTCGGGTGAGCCTGTTGCTGCTCACTCCTTCTGGAATTTTTCCAGCATTCTTTATCCAGAAATGCGGCTTTATAGTTGTCATAGTCATGTTAGAAACCATCCCTCTGTATACTTTCCGGTATTCCTCGGTAATAAGTGGCTGCACCAACTCAGCCCAGCGGTTTCTAGGCCAGCCTTCAACTACAGCCCAGATTTCAAAGCCTTGCAGATTGCCCACAATAGCATCCTTGGGTGACATAGGACTACAAAAATCTTTGACACAAATTACTTCCTCGTTGCCACAGGCAATCACTTTCGTTGGTGCAATCATTTCATTACCGCTGTTAGGGGCAACAGCATGCACTTCTCCTTTATGTGCAGCAAGTGAAGCAAACAACCATCTGCAATACACTCAGGCAGGCTCACACCCTTGCTTCATCCTCACTCCACAACACTTTTGTGCCATTCAGCTAAAAAATGGAACAATGTCTTTTTAAGGCTTGTTTGTTTTCCCTTGCAGGTTCTCGCCTGCACACCCAGATTGTGCAGTCTCATGCACAACACACAGTTCACTTAACAGCTGAACTAACTTTTTTGCAGGGATCTGGATTGTGTCCAAAAAGCACTTCTCCTGAAATTCTGTTTGCCTGGCTGCACTTCCACGCGCAGCCAACATGACACAAACCCACTGTGGAGCAGGGACTCGGATATTACTGTTTTGTGCCTGCATCCTCCACCACGTGTGGCATGGGGGTGTTTAGTTCTTGTGGTAGATGTGTTTTTAGTGAGTTCACGCCAGCCAGGAACTCTGCTTGAGGGCAAGATAGCTCATGTTTGTTAAAAGAAGGTTCAAAAGTCAAACTGTAATCTTCCCTCGCAGGGGGTTCCAACACTGTAGTATACTTCAGTTTCCTGCTACTTGCATAAATGATATTCAGCCATCCTGGCTTACAAATGATATCTGATATTCAGCCATCCTGGCTGACAGAACGATAGATAGCCCACCTATAGAGTTGATAGAACCTCTGGAAGTTCGGGTTCTGCAGGTTCGGCCGAACTTCTGGACAAAGTCCGGGACCAGACTTGACCCGAACTTTGTCCCGGACCCCGAACCCCATTGAAATCAATGGGTACCCAAACTTTTAGGCACAACAATGGCTGTAACAAAGTCCTGGCAAGTCCTAGAGGTCTGCAAAAGGAAGGAAAATGGGGGTAAGAGTCGGACAAGTGCCCTACAAAGAAATGGGGATAGGGAAATAACTTAAATAATTTTTAAGCTAAAATCACATAAAAAAATTAAAAATGGAGGTGGATGTGGAGTTGGAGGTTCAGGAGGCGGCGAAAGTGGCAGTGGCAGTGGAGGAGGAGGAGGTAGCCAACACTTTTTTTTTTTTTTTTTTTTTTTTTTTTTTTTTTTTTTTTTGTGCAAGAAATGATGATTTAAAATCATCTCCAAGTTCATCCAGCTGCATAGAGACTGAGAGCCATATTATTGTTCTAAAATCATCTCCAAGTTCTATAAGGAAAGTTTCTTCCAGCCGCATAGAGAGCCATATTATTGTTCTAAAATCATTGATTTTAGTGACCTTTTATATTTCATGTTCTTCAATGCGAATCTCCACCACCTGTTTGCTGCTACTTCATTTCAACTAAGTTTTATGCATATACTCACCTTTTTATTATTATTTTTTATTTATTTTTTTATTTTCTGAAGATTTGCTTTTATAAATTTATGGACATCTACCTTGGACACTACACATTTGGCTCATATTTAATACACAAATTTCTTTTTACCACTGATTGCCATTTTTTCACCACCTCTTTGCTGCTACTTCATTTTGGTGATGTTTTTTATAAACACTTGTATTGTTGCCACTCTTTAGAGATTCTTCAATTTTGGATCTTTTATGAACTTGGTTTTACAAAGGCTGGACATTAGACACTTTATGATTACAGTGTGTATATAACTATACAATAGAAGTTTTGCACACGTATATTTTTATTTTATTTTTTAGATTGGTGTTATTCATATATTTATAACCTCCGGATAAGATAAGTTGAGGTATTTTCTAATTTTTATGAGACAGCGCCATTCTTTTTTTGTTTATTTATTCTATTTTCCCCAAAAGGGAATTGCAGGAAGGCAGCAGTCCTACACATTGAGTTATATCCTGAGCGCGGAAATATATATATAATTTATAATTTTTCTTGTATTCATTTATGCATGCATTTTTTTATTAACTTCACGCCAACCATATGCAAATATGTGCCCCCACTGGATTGAGCTTTTTTCCGTGGGGCCGCATATTTGAGTATTTCCCTTTGTGCTGGGAGCGTGCCTCACGGCGCACTCCCAGCACAGAGACCGGGGTCTCACAGAGAGCCCCGGGCCCGTTCCAATGACTGGGATTCGGAGCGTCCGATTCCGTGTCACCTGATCACTCTGATAGCCTCTGATTGGCTATCACAGTGATCATTCACTGTGAAGCCCGCCCTCGTGTGTTCTGTCTCTGTGAATGGATGAGACAGATACATTGTATTTTTCTCTGTCCTTACAGAGATAGCAAAAAAAAGTGTGTGTAGAAAAAAAAAATTATAATAATTTTGAAAAAAATACCTAGATCAAGGTTTGATCTAGGTCAGCAGCCAGGGTTTGGGTCAAGGTCAGGGTCAGTATCTATTGGACAGGATTTTTTTTATAATTTGTGTCAGTGTCAGTGTGTTTTAGGTAGGATAAAAAAAAGCAAAGTGCGCACTATTGTTTCTGGGCTGCACTACATGTACATACAACAGTTACAATTAAAAAAAAACATTTTTACTATTTTGCGCCACTCTTCCTAAGAGAATAAAAAAAAAAAATCAGGACATATCCATTACCGATTACCACCAAATGAAAGCCCAATTTATCCTGAGAAAAACAAGGTATGATCCACCTGGATGCACAAAGTAGTTGTGGTGATGTGTACGGTTTTAATAACACGTCAAAGTTGCAAAATTGGGCTTAGGCTTTGAGATTTGTTTTACCCTTAGGTGTGAAGGGGTTAAATGTTATTTTGTTGATTTATGCATGTTTTACATATATCATGATATGCTAAATGGTTTATGAATTTCTACTTTATGAATTTATTTTATGCGCTGCACATTCTTTGATTTATACTGAATAATGGGTTGGTCACCTTTTAGTGCTAGCAGCTCCATCTAAGCTCCATCCAGCTAAGCGCTTACTATTCATACTTTGAAAGTTGAGTCACTCTTTACTTTCCACTTGGTATATTTGGTTAAGGCCATACAGATATACCTGAATGCCACCAATTTCCTTTGAAAGAATAATTTCTTGCATGTTATGAAAAATGGTCCCTGCAAAGGACTTGCGTCATCTAACACTATGGTACTACACATTCCACCAGAGCAGTTAGTGGTTCATGGGACTTTCATCATTTAGTGCATACCCTAATAAGTTGTACAAAGTTGACTGAATGAGCGAATACTGATGTTGTCCACAAACTTTTGCATTGTAATTCACTAGTGCTGTAGGATGAGGGTTTGCTTAGTTTTTTGTTGCTTTGGGTGTGTATGGCTGCACCTCATTCAGTATTTCTAGGGCATTGAATAGGTCCTGTGATCTGTTTGATCATCACTGTTTCCGTCAAAGAATAATAGAGAAAATATGACTTTTATACCCACTGTAAAGTAATTTCCTGTGAGTTAATTGAAGGACACAGCTCTTGTCCCTCTGTTTTTCTTGGGCCTGTTGCTTAGTTTGGATTTTTTTCATTGCACTGATTGTTCTAGCAGAGGTGGGGTTTCCCTATAAACCCACAGGCCCTATGATCTATTTCATCATCACTGTGTTTTTCAATGGACTCAGAGAAAAGGAACTTATGGTGAGTCCAGAATTCTAATTTTCTTTACTTTAATTGTGTGTACCATTTTGTGCAGCATATTTGCGAAGACAAGTGTCAATTCATAAATGGTATAATTTTGTAATTAAAATAAATCACATTCTTGTAAATGTGAAATGTATTTTTATACTTTCAGAAAGCGTAAGTTTACAATTTTGTTACATTTTTCGGGCTGTTTGTGTTTTCTCTGGCAATATTTCCATTAACTGTGCCACAGACAGGGGAAGTCCGTACATCCAAAGGAAAACCACACTTTAAACAGTTGGCCCCATTAGTAGGCTTCCCCACTGCAACTGTCACAGTGACAAACATAAAATGTTAATTTCCCTTTACTTTCACAAATAAACAACACTGCTGATTAACCTAGAGTTTCTCTGCCTTTTTTAACAGAATATGGAGTGTCTTATTTGCTTCCATTAGCACAGCAATCCCTGCTCTACAATGTAAAGATTTTTGTGATAAGATGCTACATACATTTTCTATTTAGAAAAGCTTTCTACAGTCTATGGTTTGCCCCTCTAGACCATGTCTCAGCATTCATTTTTTTTTAACTTTGTTATTGTAGCAAGAAACAGAGAAACCGGTTTTATTACTGCCTATGATGTCCTCACTAGGTTTTTACATTTTTGAGGGGCAACTTCTGGTAGCTCAGTCCTTTGTCTACATACAATGTGTGTGGCAAGCTCTTAGGCTGGCAATGTATTATACAATTCTCTTGTACAATTTTCCTTTAGATTTACCAACACCACATAATATGAGGTCAAACCTCAACACAATTTAATACCGCTTTAAGGATAACATATCGGAGAATGTTTACATAGAGCTAGGATGTAGAATGTAAGGAAGGGAGGATATTAGCAAAAAAGGGGTTCTATAGGTACCCACACCCTATATTATCATAAATTGAATTGCAAGATGGGGTGGGGCAGCAGGATTTTTTTGATACGGTCATTAGACATCACAATAGGTTCAAAACACACAATTTTATTACATATAATTTATAATACAAAGTATTTCATATGAACCATACAGACAAGCAAATATATACAAAAAGATAAAATTACTAGATTTTATATTTGCTTTAGAGCTAGGATGTACTGAATGTTTTGTTTGACCTGATACTTCAATGTTCTGCATATCAGTGCATAAGAAACTCACATTCATATAACTGTTCTCTGAATTTTCAGGTTTATGCAGGAGCTCACTGAAATGCTTGGATTTCGCCCATGCAAGTATTACTTTTATGCATGGAAGTATGTTTCACCAATCCTTATGGCAATTCTCTTATCAGCTAGTGTAATACAACTAGCAATCAGTCCTCCAGGATACAGTGCATGGATCAAAGAACTGGTGAGTAATGTGTTTTCAGAGATACTCTCTAGCCACTTTAAGACCGGGCCTCTTTTTGGAGTTCGGTGCTTACAAGCTAAAACCAGGTTTTTTTTGCTATAAAATTACTTAGAACCCCCAAACATTATATATATATTTTTTCTAACAACCTAGAAAATAGAATGGCGGGCGTTGCAAAACTTTGTCACACCGTATTTGCGCAGTGGTCTTACAAGCGCGATTTTTAAAAATTTGCGTTAAAAAATAAGACAACCGTAAAGTTAGGCCAATTTTTTCATGTCATGCTTCCAAATTGCGTCCTCTCACGGAATTGCGATAAACTTTACAACATAAAAATTTTCATTGGCGACGTTTAAAAAATTCTTCAGGTTAGCACTTTTGAGTTAGAGGTGGTCTAGTGCTAAAATTATTGCTCTCGCTCTAACGATTGCGGCAATATCTCACATGTGTGGTTTGCACACTGTTTTCATATGTGGGCGGGACTTATGTATGCATTTGCGCTTTAAAATTTTTTTTTTTATTATTATTTCTTTTACTTTTTAATTTTTATTTTTACACTGTTCTTTTTTTTTTTTTTTTTAAATGATCACTTTTAGTCCTATTACAGCAAATGTAAACTTTCCTTGTAATAGAAAAAAGCATGGCAGGACATCTTAACCACTTGACCACAGGGCACTTAAACCCCCTTCCTAACCAGACCAATTTTCAGCTTTCAGTGCTCTCACATTTTGAATGACAATTACTCAGTCATACTACACTGTATATGACATTTTTGTCCTTTTTTTCACACAAATAGAGCTTTTTTTGGTGGTATTTAATCACCATTGGGGTTTTTATTTTTTTCGCTATAAATGGAAAAAGACCAAAAATTTTGTAAAAAAAAATGCATTTTTCTTTTTCTGTTATAAAATTTCGCAAATTAGTAATTTTTCTTCAAAAGTTTTGGCCAAAATTTATACTGCTATATATCTTTGGTAAAAATAACCCAAATTAGTGGATATCATTTGGCCTTTGTGAAAGTTATAGAGTCTACAAACTATGGTGCCAATCACATAAAATTGATCACACCTGATGCACTGACGGCCTATCTCAATTTTTGAGACCCTAACAAGCCAGGAAAGCACAAATACCCCACAAATGACCCCTTTCCGGAAAGTAGACAGTCCAGCGTATTTAGTAAGAGGCATGGCAAGTTTTTTGAAGAAGTCATTTTTCCCACAATTCTTTACAAAATGAAGATTTTTTTCCCTTTTTTTTTCATATTCTGCTACTCCTCCTGAGTATGGCGATACCACATATGTGAGACTTTTACACAGCCTGGCCACATACAGAGGCCCAATATGCAGGGAGCACCATCAGGCGCTCTAAGGACATAAATTACACCTATAATTTCCTGACTACCTCTTGCACTTTTGAAGGTTCTGGAGCACCAGGGTAATGGAAACGGCAAAAAAAGACCCCATTTTGGAAAGTAAACACCCCAACGTATATTCTATGAGGCATAATGAGTCTTTTGAATGGTTCATTTTTTCCACAAGTTTTTGGAAATTGTGGAAAGAAAATGAAAACACATTTTTTTTTACACAAGGTTGTCCATTTATACAATATTTCTAACACACAGCATGTACCTAGCAAAAAATTTCACCCAAAAATATATTCTGCTGCTCGTCCTGAGTATGGCAATACCACATGTGTGACACTTTTACACAGCCTGGCCACATACAGAAGCCCAACATGCAGGGTGCACCATCAGACGTTCTAGGGGCATCAATTTCAAATCTAATTAGACTACCTATTACATTATTGTGAGGCACTGTGGTGGCACTGAAGGGCGCTGTAGTGGCACTGATGGGTGCTGTAGTGGCACGGATGGGTGCTGTAGTGGCACGGATGGGTACTGTAGTTGCATGGATGTGTCATGGATGAGAACTGATGTGGTATGGATGAGCATGAATGAGGCATAAATTAGCACGAATGGGGGTGGATAAGCTGTGGATGGAAGTTTATCATTAACTAGATTTACTGACACTCTACACTTCTGCACTGCCTGCAGAATCTGCCTCAATGTAGGCTAGTCTTCCTCCACATCATTCATTTTCTCTGGCAGATGCTCTGGATCAGGAAGAGACATGACCTCTGCCTCTACATCATGGCCAGTAAACAGATCTGCCTGCGTGTCCTCTATGGCCCCCCTGGCTTCCTCCTCCTCATGGCCTCTCATGTCCGACAGCCTCTTTGTGTAAAACAGAATGTCCCCCGGGTTGTCTTTACCTGCTGGACGTGACAATTTGCTCCTAGCAACCTGATCCTTCAGCTTTTCTGCTCCCCTCGTGGTTCTCTGTGGCAGCGGCTCCTCCGCACCATGCTGTCCTTCCTGGGCCACTGTGCTGCCTTTGTTCTTGCTGGATTTTGACATGCCAGCATCCGTGCGTGACCCGGATCGTACCCCCGTGCTCCTGGGCTTCAGCTGCTGCCTCTGGTGCCGGTACCGAGCCGTATTTCAGCCGGGGTGAGGATAATATACAGGATTTTAGTAGGGAGATCTGTGAGAATGGTCCGCTCACATGCCCAGCTTGGCCACTCCCCCATTTGTTTCTTTTTTTAACAGGGATTTGTTATTGTTGGCCATACGTTGTGGGAGTGTACACTAAACACACCTCCTAATATTACCCAAATTCCTCCTACCCCCTATCTTTTTTTCATCTCAGTTGGTCTTGTATATCGTCTGGATCACACTGATTTAGATTATATCAATGCAGAAGATAAGTAGTATTTAATTTCCACTGTGCTTAGGCCTGTTAGGGCTACAACTTCTGCTTGGTCAAAGCAGGCCTAGACCAACTTGATGAAAATGCATGTGTTATTACTAAAACTACCTCAAACACTTTTTTTTTTTTAACTATAATGATAACCATAAATTGGGGTGCTGTATGTAAGTGTAAGGAAACTAAAAAAATCTATTTCACTGCCAAATATGCACTGCCAATGTTTGCTTCCAATGGGGCTGTCCTTGAAAGTCAAAGTATTTCCATAACAAAACATATAGGTCTAAGGCAATGTTCTAAAGGATTTGGGTCTTTACCCGGTTGCACTCAAAGTTGTATAAACAAAACCCTTCCCATACTGTACTTTTTTTTTTTAATTATCCCATTGACTTCAGTGCAATTTTCTGCAACGTTTGGATGTGCTCAACTTTTTTCTGGATTTGCTGAATTTTTGGCAAATTGAATCATGGATGATTCTCTCCTGACTACTTCCAGATCCTCCAGGTGTTTTTGAAAGGTCCCGTATTTCACCTTGCTTCTCATTTTAATGGCATAGCCTGTGAAACCAAAATCTCAAGCAAGACATCTTTTGGAGTCAGTAATTCCTACCATTCATAAAGTAGTTGTAAATTCTAAGTACTGTGCATACAAGATAAGAACAGGAAGGAAATAGCAGACCTTTTCTAATTCCACTTTTAAAAGTCATAAAATCGCTTTCTATATACCTTTAGTCAATGGTTTATCCTAACCTGCGTGGGCGGCAGGGTTATCTGTGCTGTACTAGCATTATTTCCAGAAGTGACGTATACCCGCTGGTACTAGAATCTCCAGAGCATTGGAACACTGTCAATAAACAGTGCAGGACTGTGCAAGGAGCAAGCCTACAAATCAGACTATGGAAGATGCAGGCTGGCTGTGCACTTGTACAGTGGTCTATACCTCTGAACAGAAAGACGTGGAACGTAAACTGACCATGCAAGCAAGATCGGCTTCTGTGTTTAGTATGGTCAGTTTACAACAAGGAAGAAGGCAGGCTAGCAGGACCAATAATGTATTCTAAGGAGAAAACATAACACATTATATAAAACAATATGATTTTTAAACCTGCATACGCTCCATAATAATACAAATGGCTTGAAAATGTATTTTAAGGTTACAAAAGTTTTAAGGCTTCTAAGGCTAATTCTTGCAATTCGTACCTGGAAGGCTTACTTTAGGTGTTTTTTTAGGTTTTTATCGTTGCATCTTTCCAATAACAGTATCCGGTCTTTTCTGAAATTCAGCGGGGAGTGAATTAATGCCTAACCCCATCTTGTTCTCCAACATCATTTTTGTGAACATGGAAGATTTCTATTTATTTAGTTTTTCTATTAGTTGAACTAGTTGGACTTTTGCCTTTTTCTCAACCTGACTAACCATGTAACATTACATCACCTCATGGTTCAGAGCTGCCATTCCCTGGCTGCTGTAGCACAATCTGTGTGCAATTACTGTAGCTGCAACACACCCCAAAAATTTTTGTCCTCACAAAAAAACTTAACATGCGCATTGGGTACAGCTATGTAAAAAATGACAAGTGCAAGAAACATATTACGTATCGTAACACATGCTGTAGTGCGAGCAATAATTCTAGGTTCATCATTAACGGCTCACTATAAACTAATGGCCCCAAAGGCTTTTTAAAGTGTTACCTATATTGGGTAACAATGTTTTTTTAGGTTTTAAGGGTTGACATTACCTAAAAATTGCAACTACCACCGTTTTATTCTCCAGGGTCTCTGCTTTCCGAAAATATATAATATTTTTTTGGGGGTTTTCCTAATTTTTATTTATTAACACGTGTGCAAATAATATGCACACATGGCTCAGGCAGTGAAAGGGTTACTTAAAAAAAAAAAACTTTACCTAGACTTTAAGGGCATAATGCCTTGCTTGTCCTGCATCACTTCCTGACACTCCAGAAGGGCCCATCTCAGTTTACAAAGTGGAAGGAACCTTTGTCCATGTCACCAGCATTCCAGCTGACTGCTCTGCTCAAGCTGGACCTGTTGCTACTGCACTCTTCTTAGTGTTGCATTAAACTCTGTGGAGGCCCCTAGGCAGGTTTCTAGATATTTTATGTGCACATGCTCTAGTTGGGTAACATTGAATTAAGTAATCTGCATGTCGGCCATTAGATGGAGATGACATCACTACTATACAGTATACATAGTTACATAATTGGTAATGTTGAATAAAGACACCAGTCCGTCCAGTTCACCCTGGGCGTTTGTGTGCTCATGTCATAAATCATATTGCATGTCCCTGTATAATGTGCTCGCTAAGATGCCCATCTAGGAGTTTTTTGAAACTATCAATACTTCCCACTGACACCACTGATTCCACATCCTTACTGTCCTGATAGTGAAAAAAAACCCCTACGAAGTTTAAGGTTAAACCACTTCTCCTCCAATTTCATTGAGTGACCACGTTTTCCTATACTCCCTGAAACTGAATAGTTTCCTCCCTATGCTGGAATCACCACCTATCATATCTCTTCTCAAGCATCTCTTCTGCAGGGAGAATATGTTTAATGTTTGTAGTTGATCCTCATAACTGAGGTCCCCCAGTCCCCTTATTCATTTTGTTGCCCTTCTATGGACTCTCTCCAGCTCCAGGATAACCTTTCTGAGGATTGGTGACCAGTTCTGGACATCATACTCCAGATGTGGCCAAACTAGAG
The DNA here is from genome assembly GCA_018402905.1 of Glandirana rugosa. NCBI lineage: Eukaryota > Metazoa > Chordata > Amphibia > Anura > Ranidae > Glandirana > Glandirana rugosa. Next base: position 329,527 of record BLSH010142204.1, on the reverse strand, counting down.
TTTTATAGAGTGGCAGGATTATTGAGCATTATTGAGAATTTTTATGTGTAGCACCCTCTACCTAGGTAGGTGCTAGAGTGAGGGTTTGAGTGTAGGCAAATTTGGGCAGGCCTGGCTGGAAGCTAGGCCTGTTTGTTTTCGTTTGATTTTGGCTGGGAGTGGCTCAGGGTAGCAGCTGGTGACTCACAGGCAGTGTCACTGAAACCTCCCTCTTTTTTCTAGAAGCTGCTAGAAAGAGAGGAGAGGTGGAGCTGCCTGGGGTGTTTTAGGGAGCCCTGACCAATCCCCAACCTGGATTGGCAGGGGGCAGGCCTCCTTAAATGCCTGGGGTCAGCCCAGCTGGGGAGGAGTTGTCGGGTGTAAAAATTGGAGGTCGAGTACTAGGCTGTCGGGACCTTTGAGAGAGCTCCCCAGTCTCAGGGGGTGACCTTGGGCTTCGGCTCGGGTGCGGGATGGAGCCCTTCAAGAAAGCATGAAGGTTCGGGACAGGAGGTACAGGAGGAGCAAATGAGGACAGCAGGAGCTAGTATTTCTGGGCAAGGCTCCAGGAGGGAACCACCGGATGCAGCCAGGAGGGCTGGTGAGTGACATGCATTGTCGGGAGGACTGGGGAGGCATGCTCGAGAGGACTGGGAGGATTCAGTCTGGGATGGGTGCAGAGCTAGTGGACAGGACTGTGGTGTAATGGGCAGTGAAGTTGGGCAGCTGCAGCCAGGAGGGCTGGCAGGGCCTGAAGAGGGCTGACTGGGGTCAGTAGTCCACCAGCAGGACAGCTAGCAATAGAACTGTTTTCTGCTACACCGGAGGGGCCCATGGTCCCTGCCTGCTAAAGGCAATTGCTAAGGCGTAGTGGAGTCAGTGCTAGGCCTGAACTTTCAAATGCTATCTGTGCCTGAGGAGTGTATACTTTGGGATTGCATGCCATTGCTGAGCCTGTTACCCGCTAGGACCCCCAGATCTTTTTCTATCCTGGAATCCCCCAGAGCTTCTCCCCCTAGTGAGTAACTTGCGTTCATATTCTTAGCACCTAAGTGAATATTTATATGTTTCAACATTAAACCTAATTTGCCATGTTGTTGCCCACCCCATTATTTTATTGAGGTCTTCTTGTAAAGTTTCTCTATCCAGCTGTGAAGTTATCACCCTGCTTCACTTTATATTGTCAGCAAACGCTGAGATTGAACTATTATGCCAGCCTCTATTTCTTTTATGAATAAATTATATAGACCAGAAATACAGAGTATATGCGATTTATCACCACCCTTTGAACGCGCTCCTTTATCCAATCTTCTATTCATATAGAAACATTATGGTCTATGCCTACAGACCACAGTTTGTAAATTAAGCATTTGTGGGGGACTGTATCAAATGCCTTTGCAAAATCCAGATACAATACATCCACAGGCCTTCCCTTATCTTGATGGCAGCTCACTTCCTCATATAATGTAAACAGGTTGGCTTGGCAAGAACAACCTTTCGTATATATCCATGCTGATTACTACTCAGTGGCGGCTGGTGAAGTTTTTGGATGGGGGGGCGCCAGGCCCCGCCCTTCCCTTTGACCCCTCCTACTTTTAATAAGCCCCGTCCCTTATAGAATCCACCCACTCCGTCCCCTGTATTCCACATATTGTGTCAGGAGTATACAGCTCAGCATCACAGGGCACAGTATACAGCTCAGCATCACAGTATACAGCTCAGCATCACAGGACACAGTATACAGCTCAGCATCACAGGGCACAGTATACAGCTCAGCATCACAGGACACAGTATACAGCTCAGCATCACAGGACACAGTATACAGCTCAGGACACAGGACACTACGACTCGACATATGACACAGGACACTACG
>BLSH010142204.1:309585-326111 GCA_018402905.1 Glandirana rugosa | reverse complement strand
TTTTTTTTTTTCAGTTGGGACGGGTGGATGTCCACCGCGCCAAGGAGCCGAAAAGAAAAAAAAAAAAAAAAAGAAAGTCAATGTACCGGCGCCACCTGTAGGTGGGCAGGGTTGACTTTTTTTTTTTCTTTCGTCTTTTGCCGGCGGGGAGGCGGCGCCCCAGCGCCCCTCCCACACCATCCGCCGCTGTTACTACTAATGATACTGTTTTCATCAGCAAATTCTTGGATATAGTCCCTTATCATCCCTCCAATAGTTTACTTACTATCAATGTTAGACTGACTGGTCTGTAGTTCCCAGGTACAGTATATGTTTCCGCCCTTATTAAATATTGGTACCTTGCTGGTCCTTCGCCAATCAGCTGGTACCATTCCTATCAGTATGCTCTCCATAAAAAATAGGAATAGCAGTCTGACTTCTCTGAGGACTCTCGGGTGGAAGCCATCTGGTCCTGGTGATTTATTTACATAAAGTTTTTCAAGTCTTTCGGACACCAGCTTCTGTAAGCCACAAGGGTACACTCTGTGATGCTTTAAAATGCTTCAGTCTCAATTATTATACCCTTTTTCCTTTAAAAATTGAGGAGAAGAAAGCATTTAGTAGTTGCCTTCTTGTCATTTGTAACCATCTTCCGCTGATCATCCTGTATGGGATCAATGTACTTTGACCTTACTTTTTTACTATTAATATATTTTTAGAAATTTTGGGGATTTTTTTTTACTGTCCTTTTGTGCCTTTCGTGGTCTATTTTAGCCACCCTGATTGTGTTCTTACACTTCTTATTGCATCCCTTGTAGTGTTGGAATGTCAATAATGACCTCACTGCCTTATACTTTTTAAAGGCAATTTTTTCACTTTAACCACTTGCTGACTGGGCCATACGCAAATGATGGCTACAACGCGTACTATGGCATCCCCCAACGCACCCAGAAGGGTCCATGATCCGAACCCGGTGCATCTGGGTAAAGGGCCAATGACAGTGGCCCTTTACCGGCTTGATCGCTCCGTCCAATGAGGGAGCAATCACTTATCATCAAACCGGCACATGTTCGGTTCAGCTCTCTCCTCTCCTCCCACTGATCGCTACAGCATGTGAGGAGAGGAGGGAGCCAGTGCAGCAGCGCAAGCAGGCTGTATCTGAATTGCCCACAGCGCTGATCTGTGCCCATTCATGCCTCATCCATACCCATCCATGCCTTATCTGTGCCCATCCATGTCCATCCATGCCACATCAGTGCTCATCCATGCCACATCAGTGCTCATCCATGCCACATCCGTGCCCATCCATGTCTCATCCATACCTCACCAGTGCTAAATCCATGCTCATCCGTGCCCATCCATACCTCATCCGTACCTCATCCATAGCACATCAGTGCTCGTCCATGCCACATCCATGCCCACCTGTGCCCATCCATGCCTCATCTGTGCCCATCCATGCCACATCGGTGCTCATCCGCGCCCATCCATGCCTCATTCATGCCACATCAGTGCTCATCCGTGCCTCATCAGTGCTCATCTATGCCACATTTATGCCTCATCGGTGCTCATCCATGCTTCAGCCATGCCACATCAGTGCTCATCTGTGCCACATCAGTGCTTATCCGTGCCACATCAGTGCTCATCCATACCACATCAGTGCCACATCCATGCCACAACAGTGCTCATCCGTACCACATCAGTGCTAATCTGTGCCTCATCCATGCCACATCAGTGCTCATCCATGCCACATCTGTGCCACATCAGTGCTTATCCATGCCACATCAGTGGTCATTTGTGCTCATCTATGCCACATCAGTGTTCATCCATGCCTTATCCATGGTGCATCAGTGTCTCTTCTATGCCACATCGGTACTCATCCATGCCAAATCAGTACTCATCCATGCCACGTCAGTGCTCATCTGTCTCACATCCATGGCACATCAGTGCTCATCCATGCTACATCAGTGCGCATCCTTGCCTCATCCATGCCACATCAAAGATCAAAGCTCATCCGTGCCACATCAGTGATTATCCATGCCACATCAGTGCTCATCCAGGCCTCATCCGTGCCACATTAGTGCTCATCCATGCCACATCCGTGATTATCCATGCCACATCAGTGCTCATCCATGCCACATCAGGGCTCATCCGTTTCACATCAGTGCTCATCCATGTCTCAGTGCTCATCCATGCCTCATTAATGCCTCATCAGTGTTCATCCATGCCACATGCATGACATATCAGTGCTCATCCATGCCACATCAGTGCTCATCCATTCCACATCAAATAGAGAACAATGATCCCCCAAATGGGACTTTGAGGGCAGACTAAAGGAATAGTAAAGCAGTGTAACAAAGGTATAGTAAAAAATGACAAAAACTTTATTGTTTAACAATCTTAAAACATGACCATGTGGTCAATTGGTAACCGCATGATTAAAAACAATGGCATACAATATTGTAACCAACTAGCCAGTGTTAATTTTGATATCAAATTTTGATTCAGTTTTAGTTAGTCTTGACTAAAATGCCGTTTCAGTCGTATTTTAGTCTTTTGACTAAAATGCCATTTTAGTTTGTCATCTGAGGTGTTTTAGTTTTAGTCGACTAAAATCTTTAGTACATTTTAGTTGACTAAAATCGAATGGGTTTAGATAAATTTTAATGCATTATTTCTTTAAAACTGTCAAACATTATATACTCCTGGAGTAAAAATCAAATAAGATGTTTATTATTTATGGTATTAAGGTTTGAACACAGATTTAGCCATTGTGATATACATTCAATTTAGTTTGTCATAGTCTTTTGACTAAAATGCCATTTTAGTTTTAGTCGTATTTTAGTCTTTTGACTAAAATCTCATTTTAGGTTTAGTCGTATTTTAGTCATCTGATTTTGTTTTTGTGTTAGTCGTATATCAGTAGACTAAAATAGTATTAATTCAGTAGTTGAAAATATTTTAGTCGACGAGATTAACACTGCAACTAGCACCCTCTAACAAACAAGTGCTGGAGCACCAGGCTGGCCAGTATGAAGTACGAGGCCAGATCTTTAGAAGTGTTCACAGGACAATCCAACGCATTTCAGAGATATGTTTTTTTCCTTCTTCAGGGGTAGAGAAGGGTGCAAAAGTCTACAATAGTACAATGATAAGGTATACAGTCATTATAACAAACAAGTGGATCACATTGAGGCAGACATGTAATACATACTCACATAAGGTCATCATAACAAGAAGAAAGATATGTATGACAGTGACATATTACAACACAGTGTTAGTACGCCCACCAAGCTATCCCAGAAAAGAGGGAGAGACTACTGGGAGACATAGATGTGGCCGCAAATACCTGCACATGCAGGGACCGTACAAATGTTTGCCCAACCATGGGGGATCTGTGCTATATCTATGTAGTAAAAAAAAATAAACACAGATAAAGAATATTTCTATGTAGTAAAAAAACAAAAACAAAAAATAACCACACAGATAAAGAATATAACTATGTAGTAAAAAAAAAACACAGATAAAGAACATATCTATGTAGTTAAAAAAAAAAAAAGACAAATAAATAAGTGACATAAATTAGCAGAATATGTCAGACACTTACTAGTTCAGTAGGCCAGCGAGCGTGGGTGTGATAGTTGATGGAGGTACGCCATACAATTCCATGGCGTTACCCTCTTTTATATGCAGTTGCTCCTTCCCTGTCTTTGGGAGACACCCTCCCCGTTGAATCTCCCAAGCACAGGGGAGGAGCAGCTGCATATAAAAGTAAATACATTTTTTATATTTTTTTCTTTTTTTCTTACACTGTCCCTTTTCCAAAAAAATGTGATCACTTTTATTGCTGTCACAATGAATGTAAACATCCCTTGTAACAGTAATTGGCAGTGACAGTTACTCTTTATGGAGGGGTCTAAAAGACGCCAAATCCCTCCTTTGCACTTAAAAGTATTCAAAACGCCAAAATCGGTGGCTTTGAATACTAGGGATTTTTTTTAAATCAACGCCATTGGCAGCCGAGTAAACCGGAAGTGACGATGTGATGTTGCATCTGGATTACTACATCAGAGACCCGATCAAAGCCGATTCTGGCTTTGTTCGGTACTCCGGCCAGCTGGCGGACATGCCGGCTGGTCGCTGGGGTCTCCCAGTGGGCTTTACCCCGGTACAACCACTTCCTCAAATCCTCAAAGGTGGTTAACCTTTGTTGTTCTATATTTATTGCCCATTGGAATGCACTCTGTGATACCTTTATTTAATATGTTCCTAAACCACTCCTATTTTTCCTCCATGTTCAGTGTTTCAAGGATTTGGTCCCATTTAATATCTTGTATTATGGGGCTCGGTTTAGAAAAGTTGGCTCTTTTGAAATGTAGTGTTCTTGTACTACCCTTGTGCCTCCTTTTCCTGTGATTAATGCTGAATGTAATTATCCTGTGATTGCTAGTTCCCAAGTTGCCCCGTATTTCCACATCCTCAGTCAGATCTGTATCATTTGTGATTAATAGAACCAGCAATGTATTCCTTCTAGTCAGGGCATCAGCCAATTGGGACATGAAGTTTTTCTGTAAGACATTTAAGAAATGACGGGCCTTTAATGAGTGAGCTTTCCCTTCTGCCCAGTTAATATCTGGGTAGTTGAAGTCCCCCATTATGATGACATTGCCCTGCCTCACTGCCATTTCTAACTGTGAAAGGAGATCCAACTCCTCTTTCTTCAGGTTAGGAGGCCTGTAACATCCCCCCACTATTCATTTCCCACTTACTACTTCTCTTTGAAGTTCCACCCACAGGAAATCCACCTTCCCCCTTGCCTCATGTGTAATGTGGTCCCTCGCGATCACCAGTAAATCATTCTTAATATACAGGCACACCCCTCCCCATCTTCTACCCTCCCTGTCCCTCTGATGCACGGAATAGCCCTAAATAGTTGCCAGCCAGTTGTGTGAGCTGCCAAACTAAGTTTCTGTAATTCCCACAAAGTTGAAGTCCTCCTCATGTATCAGCAGTTCAAGTTCCTTCATTTCGTGAGCTGTAATATTGTTTTGCCAACCCACTCACCCAGGGTTTAGGTATTATGGCTATAGCACCCTGACCTTCGCTCACTGCCGACTGTCACCTCCTCTGATCCACCCCCCCACCTAGTTTAAAAGCCCCTCCAGCTTTGTGGCCATCTTCTCCCCAACAAAGCTTCACCTTCCCCATTAAGGTGCAGTTCGTCCCTACTATGGAACCGGTAATTGAATGAAAAGTCAGCCCAGTTCTCCAGGAACATGAAACCCTCTTTCCTGCACCAATTCCTCAGCCACTTGTTAAGTCCCCTAAGCTCCTGCTGCCTCTCTGGTGTGGCTCGAGGTATCTATCTCTGAGAATACCACCTTGGAGATTCTTCTCGTCAATATGACCCTTAAGTCCCTTGAAATCATTTTTGGAATGCTCCACCTTCCTCTAACTGTCATTGGTACCAAATTCTAAAATGACAGCAGGTTCCTCCCCAGCCCTACCCAACAATCTGTCCATTCGATCTGCAATATGCAGACCCAGATCGCCCGGTAAACAATAAACCATTCAGCGATCACAGTCTTTGTGACAGATTGCCCTATGTCCTTCTAATAATTGAGTCCCCTACTACCAGTACCTGACTTACCTTGCCCCCCTGGCATTCCCCTGGCAGCTAGGAAAGGGTGCCTGCTTCAGCAATGCCACCCCTGAGCTGATATCCCCACATTACGCAACTGGGCATATTTGTTGGGATGTACCAACTCAGGACTAGCCTCCCTAAGGGTCTTTCCTCTGCCCCTCCTAACTGCAATCCAGCTACTTACCTCTGGCTCCTGTAACTCTATATCTCCACCCCCCTCTATACTGCCCCCCCCAGCACCTGTTGGGTAAACTCCTTTCCGGGTTGTCGATGCATCAGTGTTGACACCTGATTCACTAGATCTAGGATCTGGGCTTCCAAAGAACCAAATAGCTTACGTCTTGCACAGCAGTATTTGCCCTCAAACGGCTCTTCAAGGAACGCATACATGGAGCAATATGTTCACTGGGTCCCATCCCCAATCCTGTTGGACATTTTACCCTCTACTCCAGGGGTGTCCAAACTATGGCCCTCCAGTTGTTCTGGAACTACAATTCCCATCATGCCTGGTTGTGTCTGTGAATGTTATAGTTTTACAATGCCTCATGGGACTTGTAGTTCTGCAACAGCTGGAGGGCCGTAGTTTGGTCACCCCTGCTCTACTCTAATAGGGATAATCTCACTATACTCACAGTACCTCTAATTACTTCAAAAATACTCAGAGACCCCACATTATATTCCAGTTACCCCTAGTGCTCCAAGTTACTCCCAATCACTCCCAGTAATCCCAGTTACTCCCTATTACTCCCAGTAATCCAAAATTACTCCCAGTAATCAAAGTTGCTCAAAATTACTCCTAGTAATCCAAATTACTCCTGATATGTGTCTGTTGTACCATGTACTTCTTTGAGAAAGTAACCTGTTCTCTTTGTATTGCTTGCTTTGTGTGAAATCCCTGCTGTTCCTGCTAGTCCCTCTGCTTTCCTATTAAAAGCTGACCACACTAAGTAGGAGAGCACACCAGTTCTCTAGCTGCACAGCCATTCACCGGGAAGCTCAGTGTGCTGCTGTTTCTCTTATGCAGCTGAGAACAGAGGGAATGTGATCACTTATAAAAAAGGGAAAGGTTGTGATGGACCCCAATACTCGAGGATTATGTCGATCGTATAAGCTTCCCTTGCTCCATAAAAGAATGATCCAATATCCCATAGCTCACCCAGTCACTTGTCGGGACACAGTGTAGGGTGGCGCAAAACATCAACTGTTTATTGAAAAACAGGCACAAAGAGATATACACTCTGGGACAATTCCCCTTCTTTGCATAATGACACAGGGCTTTATAAACTCTACATCCAGCATTATGAGACTCAGTAACAGTAACATAGAGACACCGTAACAAATAATTCAATCAGTTACTGGGCACATTGACAGCCTTATCAGCAGGAAGGACCATTTTAGAAATTCCCCCTCTAGCAACGAATAGCTGACAGTGATATAATTAACATGAGCTAATTAACTAGGCACTTACCGCAGCCTAGGTGACCAGATCATTTGGAACCTATACAACCCTGACTGTACTGTACAATACACATTATTCTAAGCATAAAACATAACATCTCACAATAGTTTCATAACAAATTAAAGTGGTCACAAGATCAATCTCCTCTGCAACAGATGCTCAGACAGACAGAAACAATAGAATAATTGCAATGAAACACATAACAAACCCCACCCCACCTCAGACTGTCTGGCAAAAAGTCTACAACACTCTGAGACAAACTCCTACAACACAGATATGCAATTAGCGGACCTCCAGATGTTGCAGAACTACAAATCCCATGAGGCATAGCAAGACGCTGACAGCCACAAGCATGACACCCAGAGGCAGAGGCATGATGGGACTTGGGAGTTTTGCAACAGCTGGAGGTCCGCTAATTGCTTATCCCTGTCCTACAATATTCCAGCAGTCTTGGCCATTATTCAAAGAATATAAATAAGACCACAAAAGCATTTCTTTCACTCATGATTCATGTTTGGCTAAAGCCATTTATTATTGATCAACTGTGTTTACTCTTTTTAAATCATAATGACAACAGAAACGACCCAAATCACCTTGATCAAAAGTTTACATACCCTGATGATTTTGACCTGATAACATGCACAAAAGTGGATACAAAGGGGTTTGAATGGCTATTAAAGGTAACCATCCTCACCTTTGATCTGTTTTCTTGTAATTAGTGTGTGTGTATGAAAGGTCAATGAGTTTCTAAACTCCTGACAGACCCTTGCATCTTTCATTCCGTGCTGCGCTAACGTTTCTGGATTCTGAGTCATGGGGAAAGCAAAAGAATTGTCAAAGGATCTGCGGGAAAAGGTAGTTGAATGGTATAAAACAGGAAAGGGATATAAAAAGATATCCATGTTATTGAGAATGCCAATTAGCAGTGTTCAAACTCTAATCAAGAAGTAGAAAATGAGGTGTTCTGTTGAAACCAAACCACAGTCAGGTAGACCAGTGGTTCTCAACCCTGTCCTCAAGTACCCCCAACAGGCCATGTTTGCAGGATTTCCTTTATCTTGCACAGGTGCTTTAAATCAGAGTCATTGGCTTGGTATTTTGGACAGCTATTTTATCCAAGAGAAATTACCAAAACATGGCCTGTTGGGGGTACTCGAGGACAGGGTTGAGAACCACTGAGGTAGACCAACTAAAATTCCAGCCACAGCTGCCAGGAAAATTGTTTGGGATGCAAAGAAAAACCCACAAATAACTTCAGGACTCTCTGAAAACATGGGGTATGGCTGTTTCAAAATGCACAATAAAGAGGCACTTGAAGAAAGATGGGCTGCATGGTCAAGTCGCCAGAAGAAAGTCATTACTACGCAAATGCCACAAAGTATCCCACTTACAATACACCAAACAGCACAGAGACAAGCCTCAAACCTTCTGGCACAAAGTCATTTGGAGTGATAAGACCAAAATTGAGCTTTTTGGTCACAACCATAAACCTTACATTTGGAGAGGAGTCATCAAGGCCTGTGAAACACGGAGGTGGATCGCTGATGTTTTGGGGATGTGTGAGCTTCAAATGCACAGGAAATTTGGTCAAAATTGGTGGCAAGATGAATGCAGCATGTTATCAAAAAATATTGGAGCAACATTTGCATTCATCAGCCAGGAAGCTGCGCATGGCATGTACTTGGACATTTCATCATGACAATGATCCAAAACACAAGGCCAAATCAACCTGTCATTGGCTACAGCAGAATAAAATGAAGGTTTTGGAGTGGCCACCTCAGTCTCCTGACCTCAATATCATTTAGCCACTCTGGGGAGATCTCAAACTTGCAGTTCATGCAAGACAGCCCAAGAATTTCCAGGAACTGGAGGCTTTTTGCCAAGAGGAATGGGCAGCTTAACCATCTGAAAAGATAAAGAGCCTCATCCACAAATACCACAAAAGACTTCAAGCTGTCATTGATGTTAAAGGGGGCAATACACGGTATTAAGAACTGGAGTATGTAAACTTTTGATCAGGGTCATTTGGGTAGTTTCTGTTGTTATTATGTTAAAAAGAGTAAACACAGTTGATTGATAATAAATGGCTTCAGCCAAACACTAATCATGAGTGAGAGAAATGTTTTTGTGTTCTCATTCATATTCTCTGAAAAATGGCCAAGAAATCATAAATTCTGCCAGGGTATGTAAACTTATGAGCACAACTGTATATATATTAAAAGGGAAACACAACAGTTGTGTCCTATACAGTAGGCTCTATGAATCCACAAATGAAATGACACTAGAAAAGAACCATTGTCAACTCGGCAAATACCATCTCTGCGTTAGATGCTAGACATGTTTCGTGGATAAACCACCACTTCTTCAGGAGCTTATTTCATATAGTATCATAGAGCAAGCAACGTTAATATTCTGTAAGTGAATAGGAAAAAAGATTAGTCGTAACATCTGTACATATTGAATATAATATAACCATAAAACATGTATGGTGGTGTCCCCTGCCAGCTGTCTTACCCAGGACATTATCATGTGCATAGACCCACATAGTACAAATCTGCCCCAGCGTGTATGGGAGCCCCACATTCGGGGACACACAGCTCACAGTATAATAGGAGAATAATAAAAATCATGAACTAGGGTAATATATAAACTATTTTAAAAAAGATGATATTTTCATATATGTATAATTTCAACACGTGACAACAGTTGCAGAGATCTAAGGCAGATCCTCTCAAAGATGAAGCTGGAGAATGGCCTGGGAGGTTTTTATATACAACGACCACAACACACTGCAGAAAAGAAACACTACACTGAAATGCATGCTGTTCAAAAAAGAATTAAGATTAAGCTTCTGATTGTTACAAATTTTGTACTGGCTTTTACATTGCACCTTCACTGCCTTTTAGCCCCTTTGAAGGTGAACTGCCTCTATTCTAAATCCAAAAATACCTATACCTCACTTCTGTTGATCCAGCAATATCACACATATACACCATGGTAGATCCATGGAATCATTACAATCTGATCTATGTTTTTCAGACATTTACAACTTCTGCCCCAACAGCTGTGCACAATTGAGTTAGGAGGTACTGTCTTCTGACAGTTGCAGAGGGTTTCACCTTTATTGTTTTTGTGTGTTTGGCAGTCACTGATCAAGTCACTGGATCTCCCACAGGTCTTATGATCTATATATAACATTAGCTATGTCCCTTTGTGAATAATAGAGAAAATAATATTTGTGTACTGACTGTATCAAACAAGAATCCTATTTTTTAGTAAGCAGCATGGTGAAGTTAATTATTTTTTACATTTTAGGTTTTAAGTTTTTGATAAGAATGTATTGCAAAAAGCAAGAAAATGTTAACATTAATTAGTTTGTGGTGTTTTAAGGTTAACGAGGAGTTAATTAGCATTTAAATAGGAAATCATGTTATCTAATTTCTCGAGTTCCTGAGCCTTTTTCTCCCTATAACTCCCTTAAGTGCTAGAACATTAAAGCCAGTTCAACAGAGACTGGCCAAATTTTGATCTAAATAAAAAAGGGGAGGAGGGAAAGGGGAAGGGCCATTGCTCCTTGATATCTTGATAATGAAGGATGGACACACACACAGACTCACCTGAAATAGGGTGGATTTCACCACGTAGAACCAAATAACTTGAACACAAAACAGGTAGAGGGATATAGTCCCTCATAGAGGGTTCTGTAACTCAAAGCGAGATGTGGCGAAAAAAACACGGTATAGTGTTTTAAAGAAGCTTTATTGTCATCAGTTCAAAAAGGTGTGATAAATATTAAAATTCGACAACGTTGTCTAGTTAAAAGCACCAAACCTACACATTACCCAAGATGAACATCCATGTATAAGCAAAACACTCTGAAAATAGTACCATTCAGATCTGTGGGCTAGAAAGTAGACCTGGGAAACTCTAATGTTCCATGCCAGTATACGGTTGTCTATCAACAAAATGCGTCATCCAGGCTAGTAATTTGCCCATAAGGTTATAGTAAACCGTGTTCTAAATTAAAGCAATGCCAATAAGCAATGTTCCACTGATTATGTTGAGCAACACAGTTCAATGCAGGCATAAATTGAGGTATTAGTAGATATAAAATATAATTTTCCCTCAGTGGATAGCCTCAAGGTGCCATAGCATATTGATAATTCGGCATGAGAAGTGAGCAGCTAGTGATTTGCTACCTAGCCACAAGACAAGTGCAGGTTGAGCTGATGAAGAAACCACTTATGAATCCGGCATATGGATCACAAGCAAATGGATGGAGGTGGAAAAGGAGAAGTATTCTCATAAGCTCAGTATGTGGCTTCTTGTTGCAGATAAACCCAGTTGGCAAGTACTAATCCCAACATGGGAATGTATCATAAAGCGGAGTGTAGCCGGCTAGACGGTAATACTGAGTGCAGCTCAATGATTTTGACACATGTCTCAGCCTCCTTTGTGATGGAACAAGGCACACTCACGGTTAGCTGAATGCTTCTCCTAGACAGTCCAGTTGCATTAGGGTTTTTGCGGGAGGACAGCTCCAATCCTCAGGCACAGCCAAGTGGTGACTTAGACGGCGAATGATCTGCGTGTTCACTTACGGTTTCCAGTTCCAGGGTATGTTGTCACCTGGTTCTTTAAAAAGGATTTAGAATGGACCCCAGCGGGGGATATCCGGTGACATAATTTCCGCCCATCGTTTTGACAAATTAACCCCATAAGGGATATGGAATCATTGCTAAAAAAGAGGTCATTGCATAATGTCACCATCTTGTGGTAATTCTAGATATTACATTCGGCTACATTTTCATAAGGTTTTTGAGGGTTTTGAGAAAGCACTTGAACAGTGTGAAACATGTGAACCTAGTCTGCGTGTCCTAATGTTGGTGGATGTACAATAAAGCTTGCTACATTCAAGTCAGAGTGCAGCCAATGTCTTTGTTCATTACATATTCATAATATTGAATTAAATCATAGTGTTGCTGCACAGAAGTAACCTTAGACATGTATATCATTTGCAAATATGTTGATGCTCAGACCAATGCTTAGCTATAGATATATGGCTAAGGTAAGCAAATCATACCAGCATTACAAACATTAAGAGAGAACAAAGAAGGCACTGAGGTGATTTGGCAATGTATCTACAGCTTGGGATATTTAACCCCTTGCAGTATCCAATTTATTATGGGTCAGGCAGTTAATTTTTAAGGAACATTTGCAGGTTCAGCTCAGTATTTAATCCATTTGGAATTAGTGATCCTAACCGGAAGATCCGTTCTTTTTCTTTTTGAAGAACAGTATCAAAGCCCCCTCTTCTATTTGACAAGTTTAGAACATAAAAGCCTTTTACTTTTAGGCCATCTGGTCGGCCATGATGGTGTTTTGCAAAGTGCTCGGCCAATGGGGTTTCAGGTTCTGGAGCTCAAATACTGGACAGGTGCTCACCAATCCGTACTTTAAGTGGGCGTTTAGTCTTGCCGACGTATATCTTATGGCAAGGGCACTCAATCATGTACAGTACCCGAGTCATATTACAATTTATGAACAGTCTAATTTGATAGGTATTGAAACCTTTTGCATCCGAGAATTTGTCAGTCTTTTCCACAAAGGCACATAGCTGACATCTGCCACAGTGATACATTCCCTTCAAAGGTGGCAGATTCGTTAACCATGTACGTGGAGCAGGTATGACAAATTCTGATTTAACTAGTTAGTTGGCAAGATTTTTGGCCCTCTTGGCCATCATGCAGGCTTTGGGCCTACTATTGCAGCCACCTGTGGAGAACGGGTAGAAACATGCCAGTGTCTTTCCAATGCCGCACGGACCTTATTCCATTGGCACCCAAAGGGAGGGATGATTCTCACAGGATCATTAGAAGATCCCACCGATAAATGTTGTGTTCTGTTAACCAGCAGGTCCTCTTTTCTTCCTAGAGGTTCATTTCTTAGACTGTTTCAGAAAGCTGCGTGGATATTGCCTCTCTCTGAACCTCTTATAGGGTTGAATGGCCTCCTCCTGGTAATCAGATTCTAATGTACAATTACGGTGGATCCTCAAAAATTGACCAGTTGGAATGCCTTTAATTAGGGCCATAGGGTGTTTGCTGCTGTTGGCTTCCGGTGTGTCTTAGAAATCAAGCGTCCATCTACACTTTGTATTGACAGGTCCAGAAATGTACTTTGACTTACATCATAACAGAAAGTTAGGAGGATATTCCTATTATTGGAGTTTAATTTCGCCATAAATTGTTCCAAGGTGTCAGTGGAATTCTGCCATAGTATGAGGACGTCATCGATGTACCTTAGTCATACCTTTACATGGCCAAGGTACATCTCTGAGGTATAGACCTCCTCCTCCCAAAATCCAAAATTAAGGCAGGAATATGCAGGGGCCCAAGGGGTTCCCATAGATGTTCCATGAATCTGCCTGTAGTAGGTCCCCAAGAACTGAAAGCAATTGTTAATGCAAAGTATAGCCGATCCAATATGAATTCATTCTGACTTCCCATGTGTGGAAAGTGCTTCTCTAGAAAATGTGCTACCGCTGCCGAACCCCACTTGTGGGGAATGGACGTATATAGAGATTCTACGTCCACTGCCACGAGTAGGGTCCCCTGGCCAGTACATCCCTTTTATCTTCTTTTGGGGTTTTTTTATGTTTTTTTTTCTTGGATATGTATTATAGCAAAAAGTAAAAAATATTGTGTTTTTTCAAAATTGTCGCTTTTTTGTGTATAGCGCAAAAAATAACCGCAGAGGTGATCAAATGCCACCAAAAGAAAGCTCTATTTGTGGGAAAAAGAGGACATAAATTTTGTTTGGGTATGACTGCGCAATTGTCAGTTAAAGTGACGCAGTGCTGAATCGTAAAAAGTGCTCTGGTCAGGAAGGAGGCAAATTCTTCTGGGGCTGAAGTGGTTAACATAAAACAGGTAGAGGGATATAGTCCCTCATAGAGGGTTCTGTAACTCAAAGCGAGATGTGGGAAAAAATCTATGTAAGGGCACCCTGTTGTACACATGTCAGTCGATCTATCAATCAACTTGTGTACAATCAGCCTGTAGGATTTTTTTCCTAACAATTAGTGCTGCTGGCTATAGCTGGCAACGCTAACCATTGTGTTCTGCCAGCAAGGAAAGCTCCCCACTAGCAGAACACAATAAAGCCGTGGAAGGGATTTCCCCATCAACATGGTCAGTGTTGATGGGGGAATCCCTTCCATGGCGCTATCGTGTGGTATAGGGAAAGAAAATTGCATTATCTATGGCTTGTCTTAGTTTGTTTTTGTTCTGCACCTTATATTTTTTAGTGTTTGTAGTCTACCTTATTTTATATAATTTTATGGAACAGATAGGGCAAATTTAGCAATTTTTGACACATAGTTGTTTTAATTAGAAAGATATTATTGAAAAAAAAAATTAGAGAAAAATTATTCTTTCTGTAAATTTTTCCTAACACAGCATTTATATAATTTACACAGCCCCAGATTTTTACTCCAAAAAGTCTTCTGATAGGAAGAATATCAAAGAAGGGTGATTTTAATACAACATATAGAATGGAGACACTCAACGAAAGTTTGCATTTTTCCTCTTTTGACAAATTGTGACAGGTGCAGAAAAAATTGTCTTTGTGTAAACATAACATTAGAAGAGAAGTATGGAAAAGCAAAAATAGGTAGTACATGTTACCCTCATACTTTCATTACATTGCTTTCTTTCCTTTTTGCAGTGCAGGCTTTTGAACTGTCAGAAAGCAGCCTCTAATGGTTCCTTCTCAGTTTAAAAGTTTAGGGGCGGATACAACTCAAGCAATGCAGCACCTTTTTCAATCCCTCCCCCTCTTGGACATGTGGCCGTGCCTGGTGAAGGGCCGCATACTCGAGCTGCAATCTAGAGCTGGCAAGCTTTTCACATGCCTCAGTTTCCATGGCAGCATGTCCTCAGCTAAAACCCGGAAACAGAGGCAGCGTGACTCAAGCAGAGCAGTCTCCTCACCTCCAGCAGTTCTGCTGGTTGTCTTGTTCTTTGGGTGACCTTTTCCTGTGTGCCTTCCTCTCCCCTGTGCAAGATTCCAACACCTCCTCCGTGGGCTTTGATGTTCCCTCCCCCTCACTCTGGGGCTTTCAAAGCCTATGTCGACTTCTCCAGCCACTGCAAGGAGTGATCGGATTGACAAGGTGGTGAGCAGGGAGTTTACTGTGTCTGTTTTCTGAAATGAACATAGTGCTATCTGTACAGAGCATACTTGTGTTCAGTACATAGTAGGTCTGCAGAAGAGAGGGAAACTGACAACTCCCTAAATCTAAATGTTTAGACCCCGGATATTTCCCCAGAGTCTCCTTTATTGTACATAAAAAAAACAAAATTAAAAATGTTTGTGTGTATAAATATAAATAATAAGGCCACAACCCCCTTTCTAAAAATGAGCTAAGGCATATTCAGACACAAACAAAAAACACAGAATTCCAAGCTCAACTTACCGACCAGTCTGCCACCAAACAAATACACCTGTCTAACAGTAGCGTTTAAAAGGCAGGGGATTGGTTACACACATTTGCAAGTGCATGCATAAGCTGCAGGCCTCGTCAAGGCTCCCTGTATACTGCAGTCCTAACTCTATATATGAGAGGCTTCACAATGGAAGCACATGCAATTTAATGGATAGATGGAGGACAGGTGACTGGAGGAGCCCATCCCCCCTAAAAGGTACAGGACCAGACACCCAGCCCTGGCCTAATGGCTGGTGTGCACCTGGTGTGCGCCCAAAGATACAATACAAAACAAAGGTCACTGTCCACCACCTATAACTGGCCACCACAGCAAGGAGCCACGGAGGGGCATCCACAAACAAAAAACACAGAATTCCAAGCTCAACTTACCGACCAGTCTGCCACCAAACAAATACACCTGTCTAACAGTAGCGTTTAAAAGGCAGGGGATTGGTTACACACATTTGCAAGTGCATGCATAAGCTGCAGGCCTCGTCAAGGCTCCCTGTATACTGCAGTCCTAACTCTATATATGAGAGGCTTCACAATGGAAGCACATGCAATTTAATGGATAGATGGAGGACAGGTGACTGGAGGAGCCCATCCCCCCTAAAAGGTACAGGACCAGACACCCAGCCCTGGCCTAATGGCTGGTGTGCACCTGGTGTGCGCCCAAAGATACAATACATAAACAAACCACCGTCTGACCAGCCATTCAACTCGAACCTTAAGACACAAAAAACAAACACCTACGGGGAGGCACCGAGGAACGACACCACCGGTCAATATCCACCACCTGTCACTGGAAACAAAACATAACATAGAAACCCGCGTGTGGTCCACGTGTGGTCGGTAATCCGGTCCCGACCCACAGACCAGGACATGGAAAATCCCCCCTACCCGAGGAGGTCAGTGGACAGGAGGTAGATAGGTAATTTAACGTACACGAAGGTAACACT
>BLSH010142204.1:291670-308298 GCA_018402905.1 Glandirana rugosa | reverse complement strand
TAAATGACTGGGAACTCGAGACGGAGTGAATGATGACTAGGGACTTGAGACGTAGTGAACGATGACTGGATACTTGAGGCGGAGTGAATGATGACTGGGGACTTGAGATTTTAACATTCGTTACCTCCGTAAAGGACGGGAAGCCGATGTACAGATGTACGAGGAACATATATACAAACGAAACCGCTGAATACTAGGTGTCACTGTCTAAGGACTTTCCTATCGAGTCCGTCTAAGTCTGAACACAGACTTATATTTTGTTTCCAGTGACAGGTGGTGGATATTGACCGGTGGTGTCGTTCCTCGGTGCCTCCCCGTAGGTGTGACTGGTCG
The DNA here is from genome assembly GCA_018402905.1 of Glandirana rugosa. Lineage (NCBI taxonomy): Eukaryota > Metazoa > Chordata > Amphibia > Anura > Ranidae > Glandirana > Glandirana rugosa. Next base: position 307,965 of record BLSH010142204.1, on the reverse strand, counting down.
GTAAGTTGAGCTTGGAATTCTGTGTTTTTTGTTTGTGGATGCCCCTCCGTGGCTCCTTGCTGTGGTGGCCAGTTATAGGTGGTGGACAGTGACCTTTGTTTTATATTCAGACACAAGTCTGAATCTGCCTGAGCTATCCTTTCAGGAATCTGTCACTGTGGATCATAAGTCGCCAAAGCAAACATATATACAAGGAGCATGTAGACATGTAGCCGAAGGGCAGGAAATGCCTCCATTGCTTACAATTTTAGAGTTCAGGGGTCAGTAGTAAGTGAGGCGGAGTTCATAGGTCAGTAGCAAGTGATGCAGAGTTCAGGGATCAGTAGTAAGTGAGGCAGAGCTCAAGGGTCAGTAAATGAGGCAGAGTTCAGAGGTCAGTAATAAGTGTGGCAGAGTTCAGAGGTCAGTAATAAGTGAGGCAGAGTTCAGAGGTCTATATACATCAAAATAAGTGCAGCGCAAATGAAATAAAAACACATAAAAATATTGAATTCATATAATCAAATCAATCTATAAAAATATTTCATATCTGGTAATAAAAATGTCCATAGAGATAAAAACTAAAACACCACTTCATAGAAGAGAATTCCCCATTTGAAGAAAGGGAGGATGCAGCATAATCAAGATTCTGCTGTCCGATCCCTTCACCATATAGTAAAATTGCCTGCTCACCTCACCCTCAGACCCCTGTTTTACCAGCCGATCAACAGTGCTTTTTCCCTAATATAGGGAGAAGATCTTCCAGACCGCTTGAGAATTTTACTTTATGGTGAAGGGATCTGACACCGGAATCTTTATTATGCTGAATCCTCCCTTTCTTCACATGGGGAAGTGGTGTTTTGGTTTTTATCTCTATGGACTTTTTTATTACCAGATATGAAATATATTTATGGATTGGTTTGATGATATGAATTCAATATTTTTATGTGTTTTTAATTTATTTGCGCCAAACTTATTTTGTTTGTATATTATTCTGAGAAGTGTGATTACTCTTTTAGTGTCCAGCTGGCATTACTTTTTGGGGGGGGGGGGACTGTCATTTTATTGCACTGATTGATATCTTTTATATAGAGGTCAGTGGTAGTGCAGAGAGTTTAGAGGTCAGTAGTAAGTGAGGTGGAGGGTAGGGGTCAGTAGTAAGTGGAAGAAAAAAGGATAACCCCATCTGGATCTACTACCACGGAACTACCATAGAGTGAAAAATTAACCACCAATAAGGTTAAATTCAAGTCTGCCGCATCACTGGCTGGACTAGCAGCCGCTGTGGACCAGGGGTCTGGAACCAAACAATATCAAAAAATACCTCAGTGTGGGGGAGGGAAAGAAGAACCCCCACAGTGAGGAAAAGCGTCCCCCGGATACCAAAGCAGCAGAAGGCAAAATGAAAAAGTAGAATTTTAATTAGGTACAAAAAGTAAATTACACAAAAGAAATGCAGGAGCAGTGAAAAACTGAACCTCAATATTAAAATCATAAAGACAACGTTGTCTCAAACAGGGGGAAGGAAAGGGTAGCAGCTGCTCATGCATCTCATCAAGCATATCCCAGGACGCACTCACATAACATCAACATTATTTTCACTTAAAATCTCCTGTTCTATTCTCTTTGACTTTAAAACTGGGAATACATGGCCCTCCCTTCTTTCCTATTTTCTTTATGGAGGGATTACTTTAGCACACAGCATTAGATTGTTATTAAAATATTGAACCTCAGTCAGGCACTTTATATACAACATTAATCAACTCCGCTATAGCCTCTATATGGTGTATTGTGCTATGCCCACAGTAATTGTCCTTTGAATAGGTTCTATGATCTTCCTGTTCCTATTTATCTCTTTAAAAATGTAGCTACCAATTATTTACTATTCCAATCTGTAGGTGACTTTCTTTTATGTTTTTACTATTTACTATGTCTCTCCCCTTCTTTTTTGTGATGAATGCCAGCAAGTGAGGGAGATGGCTGTTGAGATTTATTAGTTTTTGGCTAGCTATCCTGAAAACTTTTGTAGGTATGTACATTTGCCCTATTAACAGCCTGTATATCAGACGTTTTGAAGAGTGACACCTAATGGTCATCCAGGAGTACTACATAAGAATTACTGTAGGATATAAATAGCCCTGCTCTCCAGCTTCTCCTCAGCTCTGAGGAAATTGGCGTCTAAGCCAATGAAACGCATCAGCGGTGCGTCATCACGCACGTGACGTGGGCGTGACAGGGAAGGAAGGACGGAAGTCTTTTGGCGCATGGAGACTCCCGGACCACGTGACGTCCTGTGGGACTAACCATCTCAGCTGGTCTCCGCTGAATCGTTCGTGTCTCTGTCTACACACGCCGACAAACGCCCGCGAAACTATGTGAATGCCCACCACAGCCTGAGGTCATCTTCAGTACGGGATGATTTAGGAGCATAGCTCCGGATAAACACAGGAACGGGTGAGGCAATTCCAGTTTACATCTCTCTACCTACTGTGATCCCCAGGGCTTTTTTGCTGCATGAGTTCATTGAACTATTTTCCATTGACCGCTGAATTACTACAGTCATGGCTGTTATGATTGATTGTTGCGGAATCAACCTCTCTCCATGTTGATCGAGTATCACTCTCAGCACCTTCTGTGTTACATCTCATCAGCCATTGGGCCTCCATGTAATAGCGGGTCCCACCATCCCTGTTATTTTTGATCACTCCAGGACATTTGTCACCCAGTCTCCTATTACTCTGCCCTACATTTGAGACTTCCTACCTTACCAGCTTAACTGCATCCCACACCAGGATAGCATATATTACATTATAGCAATCTATTGTTGATGTTATGTGAGTGCGTCCTGGGATATGCTTGATGAGATGCATGAGCAGCTGCTACCCTTTCCTTCCCCCTGTTTGAGACAACGTTGTCTTTATGATTTTAATATTGAGGTTCAGTTTTTCTTCCCCTCCCCCACACTGAGGTATTTTTTGATATTGTCAGTAGTAAGTGGTATAGAGAGTTCAGAGGTCAGTAGTAAGAGAGGCAGAGTTCAGGGGTCAGTAGTAAGTGAGGTGGAGTTCAAGGGTCCAGTAGTAAGTGGGATGGTGTTCAGAGGTCAGTAGAAAGTGGTGCAGAGAGTTCAGAGGGAGAAGATCCCCCCACTTGCTGTCAAAATGGGGGATAGCAGTGGTGCAGGGGCTGGTGCATTTGTAACGTTACACCCTGAATATGGGTGTAGTACGTAACATGTTACAAAAGGTGAACTTATTCTTTAGGGCTTATTCTTTAGGGCATTATTGAGGGTGGTCGTGGGTGCAGGAATCACATCCGTACACGCACCCACCCGCAGCCAAAATGTGCTGCTTTTTACAGATGCATGGGGCTGCCATTCATTCTTAATGGCACCCCCATGCATCTAAAAATGCGTGTGTGAACCAGATTTGACAGGTGTGCAGATGTGGGTTAGTTGACCCGACTGCACATTGCCTGTGCACTACTGATCTCTGAACACTTACTACTGACCCCTGAACTCCGCCTCACTTGTGACCTCTGAACACCCCCTCACTACTGACCCCTGAACTCCGCCTCTCTTACTACTGACCTCTGAACTCTTTGCACCATTTACTACTGACCTCTGAACTCTCTGCACCATTTACTGCTGACCTCTGAATTCTACACTACTACTGACCCCTGAACTCCACCTCTCTTACTACTGACCTCTGAACTCTTTGCACCATTTACTACTGACCTCTGAACTCTCTGCACCATTTACTGCTGACCTCTGAATTCTACACTACTACTGACCTCTGAACTCTTCCTCTTTTACTACTGACCTCTGACTTACTTACTACTGACAGCTGAACTCCAACTCACTACTGACCTCTGAACACTCTGCACTACTACTGACCTTGGAACTCTGCCTCACTACTGACCTCTAAACTCTCTGCACTACCACTGACCTCTGAACTTTGCTTCACTTACTACTGACCTCTGCACTCCGCCTCTCTTTCTACTCACCTCTGAACTCTCTGCACCACTTGCTAATGACCTCTGAACTCTGCCTCACTTACTACGGACCCCTGAACTCTCTGCACCACTCACTACTGACCTCTGAACTCTCTGCGCCACTTACTACTGACCTCTGAACTCTCTGCACTACTACTGACCTCTGAACTTTGCCTCTCTTACTTTTGACCTCTGAACTCTACCCCACTTACTACTGACTTCTGAACTCTCTGTACTACTACTGACCTCAGAACTCTGCCTCGCTTACTACTGACCTCTGCACTCCACCTCACTACTGACCTCTGAACTCCACCTCACTACTGACCTCTGAACTCTCTGCACTACTACTGACCCCTGAACTCTGCCTCACTACTGACCTCTAAACTCTCTGCACTACCACTAACCTCCGCCCCACTTACTACTGACCTCTGAACTCCAACTCACTACTGACCCCTGAACTCCGCCTCTCTTACTACTCACCTCTGAACTCTCTGCACCACTTTCTACTGACCTCTGAACACCATCCCACTTACTACTGACCTCTGAACTCTGCCTCACTTACTTCCGACCTCTGCCTCACTTACTATTGACCTCTGAACTCCACCTCACTACTGACCTCTGAACTCTCTGCACTACTACTGACCTCGGAATTCTGCCTCACTTACTATGGACCTCTGAACTACACTTCACTTACTACTGACGTCTAAACTCTCTGCACTACCACTGACCTCTGAACTCCACCTCACTACTGATCTCTAAACTCTCTGCACTACCACTGACCCCTGAACTCTTCCTCACTTAGTACTTACCTCTAAACACTGCACTACCACTGACCTCTTAACTCCACCTCAGTTACTACTGACATCTAAACTTTCTGCACTACCACTGACCTCTGAACTCCACCTCAGTTACTACTGACATCTAAACTTTCTGCACTACCACTGACCTCTGAACTCTGCCTCACTACTGACCCCTGAACTCCACCCGCAATTTTCTGATCGCAGGTGCAATACGTTTCTACATAAAAAAATAGTAAACACGCATATTTTTACCTGCAAAAAGAGCAAATTTTTTTTAAAAGTGAACTTATCCTCTAATTTTGATGTGACTATGCTCTATATCTCTGAATAGTTCTGTGCTCCCATGTGAAACTATAAGGCTGATTTAACACTGCTGCACTGCAGTTTGGCAGCAGTGCAAGTGTACCTGCGGTTCGATGTGGTTAACCCGTAGTTTCCCATTGACTTTCAATTAGGGTATGTGTTTTTTAACATATTTTCTAAAAGTTCTGCAAGCTGCATCTGTGATAGACTCACCTGGGACAGAGGCATTTGGAGAAGGAACCATGAATCAGACCAAGACAGAAGTGCAGTAAAATTACACTTTTTAATAAAAAGATAAAATGTTATAAACAGAGTAAATGTGGTCAAAACATAGACAGGGTTCGGTAACCAGAGTGGATAGTCAGAGCAAGCCAGTAAAACAGGAATCCAGCGAGGTCAGGATCCAGGAGATCAGCGAGGTCAAACAAACAGAATGCATGGTCAGGAGCCAGGAGGAGAGTCAGCCGAGGAGGGTCTTGAATCCAGGAACTAGAAGGGAACGTCAAACAGGCAAAGTCTTTCACAGGAACACACAGCAGAGATTTCTCCAGAGATGTTGACCAAGGCGAAGGCATCTGCGATCTGATCCAGGCAGTTTATATAGCAGCAGAGATGGCTTAACGAGGCAGGATATGGTCATCAGGTGAGACAGAGTGGAAGCTGAGACTGGCAATTAACCCTCAGCTGAGCAGCTTGCTTTGAGAAGGGAAAGCTGAGCCAAGCCCTGACAGAACCCCCTCAATGACCCCCCCCCCCTTGGGGGCTACCAGGTTTGAAAAGAAAACTTCTATGGAAATCACGAAGGAGGACAGAAGCTTGTACGTCCGAGGATTAGACCCAAGAACACTACTCCGAGCCGTACCCTTTCTAATGAACCAGGTACTGTACCTACAAAAGTCAATGATAGATTGTATTTCATACTCCTCTTGGTTCTCAACCTGAACAGGATGAGGACGTGGTACAGAGGTGGTGAAGCGGTTGCATACCAAAGGTTTTAACGAGACATGGAATACATTAGAATTTTGCATATTAGAAGGCAGGTCTAAAGCGTAAGTCACTGGATTGATTTTGCGGAGAATACGGAAAGGCCCAATAAACCGTGGTGCCAGCTTCAGTGAGGGAACACGAAGTCAGAGATTTGCAAGAAGACAGCCAGACCCTCTTCCCAACTTGGTAAGAAGGCGCAGGTAGTCGTCTGTGATCAGCATTGCATCTGTACCTATCAATGTCACCTCGCAAAGACTCCTGGACCTGTACCTAAGTGGAACGAAGGTCACGGAGATGCTCCTCCAATGCAGGAATCCTCTGAGGAACAAATGAGTCAGGCAACATGGCTGGTTGGAAACCATAATTCGCCATAAACAGAGACAATCGGGAAGCGGTATTAATGGCACTATTGTGAGCAAACTCTGCCCAAGGTAACAGGTCAGACTAACTATGGTGGTCAGAAATATAGCAACGTAAAAACTGTTCCAAGGACTGTGGCCCCGTTGGACTGTGGAAGAGATACAGAAGAGAAGGAAAGCTGAATTCCCAACTGTGCACAAAAGGCTCGCCAAAACCTGGACACAAACTGGCTACCCGTCTTAGACAATCACCTTGGGAAGCTTATGTAGGCAAAAGATCTCCTGAGCAAAAATGGATGCCAGTTCCTTGGACGTGGGTAATTTCTTAAGTGGAATACAATGTGACATCTTTCAGAACCGGTCAACCACCATAAGGATAACTGTGTTACCCTGAGAGTTGGGTAACTCTACAATAAAATCCATAGGCAGGTGGGTCCAAGGCCGCTCTCTATTGGGTATGGTTTGTAGAAGACCGACTGATGTTGAAGATGTTGTGGTGTTTTGTTCTGAGCACACACGGAACAGGCTGCTACAAAGGTGGCTACATCAATGTGGAGACTAGATTACCAGAACTGTTGGGAAATAGCCCAAATTAGTTGATTATTTGCTGGGCGACCAGCAGCCTTGAGACAATGGTACGTCTGGAGCACATCAGTGCGGAGACTCTCCGGGGAACAAAGCAGTGGTCACAAAGTTTCTCAGGAGGAAAATGGATCTGAGCAGCAAGGATCTTGTCACCCAAAAGTGAAGTGAGACTGGTACGAATCGTAGCCAGAATACAATCAGGAGGTATCACAGGAACGGGAATCGACTCCACCTTGGAAGCAGAGGAAAACTGTTGCGATAATGCATCAGCCCTCACATTCTTAGTACCGGGTAAGAATGAGACTATTTAATTGAAGCTTGACAAGAACAGAGCCCATCGTGCCCTCCTGGGGGAGAGGTGTTTAGCCTCAGACAAGAATGTGAGATTGTTGTGGTCAGTCAAAATGAGAACCGGAACAGTGGTATCCTCAAGGAGATGCCTCCATTCTTTATGGGCTAAAATGTCCCCAATCTCATAAATGCATTCCGCATGAGACAACTTCTTGGAAAAGTAGCCACAAGGATGCATAACGCTCTTGGAGGTGGGACAGACCAACATCCAACTCCAGTCTCAGATGCATCAACCTCAAGGATGATGGGTGACATAGGATCGGGATGTGCCAACACAGGAGAAGAAACAAAGGTTGCCTTGAGTCTTTCAAAGGCCTTAATGGTCTCCGGAGACCAATTCTGTGGGTTACCGTTCTTTCTGGTCATATAAGTCAGGGGGCTTGATCAGAGACGAGAAGTTACGAATAAACTTCCTATAATTGGCAAAGCCAAGAAAATGTTGTAGTGCACGTAAACCCACGTGTCAGGCCTCTGTAGAACTGCTGATAGCTTCTCTGGGTCCATCGAAAAACCAGCAGTGGAAATGACATAACCCAGGAATTTAACCTATTCACGCACACTTCTCCAATTTACAGTACTGGTTATTATCTCTCAGCCTCTGAAGCACACGACAGACATCTGTGTGGTGACTCTCTAGGGACTTGAAATATATGAGGATATCATCAAGATACACCACCACACATTGCTGCAACATATCGGAGGACATCGTTGATGAATTCCTGAAAAACTGCCAGAGCGTTGCAAAGACCAAACGGCATTACGAGGTATTCATAATGCCCTGTCCTGGTATTAAATGCAGTTTTCCACTCATCGCCCTCCTTGATCCTCATGAGATTGTTTGTCCCTCTCAGATCAAGTTTCATGAAAATGGTGGCTCCCTTGAGGCGGTCAAATAACTCCGTAATCAATGTAATCGGATAAGCATTCTTAATCGTGAAGCAACTGGGACCCCTATAATCGATTCAAGGTCTCATTTTGCCACTATTCATTTTCACAAAGAAGTCAGCACCAGCAGGAGAGGAGGACTTGCGGATGCACCCTCTAGAAAGTGCGTCTGCAACATACCCCTCCATGGCTTTATCCTCCAAGACAGATGAAGGGTAAACCCAACCACAAGGGGGTATGGCACCAGGTTGAAGGTCAATTGCGCAATCATACGACCGGTGTGGAGGCAAACTACCGGCTTGACATTTGTCAACCGGCTTGACCTTTGCTAAATTCGTGGTACTCCTCCGTCACAAAGGAGAGTGAAGAGGTACACAAGACCTTAGCCACTTTTTGACAATATGTCTTACTGCATTGTAGCGACTACGAAAGAACCTCAGCATGAAGCCAATCAAAAGAGGGGTTGTGCCTCTGTAACCAAGGATAGCCAATAACCACCGGAAAATGAGAAGAGGAAATGACTTGGAATTGAATTATCTCATGGTGAAGAGCCCCTATGGCCATGGTCAACTAAGCAGTCACATGGGTAGGCTGTAGAGGTCTAACATCAATAGCCTCAATGGCAAGTGGAGTAGCCCAAAGCTGCAGCGGGATTGAGTGCTTAGACACATAGGCACTATCTATGAACAGGCCTGCAGCCCCAGAGCCTATTAGAGCCTGTATCTCTATGGATGACTCAGACCAAGAAAGGGTAACCGGAACCAAGGGCTTATCCCTCTGGATAACTGGGGACAAAGCAACGCCACCTAAGGCCTGTCCCCTACAGGACCTCAGGTGCAAGCGCCCCCCCGGACGGGTAGGACAAGACTTCAAAAAGTGACCTGCCTGGCCACAATAAAGTCACAATCTCTCCCTCCTCCTAAAGGCTCTCTCCACAGAGAGACGTGAAGCCCAATTGCATGGGTTCTACCTCACTTGACAGGCTCGGAACCAGGAGGTATGGGAGGTGAGGGAGGCATGGGTGGGACTACAAAGCTCGGAGCCAAACGTACAGGAAGCTTCCGCAAGAGCTCCTTAAAGGAAGGTCTCTCTCGGAGTCTGGAGTCAATGAGGATGGCAAAGGTGATCAACTTCTCCAGCTCAGTGGGTATGTCTCAGGCTGCTATCTCATCTTTGATGTTATCTGAGAGACCATGAGAAAAAGCAGCCACAAGAGCCTCATTGTTCCAAGCAACCTGTCATGAAACCACAGTAAACATTTTGTCATGAAACCTCAGCAAACATTCATGTCTTATCTGTTGCCTACCTGACTGCATGTGTCCAGTTAAAGGCCGGCCTCCCTCACCTGTGTGCTTTAGTAGACCCTCCTCGGCTGATCTCCACCCCAGGTCCTAATTGGGAACAGGATAGAACACCTGGTAGTGCAAACCTGCATGGCTGATCAACTTTTGTCTGTGTTTGGCTTTGTGTGTGGTTGTTCCTAGCGTTTGCTCTGGGTCTTATTCTGTGTCCCGATCTTTGGTTTCTCTGACTATCCCTGCCTGCCTGATACCCCGATCTTTAGCTTGTTCTCTGTTTCTCCTGCCTACTTGTAGCCCTGACCCTTGAGCAGTGTAATTCAGGAGCGTCTGTAACGCTATGGCAAACTGATCCATGCGGTGATCCTGCTCATCCAATCTGGAAAAAATATTACCAGCAAGTGGATTGACTGCATCTTCTGAATTCATGGCCTTCGCCTACTGTCAGGAACCATGAATCAGACCTAGACAGAAGGAGGTCAAACAAACGGGATGCAGGGTCAGGAGTCAGGAGGAGAGTCATCTGAGCAGGGTCTTGAATCCAGGAACCAGAAGGGAACGTCAAACAGGCAGTCTTTCACAGGAACACACAGCAGAGATTTCTCCAGAGATGTTGACCAAGGCGAAGGCATCTGCGATCTGATCCAGGCAGGTTATATAGCAGCAGAGCTGGCTTAACAAGGCAGGATATGGTCATGAGGTGAGACAAGCCCATGTCCCCCCAAGACACACAGACTCTGGGATCCCTGTATAGGGCCTAACGGCCTCACTGCCAGTAGTGACTGCTTCACACTGTGGGACTCAAAGCAGATGGTGATGTCATCAACTCAAGTCACCTGTCTGGGGTCGCCTGCTATAATGTGTTTATATGTAGGGCTAGTGTGGCTCCTAAGATTCTTTCACCCATTTTTGTTTGTGCTAATTACCTCAGCTATTGTCTGTCTGCTAGCGAACCTTGTGGGCTGTATTGATACTTGTAATGCTGTGTCCTTTGTATTCACTCTTATAGGTGCCGAAAAGTCTTGGCACCTAGGCTGGTTTAAATGACGTGTTAATTTGTTTCTGGTTACAGTTGTATTGTTAGGGTAATCTGATCAGGAGGGGGGAATGTGTTTCTCAAGTGTATAAATTCAGTGTATTTCTCAAATAAAGCAGTCCTTATTTCTGGTTTACTCCAAAACTGTTGTTGCCTAGTTATTGGGGTAACTATAGCCAGACTTGTGGGTCTCGTGTTCCAGAGAGTTTGGGAAGCAGCTTCTTGGAAGAAATACCCAACAAGGTGTCAGCAGTTCATCACAGCATCTTGGGTGCATTTTCAGAAAACTTACAAAAAATGTGGGAGCTAATAGAGTCTATGGGAAATTGTGGGTTAACTGTACAAAAACACCGGGTACAGCCTCTGTACTCCTGTACAGTCCCATCATCCCCATCCACTGTGCTCCTATACAGCCCCATCATCCCCATCCTCTGTACTCCTATACAGTCCCATCATCCACATCCACTGTACTCCTATACAGCCCCATCATCACCTTCCCATGTACTCCTATACAGTCCCATCCTCACCATCCCCTTATTTCCTGTACAATCCCATCTTCTGTACTCCTATACAGTCCCATCACCCCCATCCTCTGTACTCCTATAATGTCCTATCATCCCCATCCTCTGTTCTTCTATACAGTCCTATCATCCTCATCCCCTGATTTCCTGTACAGCCCCATCATCCCCATCCCCTGTACTTCTCTACAGTCACATCATCCCCATCCTCTGTACTCCTATACAATCTCATCATCCTCATCCCCTGATATCCTGTACAGTGACATCATCCCCATCCTCTGTACTCCTATACAGTCCCATCACCCCCATCCCCTGTACTTCTATGCAGTCCCATTATCCCCATCCCCTGATTTCCTGTACAGTCCCATTATCCCCATCCTCTGTAATCCTTTACAGTCCCATCATCCCCATCCTTTGTACTCCTAGCAGTGTGAAACCAGCCTAAGCATACGTACATGGAAAACTCCGTGGCCTCAAACATATATAACAATCTGAGTAGTCAATAAAATGATAAATTCTCAATATTAACTCTAATTTTATTTTATTAATTTTGCTGTAACAGTAAATGTAGGCAATAGGGATGGTCTGAACACCCCCCCCCCCCCCCCCACGTTCGATTTGCACCAGAATATCTCAAACCGGGAAAAAGTTCTACCGAACATGCGAACCCATTTAAAATCTATGGGACATGAACCTTAAAAATCAAAAGTCCTCATTATAAAGGCTCGTATGCAAGTTATTGCCATGAAAAGTGTATGGGGACCTGGGCACTGCCCTGGGGGACACGTATCAATGCAAAAAAAAGTTTTTAAAGCAATCATTTTTAAAGGAACAGTGATTTTAATGATGCTTAAAGTGAAACAATAATGAAATATTCCTTTAGATATCATGCCCCCTTAGTCTGCCTGTAAAGTGGTGCATCTGTACAATGTATAGAACATGCTGCAGCAATAATGACATTTCTAAAGGAAAAATAGTAGTTTAAACTTGCTTGCAGCTGTAATGTATTGCTGGCTCCCAATAATACAGATTTTAAAAAATGGCGTAGTTGGATTTAAAAAAATACTTGGATTTAAAAAAAAAAAGTGAGTTAAAAAAAAAAATGGCGTAAGGCCCCCAAAATCCATACCAGACCCTTATCCGAGCATGCAGCCTGGCAGGTCAGGAAAAGGAGGGGGACGAGCAAGCACTCCCCTCCTGAACCATACCAGGCCACGTGCCCTCAACATGGGGGGTGGGTGCTCTCTGCTCCCCCCACCCCAAAGCATGTTGTCCCCATTTTGATGGGGACTATGGCCTCTTCCCGACAACACTGGGCTGTAGTTGTCGGGGTCTGTGGGTGGGGGCTTATTCGAATCTGGAAGATCCTGACCCCCCCCATCTGAACGGGTATCGGGTACATCGTACATCAAAGTAAGAAACACAGGAAACAGTTTTTGACAATATATATTTTTATATACCATTGCATAGCTGATCCAGGAAAGTTTGAACAGCAGGACGATCAATATTTGGGGCTGTGCTTGCTAGATACCCTGTCTGAAAAGACACATAGCTGCAAGGCTCATACTGACCCTGGTGGGTCTGTATTTGAGGGGAGCCACCATTTCTCACAGAGGTGAATGGTGGAGGTGCTTTATGAAAAAAGGAATTGCTTTGGACTGCTTGATTTGCACATTATTTTTATTTATTTGAGCACAGAAGCACTTTATATATTTTTATATTTTATTATTTATAGTGTGTACTCATTATTGGTGCATATATCTGTATATATATATATATATATATGAATTGTTTGGATATATATATATATATATATATATATATATTGTTTATGAACAAGCACATTATTATTTAGCATTTTTAAGTTTTGACAAGTCCTTTATTAACCACTTCAGCCCTGGAAGGATTTCCCAAGTTAGGACCAGAGCACTTTTTGCAATTCGGCACTGCGTCGCTTTAACTGACAATTGCGTGGTCATGCGACGTTGTACCCAAATTAAATTTGCGTCCTTTTTTCTACCACACATAGAGCTTTCTTTTGGTGGTATTTGATCACCTCTGCATAATTTCTGATCACCGCTATAAACAAAAAAAGAGCGACAATTTTGGAAAAAAAAAAAACAAGATTTCTTACTTTTTGCTAAAATACATATCCAACAAAATATATAAAATACAAATTTATTCATCGGTTTTGGCCGATTTATATTCTTCCTCATATTTTTGGTAAAAAAAATTGCAATCTGCGTTTATTTTTCACTAGTAATGGCGGCGATCTGCAATTTTTATCGGGACTGTGATATTGGGGCGTACATGTTGGACATTTTTGACACTTTTCTGGGACGAATGAAATTTATACAGTGATCAGAAATTTAAATATACACTGATTACTGTATAAATGTCATTGGCAGGGAAGGGACATCGGCGGTTCCCTGTTATGGATCTGTCACAGGGCATCGCAGGTCGCCGGTGGACATAGAGTCCGCCCAACCCGCAGCCCTGCTTAGGGAGTGCGCGGTGGGCACGAGAGCATGCTCCCTAGCCGCCGTGCCTGCATGTGACGACTATAAGTAGAGGTTTGCAGGACAGAGCCACGCTGTCGCCGCTTATAGTGGCTACTCGGTCTGGAACCGGTTAAAATGCTCACCCCCCCCCCCCTTTCCTGGCCTGCCAGGCTGCATTCTTGGAAAAGGGTCTGTTATGGATTTTGGGGGGCCCACACCATTTTTTTTCTTAATTCTGTCATAGTTTTGGTGTGGAGCTCCCCTTAAAATCTATACCAGACCCAAAGAGCCTTCTATGGATTTTGGGGGGGACCCCACACCGTTTATTTTAATTTTGGCATGAAGTTCCCCTTAAAATATATACCAGACCCGAAGGGCCTGGTATGGATTTTGGGGGGGGGGGGATCCCACGTTGTTTCATTTACTTAATTCTGTCATAATATTCCACTTCAATACAGGGCTCTTTCACCCCCTTCCTGTCCATACCAATTTTCAGCTTTACAGAAAAAGGGGGATTTTAAAGGAGAGATATATACCAACCAGCAGTCATTGCAAAAAACAATTTTACTTATTCTTGTGGAGTCATGCAAAACATACTCAATGATAAAAAGTACATACATATGATAGCTCATATTTGGAGGGCATGTGCTTTTGGCGCCCCTTTCCCCTTCCTCCCCATTTGCAGTGGAGGAAGGCAGTGGTTTGGGTGGGCCTGTTTCCCAGCACATCGGCACCACGTCACCGCTCTGTTCATGCAACATCCCCTGGTGTGGTACTGCCTGAGCGTGTGTTTTTTCCACTTAGGCTGACATTTGGGAGGTGCTGTCTGTGCCTTAGTGGGCGGCTATAGTTGCTCTGGCAAAGACGCCTTCCCTTCTCTGTCATGTCCACTTGACGCTGGGCGGGACACGTTAAATCAGCTGGGAGCATTTATAGGCTTCACTTGGTGTCAGTATGTCTTTCTGGCAGCACCTTTCATGCATGCACTCACCTGTGATTTTGATTCCCAGTTCTGTGTGAACCAACGAGGTAAACCATTATAGGTTTTCCCTATACATCTTCAGCACTTTGTCTACTTCTCCTCTTTTGGTTTGTTGGTGTGTGGGGTTGCTCCCCACATCACTTCACCAATGGGCTTTATTTCTCCTTTTCTTTCCCCATATCTGGTCACGCTTTGGGCATATTTGTTTTTTCACCTATGCTTAGGTTTCCCTTTTATTCATTTTGGTATATGGGCTCTTCCCACTTTTTATAAATATTACTATTATACACTTTATACAGTATATACCACTGATTCAATCCACAGAAGTGATAGCCCATGTTCACCATCATTCGTACACTTTAATTGGGGAAGCTATATGTGCTCCTGGCTTGTCTACGTGCCTCTGATACCACAGCTCCCATGGCGGACATCTCAAGCAGTCCTGATTCTCTGTTCACACATATACACCTGACGTGAGTATTTATAGGGATGTCCATTCTGTCCCCTATATCCATCACTTACCCTCATTGCTTAGGTATATGACTAGACCATTCAATCATTATGTCTTTTTATAGATCACTGTTGCATTCACCCCTGAAGAGTTAGTACGTCCCAAAGAAATGTGTCGGACTTACATAGATGCACGATGTTCATACGGATGATTCTATATGTTTTTCTACATTGTTTTACCCCATATCATGTAAAGTACCATGGTGTTTATATCCATATGTGGCTTGCAACATGCCCTGCAAATATGTGCAATCGTGTACTTTTTATCATTGAGTATGTTTTGCATGACTCCACAAGTATGAGTAAAAATGTTTCTCTTCCGTTCACTGCCACACGCAGCCTTCTTATGACACGTGGGGGTTATGCTCATCCTACTAGGAGTAGACTAGGCAAAAACAAACAAAAGCGTAGGTTGGCCCCTCCCAGGGGGCCGTCCTCACCTCAGCATATAAACCCCCTGCTCTGCATAGCACATCAGTTTTCTTTTGCCTAGTGCAAGGAGTAGACCTGGTTCCCTTTGGGATCTGCGGTCTCCTGAAGATTTATCTGATGAAGACTGCTATCAAGAAGCTGGCTGGTGGTATAGAAGATATCTAGAATCCAAATCTTTCCCCAGTCCAGCCGACACTATGCGAACGCCCTTCGGGGTGCCCACCGCATAGCACCCGTTCCGTGCGGGCGGCCAGTGGCTAAAACCCACTAGAGCCCAGTGACTAGGTACGCCTGTCCAAGGGCCTGGCCAGCAGCATGCCTCCCCTAGGGGATGGTAAGTCTGCTCCGGTG
The DNA here is from genome assembly GCA_018402905.1 of Glandirana rugosa. NCBI lineage: Eukaryota > Metazoa > Chordata > Amphibia > Anura > Ranidae > Glandirana > Glandirana rugosa. Next base: position 292,095 of record BLSH010142204.1, on the reverse strand, counting down.
GCTACCGCTGCGCCCGTTGAGGATTGGTGAGTGGACCCCTCTGCCGCCTTATGGCGTGGAGAGTGGGCATCTGGGCAGCTTTTGGTGGTAAGCCGGCCGGTGGGGGCTCAGTAGAGGGACATTTTTGGGGTAATACCCTTGTGAGGTTAAGCCTCCGTTCCCCCCCTCCCCCCTCCCACTCCCCCCAGCCGCAGTACAGCACTGTTGCACTGACCGTTCGACTCTGCACCGACCGTTCGGAGCGCTGTGTTCGGCGGGGCACCGCCATTCAAAGATAGAGCACCGCTCGCTCGTGGCCGACCGCGCGGGTGTAATGGCAGCGTCCATTTGTTTGTGAAACCATGCGGTTCTCAGCCTGCGGTCTGGCGGCCTCCGTCCGACTCTTGGCGTACCAAAGTGTTTGTTTACCTGCGACGGTAATGTGG
>BLSH010142204.1:275416-288121 GCA_018402905.1 Glandirana rugosa | reverse complement strand
TTTTACAATTGAAAAAAAAATGAAGATAGTGTTTTTTTTTTTTGTCACCACTAATTTATGGTGGTTTTCTTTCGATATAAACACTTTTTCTTACTATTTTTAAATCAAACCCATGTCACAACAGTACTGATTAACTGTACTCAATACTCATTAACAGTAAGTTTCACACTCTCGTGACTTTCGACTTTAAACTTATTCGATCCTAGTCTGAAACGTACTCTGCGTACTAGTGTACGCAGAGGTAGGGATAACCCTTTTTACTGAAATTTACTCTCTACATATGGTCAGTCGTCAGTAACGTTTTTTTTACCTAAAAAACATATTGAATGGCATTTTAGGAAAAGAGACTCAAGTGACTGTCTGCGTCGGAAGAATACTGTGTACCCCCAATACGAGTAGGATGATCCTCATCTGATCCGTTTTTGTTTGTTTTCGTATCCAACCGGAGAGGGTCCCCCGACAGGAGTGGAGTCGTATATTAGGGGGACGAGACGTATCGTGTAGTCAAGCATTGTTCGACATGTTTTGGTTGCGTCTCCCCACCCACGACGCAGACAGTCACTTGACAGACGCAGCACCCACCCCTCTGCGTTGGTTTTGTACAGCTTGTTACGAACTGATGTGCTATGCAGAGCAGGGGGATTATATGCTGAGGTGAGGACAGCCCCCTGGGAGAGGCCAACCTATGCTTTTGTTTGTTTTTGCCTAGTCTACTCCTAGTAGGATGAGCATAACCCCCATGTGTCATAAGAAGGCTGCGTCTGTCAGTGAACTCAGAGAAAAGGATTTTACGGTAAGTTATACAAAAAATCCATTTTTTTTGCAATGACTGCTGACTGGTATACATCTCTCATTTAAAGTCATTTTTCCCAATAGGGATGGAGACGCATGTGATCATGCGTCTCATGCAAAGTCTGATCCTAGCTTATTCAAATTTCAGCTTTCAGTGCTCTCACACTTTGAATGACAATTACTCATAACTCATGTCAATTAGTCATGACAACACTGTACCCAAACTAAATTTTTATCATTCTTTTTCACAAATATAGCTTTCTTTTGGTGGTATTTAATCACCACTGTTTTTTTTTTTTGTGATAGAAGTAAAAAAAAAGTTAACATTTTGCAAAAAAAAACAACACTTTTTTAGTTTCTATTATATAATTTTGCAAATAAGTAATTTTTGTTCATAAATGTGGGCCAAAAATGTATACTGCTGCATATCTTTGGTAAAAATAACCCAAATTAGTGTATATTATTTACTCGGTGTGAAAGTTATAGAGTCTACAAGCTATGGTGCAAATCATAAAAAATTGATCACACCTGATGTACTGATGGCCTATCTAATTTTTTGAGACCCTGAAATGTCAGGACAGTGCAAATATCCCCCAAATGCCCCCTTTTTGGAAAGTAGACAGTCCAAAATATTTAGTAAGAGGCATGGTGAGTTTTTTGAAGTTGTATTTTTCTTCCCACAATTCTTGGGATAATTAAGAAATGTATTTATTTTTTTTGCACAAAAATTGCCATAATAACAAGTTAATTCTCACACACAGTATATGCATACTTCCAATTACACCCCAAAATGCATTCTGCTACTCCTGAGTATGGCGATACCGCATGTGAGAGACTTTTTCAATTGCATCACCCAAATACCTAAACCATCCCCAGTACATATGGAGACAGTGGATGGCTCTCTACTCACCTCCGGATTAATCACTCATGAGACTGTTCCTCTGCACTTAAATATCGAGCTTGGCCATCAAGAGTTAATATCTTTCAACCTGATTTCTTCTCCTCAATTTCCTGTTATTTTAGGAATACCATGGCTATCAGTTCATAACCCCACTATTGACTGGCAGGCCAGAAACCTTGCCTTTTCTTCTAAACATTGTCAGTTACACTGTTTAAAGGAGGACATCTCACCCACTGTTATCGAAGTGACATTGACTAACCTGGAAAGATTACCCCCCAGTACTAAGACTTTAAAGACATTTGTGATAAGAAAAATGCAGACCAATTGCCACCGCACCAAGCCTTTGATTGCCCAATACAGCTTGTACCAGGTGCCCCAATTCTATCTGGTCACCTCTACAACCTTTCTGAGCTAGAACTTAAAGCATTAAGGGACTTTCTACAAGAAAATCTGGCAAAGGGGTTTATCTGCCTTTCAACTTCCCGTGCTGGAGCCCCGCTATTCTTCATTGAAAAGAAAATGGAACCCTGCGCCCATGCATTGATTACAGAGAATTAAATAAAATGACAGTGAAGAATCGTTACCCACTTCCATTAATTCCAGAACTATTTGAGAGACTAAGAACAGCAAATATTTTTACCAAGTTTGATCTTGGTATAAATCTTATAACCTTGTTTGCATCCTACCCGGACATGAATGGAAGATGGCCTTTCAAACAAGATATGGGCATTATGAATCCCTAACTCTTTGGACTCTGTAATGCACCAGCTACCTTTCAACATTTCATAAATAATGTTTTCAGAGACTTGTTAGACCAATTTGTGATGGCTTATCTGGATGATATACTTATCTTTTCAACCTATTTACAGGAGCACCATGTCCGCACTGTCTTAGAACGACTACGACAAAATTAAATTCTATATCGAATTGGGAAAATGTGATTTCGAACAAGCCCACATAAGGTTCTTGGGCTACATCATCTCTCCTGAAGGGCTGAACATGGATTCCAGCAAGATTCAAGCCATCCTAGACTGGCCTACCCCCAAGAACATAGAGAATGTGCAACGGTTCTTGGGGAAGATTTATTGAAAACTTTTTAAAAATTGTGGCTCCCATTACTCATGTGACAAGGTAGGAGGCATGCTTACAGTGGTCCACAGAGGAAGAAATGGCTTTCTCACATCTGAAAACCTTATTTACCACTGCACCTGTACTGGTACATCCTAACCAATAACTTCCCTTTATAGTAGAAGTAGATGCCAGCCATCGGAGCAGTTTTTTCTCAGAGAATTGGTGAAAAAATGTTATTACACCCATGTGCATTGTATTCCCGCCAAATGACAACTGCAGAACAGAACTATATCAGCAACAATGAACTTTTAGCAATAAAAGAACACTTCTCTGAATGGAGACACCTTCTGGAAGGTACCACACATCATGTAACTGTCCTTACTGACCACAAAAATCTTAAATTTATTAAATGCGCAAAGAGGCTCAATGCAAGGCAGGCAAGATTGACTCTTTTTTTTTTTTTTCAAGATTCAATTTTGTAAATTCTTACAGACCAGGATGTAAAAATGGAAAAGCAGATGCTTTGTCGAATGTCTGGTGACTCTTCTACCGAATTAGAATCAAGAAGTAGAAGTACGAGGCACGACTTAAGGTGGTACATGATTCAAAATCTGCTGGTCACCCTGGAATTAGGAAAATGGTAGACCTCCTTGCTCATACCTTTTGGTGGCCTTCCTATTGGAAAGATGCAAAGAAGTATGTTCTGTCATGTGAAACCTGTGCCCAACATAAAGTAGCATGCTCCCGCCTGGCAGGTCTGCTACAGCCTCTCCCTGTGCCATCACGACCATGGGGATCCATTTACATGGATTTTATTGTGGACCTACCCCCTTCCAGGGGATTTACAACTGTCGTGGTGGTGGACTGTTTAATTAAGATGGCTCATTTTGTGCCCATCACCAGCATTCCTACAGGTGAAGACACTGCTGAAATATTAATATGAGAAATTTACAGACTACATGGGCTCCCAGATGAAATATCAGATTGAGGAGTCCAGTTCACATCACGACTATGAAAAACATTCTGTTATACTCTGGGAATTGAAGTTAACGTATCAACTGCCTTTCATCCACAATCAAATATGCAGACTGAGAGAACGAATCAAACTTTAGAGCAATATCTTTGTTGTTTCATCTGCGATCTTGATGATTACTGGACCGAATATCTACCATTACCAGAATTTGCATACAATAACTCCTGCCATGGTTCCATCTCTCAAAGCCCATTCCTCACCAATTATGGATGTCATCCATCTTTTATCACCGGAATTCCTGTAGAGTCACCTTTACCAACTGCAAATGTAAGGCTGTCTGCTTTACAAAACAATCAGGAATTAGTGAAGAAGACTTTAGATGTAGTTCAAGAATCCTATAAGGAAATTGCAAATAGACACAGAGGAACCATTCCTACCTATTCATTAGGTGATAAGGTCTGGCTGTCCACTAAACACAACTTAAACTTATTTCTCAGAAACTTGGTCCTAAGTTCATAGGACCCTTCAAAGTAATTGCATGTATTAATCCTGTGGCCTACAAACGTAAACTACCGCCTTCCACGAAGATCCATCCCGTTTTTCATATGGCTCTTTTAAAGCCTTTCAGAGATAATCCTTTTTCTGGTTGTACACATCACTCACCAGACCCTGTCCAGGTGCAAGGGGAAGAAGAATTCACATTGGATAAGATTCTTGACTCCCATATACAGTATCTCACAAAAGTGAATACACCCCGTCACATTTTTGTAAATATTTTATTCTATCTTTTCATGTGACAACACTGAAGAAATTACACTTGTAAGTAGTGAGTGTACAGCCTGTATAACAGTGTAAATTTGCTGTCCCCTCAAAATAACTCAACACACAGCCATTAATGTCTAAACCGCTGGCAACAAAAGTGAGTACACCCCTATGTGAAAATGTCCAAATTGGGCCCAATTAGCCATTTTCCCTCCCAGTGTCATGCGACTCGTTAGTGTTACAAGGTCTCGCGTGAATGGGGAGCAGGTGTGTTAAATTTGGTGTTATCACTCATACTGGTCACTGGCAGTTCAACATGGCACCTCATGGCAAAGAACTCTCTAAGGATCTGAAAAATAGAATTGTTGCTCTACATAAAGATGGCCTAGGCTATAAGAAGATTGCCAAGACCCTGAAACTGAGCTGCAGCACAGTGACCAAGACCATACAGCGGTTTAACAGGACAGGTTCCACTCAAAACAGACCTTGCCATGGTTGACCAAAGATGTTGAGTGCACGTGTTCAGCATCATATCCAGAGGTTGTCTATGGGAAATAGACGTATGAGTGCTGCCAGCATTGTAGCAGAGGTTGAAGGGGTGGGAGTTCAGCCTATCAGTGCTCAGACCATATGCCGCACACTGCATCAAATTGGTCTGCATGGCTGTCGTCCCAGAAGGAAGCCTCTTCTAAAGATAATGAACAAGAAAGCTCGCAAACAGTTTGCTGAAGAGAAGTAGACGAAGGACATAGATTACTCGAACCATGTCCTGTGGTCTGATGAGACCAAGATAAACATATTTGCTTCAGATGGTGTCAAGCGTCTGTGGCGGCAACCAGGTGAGGAGTACAAAGACAAGTGTCAAGCATGGTGGTGGACGTGTCATGGTCTGGGGCTGCATGAGTGCTGCTGGCACTGGGGAGCTACAGTTCATTGAGGGAACCATGAATGCCAACATGTACTGTGACATACTGAAGCAGAGCATGGTCCCCTCCCTTTGGAAACTGGGCCACAGGGCAGTATTCCAACATAAGGACCCCAAATGCACCTCCAAGAAGAACACTGCCTTGCTAAAGACACTGAGGATAAAGGTGATGGACTGGCCTAGCATGTCTCCAGACCTAAACCCTATTGCCCATCTGTGGGGCATCCTCAAATGGAAGGTAGAGGAGCGCAAGGTCTCTAACATCCACCAGCTCAGTGATGTTGTCATGGAGGAGTGGAAGAGGACTCCAGTGGCAAACTGTGAAGCTCTGGTGAACTCCATGCCCAAGAGGGTTAATGCAGTGCTGGAAAATAATGGTAGCCATACAAAATATTGACACGTTGGGCCCAATTTGGACATTTTCACTTAGAGGTGTACTCACTTTTGTTGCCAGCGGTTTAGACATTAATGGCTGTGTGTTGAGTAATTTTCAGGGGTCAGCAAATTTACACTGTTATACAAGCTGTACATTCACTATTTTACATTGTAGCAAAGTGTCATTTCTTCAGTGTTGTGACATGAAGAGATATAATAAAATATTTACAAAAATGTGAGGGGTGTACTCACTTTTGTGAGATACTGTACATTGTGGTAAACTACAATACCTATTAAGATGCAAATGCTATGGACCACCGGAGGATTCTTGGGAGCCTGAGGAGCATGTTCATACCCCCAGATTAATAAGAGAATTTCACCAGAGATTTCCTCAAAAACCTGACCCTAAGATGTCCAGAGTATCTCCTGGGAAGAGCGAAGTACTGTCAGGACGGACCTGGGCTTGAACCTGGGACCTCTTCTGTGTCTGTGATCGATTCTTCTCTCTGAGCTATCTGGGATGCTGCACAGCTCCCTGCCTGATCTATTGGACAATCCTGCCTGATCCATTGAAAAACCCTGCCTTGTGTCTTGATTGCTGTTGAACCTGGAACTCCTTGCTCCTTTCATGAACTTTCTATATAAGCCTTGCCTCTGCCAGATTATTGTGGTCTGATCCTGCTTACTACTTGAGCTACTTCTATTGCTGTTTGGAAATAACTTTGGCTTGTGACCCCCGACTATGAAATTCTCCTCCTGCATCGACCTTGGCTTGTGACCTCGACTACGAAACTCCTACACCGACCTTGGCTTATGACCCCAACACTTATCATAGGTCTAGCTATTCACACTTTCCTATCTCTCACAAACCTGAGAACTGAGCTTGTCTGACGTCAGCCATTGGTCTCCATTTACATGCATTTGTCATACAGGTGCAGAAAAATTGGTCCTTAGGTGTTGGTGGTGCGCTAAACCAAAAATATTGTTGGAAGCTAGCATAATCAAGATTCAGGAATAGGATAGGCAGTCTTCAAGTCATCCCAGATCCCTAGCAAATTCAGTTACATCAGCTTCATGGGCTTGATAGCTGCTGTTGATCCAGGACTGATTAATTTTGATAAATGTTAGCCTATCAACAGAGTCTGTGGACAGGTGCACTCTTTTATTCATCACAAAACCTCCAGCAGCACTGAATGTTCGTTTGGAAAGAACGCTGGATGCAGGGCAGGTCAGTAGCTCAATTACATATTGAGCAAATTCTGGCCATTGGTCCATCCTCAAGACCCAGTAACCCAGTGGATGCTCAGTTGGAAAGGTCTCCAAGTCTGCTCTTGCCCTTAGATAATCCTGCACCATCTGATGCAGACGCTGCTGATGGTTGCTTAAACCTAACAGCCCTAGCCGCCTTCTCCACCGTTTTCCTGTGACCAAACAAAGCCTCGGAAACAGGTTATCCAGGAAATTGTAACCTCCCAGTGTCTAGAAAGGTGTGGCATACATTTTTCTTCAAGGCTTCCTGAAGATTTTTCATCTTCTGCTCCCTCTGCTAAGGCAGGATGAGCTCTGCAAATTTACCCTCGTAACGTGGATGAAGAAGGGTTGTCAGCCAATAATGATCCCTCTCCTTGATACCACGAATCCTCGGGTTCTTTCACAGGCTTTGCAGAATCAGGGAGCCCATGCAACTTACGTTTGAGGAGGCATGAGATTCTGAGTCCTCTGGGTCACTAAGGATGACATTGTCAGAAACTACCTCCTCCCAGCCATGTACAACTCCTGGGGTTTCTGGGGACTGAAAACCATCCCTTGAAGACTGCTGTATGTAATCCTCTACATCCATGCTGATGCAATCCTCCTCCTCTTCCTCCTGTGTGTTTGGTGGCCCTGCAGGAATGGTATCTGCATAAAGGGGACCTTTAAAAAAAAGGAAGTCCTCCTCTTCCTCCTGCTCTTCTGCCTCAAGTGCCCTGTCCATGATTCCACGAAACGTGTGCTCCAGCAGGAGTCACTAATGCATGCATTTTCTCAGCTCACCGTCCTTGTGGCCTCCTCAAATGGTGACAGGACAAATGCATGCATCCTTTATCTGCAGCCACTGGCTTGGTGAAAAGAAGCCAAGCTCCCCTGAGCCTGTCCTTGTGCTATATTCACACAGGTACTCATTGATGGTCCTCTGTTGCGTCTGAAGCCGCTGCAGCATTGCTAATGTTGAATTCCACCTGGTGGGCATGTCACAAATGAGGTGGTTGGTGGGTAAGTTGAATTCCCACTAAAGGTCAGCCAGCAGAGCACTGGCATTATGACTGCAGGACATGGCCACAGACTTTTCTGGCCTGCCTAAGAAGATCTTGTAAGCCTGGGTACCTGTTCAAGAAACGCTGCACCACCAAATTCAGGACATGTGACAAGCATGGAACATGTGTCAAGTGTTCCTGTCGGAAGGCAGAGAGCAGGTTGGTGCCATTGTCGCATACAACCATTCCTGACTTAAACTGCCATGGCGTCAACCACCTCAGAGCCTGCCCCTGCAGAGCTGACAGAATCTCTGCCCCGGTGTGGCTCCTGTCCCCTAGACAGACCAGCTGAAGCACTGCATGGCATCTTTTAGACCAGGGGTCCTCAAACTATGGCCCTCCAGTTGTTCAGGAACTACAATTCCCATCATGCCTAGTCATGTCTGTGAATGTCAGAGTTTTACAATGCCTCATGGGATGTGTAGTTCCGCAACAGCTGGAGGGCCGTAGTTTGAGGATCCCTGTTTTAGACTGACCTTTTTGCTGACCACCCTGTTAACGCGGCCAAAACATTGTCTTCCACATGATAGTACAGAGCTGGAATAGCCTTTTGTGAAAAAATTTTTTTTTAGAAACCTGCTACTGTGGTACAGCACATTCCACAAATTCACCAAAGGGGACAGAGTCTACCAGATGAAAAGGCAGCAGTTGTAGTGCTAGCAATTTGGCCAAGCTAGCATTTAGATGCTGAGCATGTGGATGGCTGGGACAGTTTTTAAGGTTCAGCAACTGGGGTCCCAAAATTTGCCTTGTGAAATCAACAGGTGGTGTACTGCTAACAGAATGGGTGCAAGTACCTGTTTTTTGAGAAGACTTGAGGTATAGTAGGGGTAGAGATCCCAGATGAGGAGCAAGGGGAAGTCTGCATTTTTTTTATGATATGGGTATATTGTATATGTGGGTTCTGTTGCCAACGGACTGCTTGGCAGGTCGTCATATGTCTTGTCAAGCATGTGGTGCTCAATCGGCTGGTGTTCTGGCCACGCTTGATCCACTTCTGACAGCGATTGCAAACAGCAATGCTGCGGTCTGCTGCACATGTGTTGAGAAAAGCCTACACCAATGAACTTTTGGAAGTCAGTGGGGAGTCGGCAGCGCCCTGCACCTGTGGGCTCTGTGGTGTGATGAAATAGATCACATAAATATATATTTTGGTACTGTCACCACAAAGTGGCACTGTGGACTGTACAATTAATGGTATACCACGCCACGTCCTAATTGGTTATACAGAAATAGAGTAGAAAAAATTGACTTTGCAGGCATATTTTTCATTATATATAAAAATATCAAAGTAGTTTTTATTGGTTAACACAACATCAATGAAACCTACCTCGGTTTGACCTTACCTAACCCTCTATATGCTGCTATTTGATATATGATGAAGTGATCGTGTATGCACTGTGGGAGATTAGCTCGTGTGGATCACCTTTCCTGGGAAGAAGGCAGCTTGCAGGCAAACTTTCTTAAAATCTGGTGGGTTGCCAGTTTTATTTGGTAAAAGGAAAATTATAAACAAAATAGCAAAACAAAACCTTGCCATCCTCTACAAAGTAGGATATCTCTCTATACGATGTCGAGATTTTCCCTGACACCTCCAAACAAAACAAACGCAAACCTTTTCTCTTGCAGTCCTTAGAGCAACCAACTCTCCAGCTGTAGCTCTCTGTGTAGTTCTACTGAGTCCCAGGCCAGAGCACAACTGAGATCTCTTTCTGGTCATTTAATGCAGCTGAAGAGGGATTTGGGTGGACCAGAAACTCTGGGCCGGAAACCAGCTCTGCCATGGTGGCCGGCAAAACCTGGGTAGGACCTCACTATTCCACTCCAAGTGAACCAATGCCAGGTGACAAATATCACCTGTCCACTATCGTGTCTCACATAATGTCACAGCACATACATGGGTATTACCCCTATATTCCCCCAACCTGATCCGATGAGGTTCAGTTTGAACACCGGATTATATGGTTGGTCACTGAGCCATGTTTTAAACCACATTCACCTTGTATATGTTTTTTATCTTTGTCTTAGTCTTTTTTTCAATGATGTTTTGTCAACCAATAGAAAAAAAGATTTTTTTTTTATATAATGAAAAATATGCTGAAAAGTCTATTTTTTCTACTCTTTTTTTTCTGTGTGATGAATTAGGGTGGCTGCCCTTAAGCCAGCCCCTGGAGCACACCCTGCCTGGTTGGAGTTGTGCCTCCTCCTCACTTTCCTTCTCTGTTCTCTCTGACCCCCAAGTATGGTCAGTGACCTCATCATCCCCTCCCTCCTTGTCACTGGAGCAAACTTGGCAGTATGCTGCAGCTGGGGGAACATGACTGCTAGTTTCTTGTCCATCATTGGCACCCACACTCTAGGCTCACATTACTCCCTTCCTCAACCTGAGAACCAACATGGGAGCATTCAAATTGCTGCACATCCTCCAACAGCATGCAACTGACACTATGATCGAATCATTCTGCTGACTCCTTTGTGCATGATGTTGGGGCTATGGAAGGAGTAGCTGTGGACAAAAAGTCGGTGAAATATGCCACTTTGGCAGCTGCGGTGGAAGGAAAACTAGTATAAGCCTGGATGACAGAGGATGAGGACGGCTTAGTTATCCACTCCACCAACTCTACTGCATGTAGTGGCTCAATAATGTGGCTCAATAACATGGCCAGCAGCGGAAAAAAAGGACAAGCGTGTCCCACCTGCAGAGGATGCACCATGTCCGCGATTACCACTTTTCACTGTGAACACAGAGGCTGCTTGCCCTCTTTTAGTGGTCTGTGAGCGTCTGCCTCTCCTTGTTGGCCTTAAGGACATGAATGGGATCTTTTGGGGTAATTTATATAACTTTTTAGTATAGAGTGCGGGATGTGAATATGGTGCCTGGGTGCAATACTTTTGTGCTTGGTGCACTATAAACCATTTTATTATAGATTTTTGTAATAAAGAAAATAAGGGTGCAGCATTTATGGAGATTTTTTTTACTGCTGCTGCAAAAAAAACTAAGATAAAATAAATGTAAAGAAAGGCAAAAAAAAAAAAAAAACAGTGGTGATGCAGAAGGAAGACCAGCTGTGACTCAGAAGAAGGAACAGCAATTATGGAAATGATTTTGTTTGCTGTATACACTGCACTACACTGTATTGTATACACTGCACTACACAGTATTATATACACTGCACTGTATTCTATACACTGTACTACACTGCATTATATATACTTCATTGGCTGCATGCACAATACACTAACTACCTGCCTAATCTCCACGAACACACACTACACACGACTGCCGTTGTAAGCAGCCTTATATAGTGTCGGGCGTGGACTTAGCCTCTGAGCCATGATTGGCCAAAGGCACCATGCCTTTGGCTAATCATGGCTCTCGCAGTACATCACGCTGTGACTGGCCAAAGCATACAGGTCAGGTGCCTGCTTTAAAAGTATGTTGATTTCCGTGCTTAGGATAAATATTACTGGTGAAAATAATTGAGACTGCTGCCTTCCCAAGAACCACCACTAGATGGGGATTGAAAATTAAACTGAAATAAGGGAACTGGTGCTGTCTCTCCATGATAGTGGATTTTAACCGCTTAACAACCGCCCTATAGACAAATGACGTCTACAGAGCGGTTGCTTAATTCTGGGAGGATGTCTATTGACGTCCTCCCAGAATCGCGATTCCCACGCGCCCCCTGGGGCGCGCACATGGGAACATCCGTGACCGTCGGGTCTGGGGGACCCGACTGATCATGGATCGTGGTGAATGGCCGCTGTGAGCGGCCTTTTACCATGTGATCGCGCCGTCAAATGATGGCGTGATCACATGTAAACAAGCCAGCGGAAGCGCCGGCTTTTCTCTCCTCTCCGCACCGATCGGTGCAGTGTGAGAGGAGAGAGGGGGTGCTGCAGCGCTGTGGGCAATGTGTAATGCCCACAGCGCTGCCTAGTGACGGTTGGCAACACTACTCACCCAGCCTTCCACCACCCACCCAGTGATCATCACCTAGCCACCCACCACCCAGCCATCCACCCCCCACCCATCCTCACCCAATCCATCCTCACCAACCCACCCATCCATCCATCCATCCATGCTCACCCATCCATCCATGCTCACCCATCCATCCATGCTAACCCATCCATCCATCCATACTCATCCATCCAGCCATGCATGCTCATCCACCCAACCGTGCTCACCCATCCATCCGTGCTCCCCCATCCATCCATCCATCCATGCTCCTCCATCCATCCATGCTCACCCATCCATCCATCCATGCTCACCCAGCCATCCATCCATGCTCACCCAGCCATCCATCCATGCTCACCCACCCAGCCGCGCTCACCCATCCATCCATCCATCCATGCTCACCCATCCATCCATCCATGCTCACCCAGCCATCCATCCGTGCTCACCCACCCATCCGTGCTCATCCATCCCCATCCATGGCTCATTTGTGCCTCATTCATGCTCATCCATACCACATCAGTTCTCATCCGTGACACATCCATGCCACTACAGTGCCCATCCGTGCCACTACAGTGCCCATCTACCTACCCGTGACATCACCGTGCCTACCCGTGACATCACCGTACCTACACAGTGCCTACTCTTGACTACACC
>BLSH010142204.1:264125-275406 GCA_018402905.1 Glandirana rugosa | reverse complement strand
ATGGTGTACACACTGTGAAAATGTGTCGGACCGGTGTATGTCTGCGGGTTGTACGTCCCTCGTGGTAGTCCGCAAGATTCTCGTATTTAATGTGTGTATTAAAGAACTGATGGAGAACGTGAAAACTTCCAGGACCTCGTGGTCCGGTTACCTTTGCGGGTTTTTTACTGGGCCACAGTGCCTCACAATAGTGTAAAAGATGGTCAAATTAGATTCTAAATGTATGCCCCTAGAACACCTGACGGTGCTCCCTGCATGTTGGGCCTCTGTATGTGGTCCCGCTGCGTAAAAGTGTCACACATGTGGTATCACCATACTCGGGAGGAGTAGCAGAATATATTTTTGGGGTTACATGCTGTGTGTTAGAAATATTGTATAAATGGACATTTTCCAAAAACTTGTGGAAAAAATGACATGGTCAAAAGACTCACTATGCCTCCTAGAATATATGTTGGGGTGTTAGCTTTCCAAAATGGGGTCATTTTTTGGGCGTTTCCATTGGCCTGGTGCTCCAGGACCTTCAAAAGTGCAAGAGGTAGTCAAGAAATTATGTGTGTAATTTATGCTCTTAGAACGCCTGATGGTGCTCCCTGCATGTTGGGCGTCTGTATGTGGCCAGGCTGTGTAAAAGTGTCACACATGTGGTATCGCCATACTTGGGAGGAGTAGCAGAATGTATTTTGTGGTGTAATTTGTGGTATGCATATGCTGGGTGTGAGAAATAACCTGTTAACATATGACAATTTTGGGGGAAAAAAAAAAAAAGAAAATTAATTTTGCTAAGAATTGTGGGAAAAAATTACAACTTCAAAAAAATCACCATGCCTCTTACTAAAAACCTTGGAATGTCTACTTTCCAAGAAGGGGTCATTTGGGGGGTATTTGTACTTTCCTGGCTTATTAGGGTCGCAGGAAATGAGATAGGCAGTCAGTAAATCAAGTGTGATCAATTTTCAGTGATTGGCACCATAACTTGTACACTCTATAACTTTCACAAAGACCAAATAATATCCACTAATTTGTTTTTTTTTTTACCAAAGATAGGTAGCAGTATAAATTTTGGCCAAAATTTATGAAGAAAAATTACTAATTTGCAAAATTTTATAACAGAAACGAAGAAAAATTCATTTTTTTACAAAATTTTTGGTCTTTTTTTAATTATAGCGCAAAAAGTAAAAAAACCTAGCGATGATTAAATACCACCAAAAGAAAGCTCTATTTGTGTGAAAAAAAGGACGCAAATTTCATATGGGTACAGTGTTGCATGACTGAGTAATTGTCATTCAAAGTGTGAGAGCGCTGAAAGCTGAAAATTGGTCTGGTTGTTAAGGGGGTTTAAGTGCCCAGTTGTCAAGTGGTTAAATAGAACTCAAGTTAAGATAATACACCTGATGTATCATGTGATACAAATTATATCAAAGCGCTAAGTGCTAAATGTGCAAACTGTATATCAAAGTGCTAAGTGTTTAATTGTGTCAAATGTATAATCACATCCCATAAAAAACAGTCTATGGCTAAGGACAAAAATTGTATAATTATACGTTTATTTGCTGTTTTTCTTTACAGGTTTATTTTACAGTAGTCCATATATATGTACTAATAGATAGTACTCCGTATTATAAAGTTCAGTTCCAATATGAACAATAGTCCTTAAAAAACTGTGGTGATAAAGTGACAAAATCAATGGTGACTTGGCGCTTCAGAGTTAAAAAAAAAAAAAACGCCTTTTTCCTGTATTGCAAAGTGGATCCACATGTACTCCCCCTTATGTGTCCCCATTCACCAGAAGCCTGCACCCCATGCAGGGGTAAACAGCATGTATACAGCCCGTTTGTCATGGCATCCAAGGAAGGAACACTCCTCAGTGGAAGATCATCATGGTGTCCAGATATGGTGCAACCATCGGATCCATTGTGCCTCATATGAATTTATTTGAACTCTGCAGATGATGAGCCGAATCCAGCGCCTTAGGCCCCTTTCACACACACGGACCGTTTGTCCGTTTTTCATCCATCCGTTGATGGATGAAAAACGGACATCAATGCATCTCTATGGAAAAACGGATGACAACTGATGATCATTCATTTGCATCAGTTTTCATCCGCTTCCGTCAGCATCCGTTTTTTTTAACGGATGAAAGTCGTATTTTTCATCCGTCAAAAAAACGGATCGGATGAAAAACGGATGTAAACTGATGAACGGTCAGTTTTTCATCCGTTTTACATTGGTAGTGGATGTAAAAAAAACTGATGAAAAACTGATGACCACAGATGGAAAAAAACGGATGAAAAAAACGGATGAACTGATGAACGGTCCGTGTGTGTGAAAGGACCCTTAGTTGCACATATTCCAAAAATAAAAACCAGCACAGGTTCACTTCCTTCCGCCCAGCACCCAAAACTGTCCAGGGATCAGGGCAGGGGGCCATGCCAGCCAGGCTGGTCTGGTGTCTCCAACTCCAATCTATCTCAGTCAGTCAGACTAGTCAAAAAAAAAAGGAAACCCATACTTCTCTTTTAAGATAAGGTCAAGTTTGGTTGACTTGGGCAGAGATTAGCAAGCAAAGCACAGTTTGTAGTGGCTTGCAATCGCTAACTATTTAAATGACATTGCACTTTGGTATGTAAACATTTTATGCTGAAGCAGTAAATGCAAATGTTATCTAGATCATACAAAGTAATGACCTGGGTATTATCTCTGTAGCAACAAATCCCTTCCAATGGTGATCCATTACTGGTTGTAATAGCTAGGGATTGATCACTATGACAATGATCTTTTTCTTCTGGGGGAGAGTGGAGAGAACTGCTTTATTTCTGCCTAACCTCTGTATCATTGGAATAGCATAGCATGAAGTCAAACATGATGCCACATAACTTCCAATTGTGTTCATAGTGTTTGCTACACAGCGATCCATAGGAGTGCTTTGTAGTAAAGGTTGAAGCCTAGGAGCTGATCGATTCAGATCTTTGGCTAAGTACTGGACCCATGATGTTCCTGATATCTACTGGCTCCAGAGCCTGCATGCTTACTTTTTAAAAATATACACTATATTGTCAAAAGTATTGGGGCACCTGCCTTTACATGCACATGATCTTTAATGGCATCCAAGTCTTAGAGAGTAGGGTTCAGTTTTGAGCTGGCCCACCCTATGGGAATGTTTGACCATTCTTGCTTTGTGTACTTGTAAGCGGTCATGTTGGAACAGGAAGGGGCCATCCCTGAACTGTTCCCACAAAGTTGGGAGCATGAAATTGTCCAAAATGTCTTGGTATGCTGGTGCCTTAAGAGTTCCCGTCACTGGAACTTAGGGGCCAAGCCTAACCCCTGAAAAACAACCCCACACCATAATCCCCCCTCCACCAAATGATTTGGAGCACTGCACAAAGCAAGACATGGATGAGCGAGTTTGGGGTGGAAGAACTTGACTGGCCTGCACATAATCCTGACCTCAACCCGACACAACACTGTTGGGATGAATTAGAGCGGAGACTGCAAGCCAGGCCTTCTCATCCAACATCAGTGCCTGACCTCACAAAATGCGCTGCTGGAAGAATGGTCAAACATTCCCATAGACACACTCCTAAACCTTGTGGACAGCCTTCCCCGAAAAGTTGAAGCTGTTACAGCTGCAAAGGGTGGGCCAACTCAATATTGAACCCTAAAGATTAAGACTGGGATGCCATTAAAGTTCATGTGCGTGTAAAGGCAGGTGTCCCAATACTTTGACAATATAGTGTATATCTAAAACTGATTATTCTGCTTTGTGCAGATGCTTACACTGCCTAAGCCCAGCTGCGCCGTTCAAGGTATTTGCAACTCCAAAATCCTCTTAAAAATGAATTCTGGGAAGCTATAAGGAATGAATGCCACATTTACATGCCACAATCTGGGGGCAAGGAGAAGACCTAACTGTATTGATTATTTGCAGTTGAGAAAATGTAGACCACCAACCTGGCTAGGCAGGCTAGGACAGTTGAAATAAGAAAAGATGGAATTCTAAAACTTTTGACAGGTATAATGGCTTCTATATTATTTTTTTCAAGTGGCTTGCTTTAAAAGCCCCCCTTCCACCAACCAACATCACTCACTGTTTTTTCCATATATGAAAACACAACAGAAGGGGCAAAAGACACAAGAAATCTATCAATGCTTAGATTGAATGCCCCTATAAAATGTGATTTTTTTTCACCTGGCTGTTGACAAAAACTGGCTGCAGCTCAATCATGAAATATGAACAAAGCTCCTTCTATAGTGTGTACTTGTCTCAATTACGAGCACTAAGTGTTATTTCTGTCTGCTGCTTTGTTCCTTTGCTATCAGCACAAATCACTTCTGACAAGTTTTCATGACACCAAGAGAAAAAAGGTGACAAGAGAGGGAGCTCCAGCTGATTCAGAGCCTCAACTCTTGTGTGAACGGAGATGTCTCCCTTCCCTTCAATCAGCTGTCAGAGCTCCCCTCACTGAGCTCTGCAGTGTTTAATTTCTGTTCACTGCCCCTTTTTTCTGACAGCTCATACAAGTTTTATAAATTCTGGACTTTGAACATATGTAGAGAAGTGAAGACTGCAGATAAACATATACAGTGAATGTAGGAGGATTTATTTAATCTCTGTGCATCACCTGAGGCCAGTCGTCTCACTGGATATATGTAAGGGTTTACAACCACTTTAATTTTAATTATTATTTAATTATTTAATAATTATTATTAATTATAAATATTATTTAATTTAATTATTACATTATTATTTTAATTATTAATTAATGCGGATAGACTTGATGGCTTTTGCAGAAGCTGTATCATTAAACAGTTCCACTTGTGATATTTTGGCAAAGTATGTTAACAGACTAAAACATTTAATTATTATGGGTTGGTTGAAGTTTTTCTAGACATATGCATACTATTTTTGGAAGCATTTTTTTTTTTAAATTGTACAGATTTCAAATAACTTATGTTGTATTTTTTCCATTTTCAGGCTGCAGAGCAATATTTGCTGTATCCTACTTGGGCATTGTCATTACTTATTTGTCTGATAATGTTGGCAATCCTTCCAGTACCTGTAATCTTCATTCTTGCACATTTCCAACTAATACCAGATGGTTCCAACAGACTATCTGTAGCATACAAAAAGGGTCTTAGAATGAAGGATATTTCCAACTTGGAGGATAATGATGAAACACGCTTTATACTCAGTAAAGTGCCTAGTGAGACCCCATCTCCTATGCCATCTCATCGCTCATATCTGGGCCCTGAAAATGCATCTCCTTTGGAATATAATGGCACATCTAATGGGCAGTACGGCAGTGGCTATGTAATGGCCACCACACCTGAGTCAGAACTGTAATCCTTCTGTGTTTACCTACAATGTCAAATGCAATGGACAATACTTCTATAAAAAGAAAGCACTTTCCAAAACTCTCTTCTGCAAAAGCTAGTTACATAATAATGGGATGCTGTGTCTAAAGAGTTGAAATGGATGTTACATCGCATCACAATCTTTTCCACCTTTGGTACATCAATGGTGGTCATGTGTGCAACAGTGTTCTATTTAACTGCAGACATCTGGTGACTTGCTTCTGCTTTGTGAGTTTACACATCATTCCATTGTGTATATTCATAATTACAATTCAGAAGAATGCTGCGTAACTGCTTTAAACTCAAGTTTAGTACATAATCTGCTATTGTTTATTAATCACTTTCTTTGATGCCTGTGTGGGATTATTTAGGAAATTCCGGTGTCTACAAGTATAATAGCACAACACACTTCGTTCTAATAGCACAATCTTTGTAAAAGCATAGATTAAATGAATAATTTAATATAGAATACATCGCATAATTTATTATAAGAAAAAGGAAGAATTACTTTTTTATTTTTGTATGCTTAATTTAGAGGGCAAGTGTCATGAAATATGCATTTTCCAATTAAAACCATAACATTCTACTTGTATAAAATTACATTTCACCAAAGGGACTGTTTAGACAAGGAACTGATAAGGAGCCATTAATGCAATTATACTACTATTCCAACAACAGTAGTTAAACTACAGTGTTTGCATTACTAATAAATCTAAAATATACAGCATAGACAATACTTGTAAATACAGCCTATATAAAAAAAAACATGTTTTATGGCATGTTTTACAGTTATTATTCTAGTTGCTGGCTCCTTCCTGGCAAAATAAAATGAATCACTTTAAAGTGTATATATACCATGCTATTAAATGGATGTATACTCAAAAACTGTAGATTTGCTCTTATATAGGGAATATAGGTCAGTTGTGGCAAAACTACCATTTGCCTTGAATTCCTCCTGAGAAGATACAGTACATTTCCTGTCATGTGACGGCACACAGGAACTCCTGTGCATGGGGTTTCATTTCTGCATATCTGCAGTATGGGATCATAAAAAGCATATCCAAACAATTCCTGCCTTGAGTAATATTCAAATGCGATTAGTACTGGGAGTTAAAGATGTCAGAACTGTGCTGCTTATTGTTCTGAGGGCTTGTTGAAAAGTAGACCGAGGAAGCCCGAGGAACTGCTGTGCAAGCATCTCCTTACTTTTATTCATTTATTCTGTACATCTGTGCCTTTCCCACCTTTAGTACTGCTTTCTGATACAGTATATCCCTATCCAGTCTTCAGTTCATCAGATCACAAGCCATCAGGGAGGTAGGTCTGACACAAATAAACTAAGCCCCACTCCTCTACAAAGATGGGAAAAAAGGATCAGCTGCAAGGAGCCTACGGGGAACTTTGCTCTCCACTTCACTTTTGGACGTGGCTCCCACAGTATAGGTGTTCTTTAAAAGAAGCCTGTGTTGAAAGAAATGTTGCCTTTTATCAGCTGGATGTTGGCATTAGCTCCTTTTGGAGTTAATTGCATAAAGTTATTATAAATAATATTTACTAATAATTTCTGCTTATATTTAGAAGAGGAGTGTGCTTTGTTATGGCTAAAGAGACCATAATTCAGTCAAATGATTTTTCAGTGGGGACAGACTTCAGCAAAGCCAAAAATGAAACTTTGATGGAGCTTTAGTAGATCCTAAACATGAAACACAAATTTATGGAGAAACCAAGAGCTAGAGGGCTCAGGGTTTAAGCTAGCATTACTTAGAAAGAAATAAGCTGTGTCTTCTAGAGTAAGATTTATATATACATTCAATTTATGTTGATTTCCAAATTGCACTGACTAGTAGTGATCACGCAATAACTTTCTGACAAACCACTTGTTTTTAGGTTGAAGTATGTTGGTATTTTACTGCAGCAAGTGACACAAAGGATTTACCTCACAATGGACAGTGTCAG
The DNA here is from genome assembly GCA_018402905.1 of Glandirana rugosa. NCBI lineage: Eukaryota > Metazoa > Chordata > Amphibia > Anura > Ranidae > Glandirana > Glandirana rugosa. The sequence goes on along the minus strand of BLSH010142204.1, from coordinate 268,095 downwards.
CTAGTCTTCCATGTTAAAGCCACTCACGCTTACTAGCAGTATCTACAGATGGTAGCCATACTGATCTTAGTAGGCATTCTGAAAAAAGTTATATCGAATGGGTCTGTATATGTATACATATATAAAGCAGTTCAGAGTAATGGTAAACTGTCTCTTTTTTTTTTATTTAATGCCATTTTGTAATTTTGATCAAATGTTAATTCATTTTGGGTAATTCTCTGGGCACAAACCAAATATAATAAAACTAGAACTTAGAATTACAAAGACATATGAAAGAATCAAGGAGGGCAATACAAACATGTAAATTCTGATACCCTTCAGCCATTATAACCTGCTAATGCACCAAAAGGTTTGTAAGAAATTATTAGTCAATATACTTTTTATTTAAATATTAATTCATTATTATGCAGTTTCTTGTGCCAGGGTCCCACTCAATTTGGACCACTAGGGAGATGCACAGAAAAATACATTTTCAGATTTACATTTTTCCAGTTAATACCTTTTTTTATTCCTTTTTTATTTCCCGTGGGATCATTATTTTCTTCTGAAAATACTGAATCACATTTCCCACAATTCCATGGGAATGCACAGATGGAGGGCATGCAATGCTCAGGAGGGCTCTAAGGCACAGTATAGTGCAAATGAGAGTGGCAGTGGAGATTGTACCTGCCCACAGAAGCACGTCACAACTCCCCTTCTGTGATATACACAGAGGAGGAAACACAACCAGAAACCATTCATTCAAGGGGGGCATGTTTGGGAGTGTAGAAACAGATTTTGAAAATAAATGGACAGAGTTTTTGCATAAACTAACCTTGACAATTACTTTGTATTACTGGAGTTCAGCTTTCATTATTGTGAAAGCTCACTATAAAAGTCCAGTTAATAGATGTGCTCTATGGTGCCTTTAACGCTCATTTTTCATGCACCTCTCAAGATAAAAGAAACTCAGGGTCCCCATTAGTTTTTGGCAATCCATATAAAATATACCATGTGGAATAAAGGACATTAAACACAACAAATAAGTAATCAGTATTTCCAGTACCTCTTTCAATGCTTCAAGGTTTGTTTCATTTTTTTTTGCAACCCAATCATTTGATCTATGCATGTTTGTCTGCGGTTCAGGATCAGAAGAGTTTCATGGCATATGACCTAAAATCTGCAGAATTTGTGGCAATTTCCAAAATGTGTACATTACACTTTCTTTTTATACTCTTTAGCCAAGCAGAAGCAAATAATGTGCACCTGACCTGTTACCATTTGATAAGTACCAACTGTTAAAATCAATAAAATTACTATTTTCCTAGTAATATAAATAATCCAGTAGAAAATGGCTATGTTAAAGTTGCATATTCTGAATCTAATTTATAATGCTATATTGTTGTATATTTAAGTGTACATGTATGTGTATATTCTGTTCCTTCAGTACAAAGTGCTGTATTCTGCTTTTTGTTCTGTATATTGCTGTAAACCGTAAAATAATTATAATTTCCAAGTGACCTTTCATGTGATTGTAGCCAGCTTGTTTTGGGAACAGAACTTTTGTGCTTTGTCATGTGGAATGCTTTTACAATTTACAAGCTTCTTCTATGGCTAGTTAACACTGTGTGTTAAGATTAGAACAATTAGTGTACTTGCTTATATACTAAAGAGCTATGTAGAATGTAAGTCAACGTAGAAAAGGAAACCCTGTGCACTTACTAAAAGGATTAAGCCTTCTGTAAGCGCCTTCATGGAAAGATCAGACTGAACTGTCTGCCAGCTGATATCCTGCATCATAAACAATTTGTGGCTTGGAACAGTGGTTCTCAACCCATGTCCTCAGGACCCACTAACAGGCAGGGTTTGCAAGATAACTGAAATACATCACAGGTGATCTCATTTGCTGCTCAGCGATTGCAGTATCCTAGTTTGCATCTCCCTAAGGTAATACTTAAAATCTGGCCTGTTAGTGGGTCCTGAGGACTGGAGTTGAGAACCACTGGCTTAGAATATACTTCATCCTTTGAAGTGTGCCAATTAAAAGCATTTCCAGAGCTCAGTATAATGCGTATCAGTCTCTGAGGGGTATTTTAACTGAAATGTTATCTCTCCTGTAAATGCATAAGCTTAAAATTGCACATCAAAAAATAAGCACAATAGAACTTGAATGTGCTAAATGTTGATTTAAAGCACAATGGAATGTCCAAAAATTTACAGCTGATATTTTACACAGGGTCATTGTAAAGCTGAGGTTAAAAAGGCATGTAGAGAATGATTCTGTATTTAAATAGTTATGGTTGTGTGCACAGAAAAAGAGCACATTGCAATAAATAGTTAGTGGGGGCACAATAATATAGCTAGTGCTATAAATAAATTCACCAGCACTATACACACAGTTAAAGTATAGTTAAGTGACATGCAATATGAAGAATTACAGCCATGAAAAAATAATGCAATAGATGCTATAAAATGTGGTATGTTTTTGCTTCAAAGTTGTGCTGGTGCATGCAGAGAATTGCAGGCCTTAGAAAGATTTTGAATGTTTGCAAAGTTCAAACCAGTATTTTTATTACATGTAGGGTCTGGTGAGAAATGTATGAGATAAAGGGTGCATTGAGGGAATTTTTGATGGTTTGTTTAGGGGATGTAAAGTCACTCCCTTTCAGAACCATCTCATCATCTCTGTCACAGCCTATATGTGTAGATATTGGCTTCACTGTGTTCCCGCTACATTCTTCATATATTGCATTTTGCATGTTTGCATTTGTTTAATTCTTTAAGTACCTCTTTCATGTATTGCTGATGGATGTTCCTTCTCTAGAAACAGTTAATGGTAACTCCAGCCAAAACTTTCTTTTTCTTAGGCAACAATAAAAGCCTGACAGATTTAACTCTAAGGGCTCGTTTACACTTGCTACAAAACAAGGCGTCAGGCAGGCGTTGTTAAAGCTCCCTTAACGCCAGTCAAAGCCCATATCGCTAAATAAAATGGTTAGCTTACAGCCCTGTTTACACCTTGCGTTGGCTTAGCTGCACTTCAGCTACACGTCAAAAATTATACCCCATGTAGCTTTAGCCAGGCTTCAAGTCCAATCCAACGCCTCCATAGAAGTCTATGACAAAGCTTGTTTGAAGCTCGCTTGAAGCACCTGTGGCTTTTCAGAGTCTGTAATTCAGCTTTAGCTTTGCTTTGTTTTGGAGAAATTGCAGGTGTGAGATATCAACAAACACACACAGGGCATTTACCAAGCTTCAAAAAGGCTTCAAAAGTGCATCACAGAAGCCTTGTTGAAGCCTCACTGACGCCTCTTCGAAGCACTGCCAAAGCCTCAAAAGCACATGATAAAAGCTTGTTGAAGCTGTATGAGCTTTAATGAGCGTTGAAGCCGAAGCAAGTGTAAACTAGCCCTTACCCACTTTACCTGATTCCCCTCACTTCTTGCTCATATAACACCTGTCACTGGGACAATTAATGAAGGAAAATCTGCCCAACAGAGCACAGTAGATACAGGTACTAATTCCTCCTTAAAAATGTATATCTCTTTTGAGGAGATACAATGGAGACAAAGTGATTAACTCAACAAAAGTTCTACCCTTTACCACTCTGTCTGGATATGGCTGGCATTTATGGTTGGAGTATAATTTCAAGGTAATGGAAAAATCAAAATGGGAAAAATGACAAGAGATTGCTGTCACTACAGTCAAGCATGGATTTAAAAAAGGCCACAATGATGCCCATCTAGGTCAACAAAGTTGACCCCCCCTGTTAACATAGTAATTTCATATGCATAAACAATCCTTTTACAATTATTTAACCGCCTGCCGCCAAATCACGTACATAGTACATAATTTGACTTCAAGTGGTTGTAATGAGCTATAGGCATCACCCCGGTATTGTTTTTTAGAGTCGACTATCGGCTCTCTTGTAATGACAACCGGCTAACCAGCCGCTCTGTTGTCATTGCAAGCAGCGTGAATGGACGTCGCC
>BLSH010142204.1:238467-264115 GCA_018402905.1 Glandirana rugosa | reverse complement strand
ACCGGCTAACCAGCCGCTCTGTTATTGCAAGCAGCGGGAATGGAGGTCGCCCCCCCCCCCCCGCGAATGTCTTCCGCGACTTGCTCAGGCTCTCTCGTCCTACTAGCAGGCACGTCCACCAGCTAGTTGGAGACCCGAAGAAAGCCGGAAATGCTTTGATCAGGTAGCTGCTATAATAACCCGGAAGTGATAATGTGACATGACTTTTGGTTTCCCAGCATCTTAATAGCACAATTTTTTGAAAATCAAAAGTATTTAAAAACGCAGGCCTTGGCATTTTGAATGCTTTTGAGTGCAAAGGAGGGATTTGGGGTCTTATAGACCCCAGATCCCTCCATAAAGAGTACCTCTCATTGTAGACGTGGCTTGTGTGGAAGGGGCCTATTGCAGGTCACAAGGGTGGTGATTAAAAAAAAAAATGTAAAGCAACAGTTTAAAAATAAAAAAAAAAATTATAATTTAAAATTTTTTTTTAAAAGTGCCCCTGTCCCCCCCGTGCTAGCCCACAAAGGCAAACTTGCGCGTCGGTCCACTTTGTCCATAGACCTCAGTATTGCACAGGCATTGCTCCAAGTCCCATCAAAATCGCTGCAATAACCGCTGCAAAATTGTGCGACTTTCAGGTCGCAAAAGTGTGAAAGGGGTCTAAAGTTAACTATGTTCAAAAATTAAAATCATATATTTTCACTCTGTATTTAAATTATTCCTAGCCTACTCCTGTTAATCTGAATAATCATGATGCTTGAAAATTTACTTTTTTAAGAATCTTCCTTGAATTCAGTGACATACTGTATATTGACTGTACCCGTGAATATGCGCTGCTGCATCACACATTTCACAGAGCCTGCCTTCTGAACTACATAAGGTGCTGAGAGGAGGAGTTTCAGATGGCACAGTCAGTACAGGAATAACAGCTTGCAGGCAGCAAAGTATCATGAGATATGTAGTCCTTAGAAATGGAAATAAAGGAAAGGGATGAAGCTGCAAAGCATGCAGGGAATCCAGGAAGTTATGCAAAGAGATGGCCAGAAGATAGGCAGCACTCAATGCTTGAAAGGAGACTTTGCAAGTAAGCTTTTATTGGCTTGTCAAAAATAAATATTGTTTGTAATGCTAGTATTGCAATGCTGATGTTATAAAATGAAAGTGTATTCTGTTACTATAGTTTTCTTTTAAGAGAATACACAACATTAATATTTTTTGGGAAAATAACCTTCGGATGTCTACTTATGAAACTATAGGCCCATTTTTCATCAATATGAAAAAGTAATATGTATATATAATAGATTTCAAACAGCCTATTTGTTTTACTTCCATAGGTAAAGGAAACTTGCACTGAGACATACAATTGCTCCACCTTGTGTCAGAGATTGTTGGTAATAGTTGATGTTGAGTGTTATTTCCATTGTATCACATAAGATGCACTATCCATTGATGTACAATGTCAGCTGATCATGTGTAATAAAGTCTAACTCTCTCCAGTACTCTGTTTAGTATAGAAATAAAGATGTTTAATTAATGAGACAGTACTGTATATGAAATAAATGCTGTCCTTAAATTGAATGGTTCCCTCTGTTACTTCTGGGCGTTTTACTACGACTTAAAAACACGTCTCTCATTTATCTGAGAACCCAACTCTGTCCATTACTATCAGAGTATGCAATATAGTTCATTTGTTTATCGCATATTCATTTATATAAATTCCATAAGAATACATATACAACATTGTAAGAGTTCTCACCAATTTCAACAGCATGTGGCTAAATGTGCTCTCATAAGGCTCAGCACAGACCTAGGCCAACCTCCAGCCATCTAGTCTCTGGTATCAAAACCCAGGGCCAGGTCTGGTGGACACTTGATCGTATATTGACGGACTCAGGCGGAAGTGATATCCAACCCAAAATACTATAAGGAAAGAGAGAAAATACATATTCTATAGCTATGCCAGTATTGACAGATACAGCGCATAGTACATACTGCTTGTAAGGCGTAAAGCCCATATATGGTAATCCTGCTATAAAACCACATGTATGTAAACGCACAGGGGGGTAAGAGTAGTAATATCAGTTTGAGAAACAAGGGAGAGAGAGGAAGGAAACATAGAACCTGGGGAGGAGGAGAGGAAGGGGGGGGGGAGAAGGGGGAAAAGGGAAGGGGAGGAACAAGGAATAGGGAAGGCAATTGTAACCTAACTCCCTCAACCTTGTATGGTTGGATCCATTCATTAAATCAGTCATGCAGTGGCCCAGATCATGTTGTATAACATCAAGCTGGCATCACAGATGCGCTCCATTCACTGCAGTCTTACACATTAATAGATGATAATCATCACCTGGGTTTAAATAACTTTCATATGAGTACTCCCTAAATTGCCTGTGACAGACAGTCCCTTCTGCATAATTCCCATACAGTTCAACAGTCACAGCCCGCTCTGACCGCAGTATGCACAATTAGCATTAAGAGTCCCTGGTCCATTCTCACAACTAACAGTCATTCACGTGGTTGGAAAACAACATCAACGCTCACCTTTTGACAAAGAATGGTTTATCAGCCTCTTACGCTTAACAGTGTCCCACGTCTGCACTGCCGGGAAGACACCCGGGTAATGGAGCCACCGCCGTACTTAAATATCATTCCACCTGACGTGGCAGGGTCAGGCTCTCAGCAAATAGCTGGGGGTAGTTAAAATATATATAAAAAAAATGGCGCTTAGGAATATATGGGTAGATCGTTAAAGCTACTAGGTTGCAGCTGCAGTGAAAGCAGATGATCCTGCTATAGGGATATGAAGGAATGAAACAGCAGCGCTCCCCTGAACGATCAATATAGCCAAATTTTACATCTAAAGTGCTGGTGCATGAATAAGATAAATAAATTGATACTGTGACTATTTCTACCCCAAACCTATGGTGCTATACAAACAATTATAATGCAACAATATAATCAACAATTGCTGTGAAAAACTGATACATGCAGTATGCACAATTAGCATTAAAGTGGTTGTCAACCTGTGACAACCACTTTAACCTACAGGTAAGCCTAGAATAAGGCTTACCTGTAGGTGCCTTGCATATCTCCCAAACCTCCACGGTTCAGGAGATATGCAGTGTTCTGCATGTGCCAACGTCATTTCGTCACATGCGCAGTGAAGAAACAGCCTCCATGCTGTTTCTCCACTGAGACTGTGCCGTGACTGGCGGCTCACGCGCGCATGCGCTGGAGTGATGTCACGCGACTCCGGCCTGTCACAGAGCCGGAGATTGCAGCCCCGGAAGGAAGAGGGGCAGAAGATGGATGCTGCCAGCACAGGGGACAGCGCTGGACGTTGCTGGCTTAGTTTGCAGGTACGTGGCACATAATGGGCTACTATGCGATCCTTGTGACAAAAAATGGTTTATCAGCCTCTTGCGCTTGACAGTGTCCCACGTCTGCACCGCCAGGAAGACACCCGGGTAATGGAGCCACCGCCATACTTAAATATGATTCCACCTGACATGGCTGGGTCAGGCACGGCCCATAAACAACACGTCCAGTGCAGGCGACCCAACAGGGCGCCCGCTCGCGATCCCCACAGACCCAAGAGGATGTAAACATCTGGGTCTGAGTTGATCATTCACAGCGCCCTCTCCCAATCAAAGGATAAATCCTATGGGAGATAGAAAACAGCAGGGCCAAATGGAATAGCCCAGCATTTCTCAGGGGCACCTGAGTATCCACCATATGACTTAGCTGGAGGAAATAACCCAGATAGAGCATCACCATTATATATAGTCACATTTCATTTTTTTAACCAATTCAGTCCCGGAAGGATTTCCCACTTTAGGACCAGAGCACTTTTTTCAATTTGGCACTGCGCTGCTTTAACTGGTATTTGCGCAGTCATGCAATGCTGTACCCAAACGAAATTTGCATCCTTTTTTCCCCACAAATAGAACTTTCTTTTGGGGGTATTTGATCACCTCTGCGTTTTTATTTTTTGCGATCTAAATGAAAAAAGACTAAATTTGGAAAAAAAAAGATATTTTCTACTTTTTGTCATTATAAAAATACAATAAACTAAACTTTAGTCATACATTTTTGCCAAAATGCATTCAGCCACATGTCTCGGGTAAAAAAAAATGTCAATTAGCATATATTTATTGGTTTGCGCAAAAGTTATAGCGTCTACAAACTAGGGTATATTTTCTGGAATTTACACAGCTATTATTTTATGACTGCCTATCTTATTTCCTGAGGGGCTATAATGGAAGGGCAGTACACCCCCCCCCCCCCCATGACCCCATTTTGGAAAGTAGGAAGGAATTAACTCAAATCAGCTCAAATTAACTCAAATCAAATTAACTAAATCAAGGAATTAACTAAGAGGCATGTTGAGCCCATTGAATATTTTATTTCTGAAATAGTGATTGAAAAGTGACAAAAAATAAAAAATTACACAAACTTGTCACTGAAATGATATATTGCTCACACATGCCATGGGTATATCTAAGCATGAGACCCCAAAAACCAATCATCGCCTTCAGGATTTCTAAGGGCATAAACTTATGCTTTCATTCCACACTACCTATCAGTTTTGGAGGCCATGAAATGTCCAGATAGCATGTTGAGTCCATGGAATATTTATTTTTTTTCACAAGTGATTGAAAAATGACAAAAAAAATACACAAAATTGTCACTATATTATACATTGATCACACATGCCATGGGTATATGTGTAATTTTCACCCCAAAATACATTCTGCTGCTTCTCCTGAATACGGGGATACCACATGTGTGAGACTTTTTGGCAGTCTAGCCGCGTACAGGATCCCGAAAACCAATCACCGTCTTCAGTATTTCTAAAGGGCAAAAATTGCTCACTTCACCGCACACTACCTATCATAGTTTCGGAGGCCACGAAATGTCCAGATAGCACAACCCCCCCCCCCCCCCCCAATGACCCCATTTTGGAAAGTAGACACCCCAAGCTATTTGCTGAGAAGCATGTAGAGTCCATGGAATATTTTATATTTTGCCACACAAGTTTCAGGGAAATTACAATTTTTTTTTTCACAAAGTTGTCACTAAATGATATAGTGTTCAAACATGCCATGGGTATATGTGGAAATACACCCCAAAATACATTCTGCTGCTTCTTCTGAATACGGGGATACCACATATGTGAGACTTTTTGGTGATCTAGCCACGTACAGACCCCAAAACCAATCACCACCTTCAGGCTTTCTAAGGAGCGTACATTTTTTTATTTCACTCCTCACTCCCTATAACAGTTTCGGAGGCCAAGTAATGCCCAGATAGCATAAAACACCCCCAAATTATTTTGGAAAGTAGACACTCCAAGCTATGTGATAAGAGGCATGTTGAGTATTTTGCAGATCTCGTTTGTTGTCACAAAGTTTTGAAAGAAGTTGAAGTTTGAAGAAGTTTCTTCATTTTCCAAAACAAATGCAAGCTGCAAAATACTCACCACGCCTCTTAGCAAATACCTTGGGGTGTCTACTTTCCAAAATGGGGTCATTTGGGGGGGGGGGTTGTGCTATCTTGACATTTCAGGGGCCTCCTAAACTGTGAGAGGTAGTGAGGAGTAAAATCACCATTTTACGCCCTTAGCCCGAAGACGGTGATTGGTTTTTGGGGTTCTGTACGCGTCTAGGCTCCCAAAAAGTCTCACATGTTGTATCCCCATACTCAGGAGAAGCAGCAGAATGTATTTTGGGGTGTAATTCCACATATACCCTTGACATGTTCGAGTAATATTATTATTTAGTGACAACTTTGTGTAAAAAAAAAAAAAAAGTGTAATTTTCTCGAAACTTGTGGCAAACTATAAAATATTCCATGGACTCAACATGCCTCTCAGCAAATAGCTTGGGGTGTCTTCTTTCCAAAATTGGGTCATTTGTGTTTTTTTTTTTTTTGCTATCTGGGCATTTCATGGCCTTCGAAACTGTGACAGGTAGTGTGGGGTGAAAGCATAAGTTTACGCCCTTACACATGTGGTATCCCCATGTTTAGGAGAAGCAGCAGAATTTTCAATTCCTTGGATATCTTTTTATATCCCTTTGCTGTTTTATACAGTTTAACTACCTTTTCCTGCAGATCCTTTGACAATTATTTTGCTTTCCCCATGACTTAGACTCTAGAGATGTCAGTGCAACACTGGATGAAAGATGCAAGGGTCTGCCAGGAGTTCAGAAACTCATTGACCTTTTACCCACTTTAGCCCCGGAAGGATTTCACACTTTAGGGCCAGAGCACTTTTTGCAATTTGGCACTGCGTCGCTTTAACTGACAATTGCGCGGTCGTGTGACATTGTACCCAAACGTGGTATTTGATCACCTCTGTGTCATAAACAACGCTATAAACAAAAGAAGAGCGACAATTTTTCAAAAAACCCACATTTCTTACTTTTTGCTAAAATACTTAGAACACTGACACCCTCGTGCTACAGAGAGGTCGGCCTTGCGGTGGAATTCATCTGAGACTGGGGGACCACCTGTGGATGTGTATATGTTTATGCCTTGAATCCCTAAGTGTCCAGTTGACACTTTGAAGATGTGAGTGTAATATTTTACCTATTTTAAAATAAAGTTTTTATGGTAATACACTATGGAGCCCTCTTCTCTTCCCTTCCCATTGCTCAGCCGAATTGTACATCGGCGCTGTGGGGAGCTTGTCACCCTGGTCACAAAGCTAAAGTGAAAGCACAGTGTGTGCTGTGCTCTTTGTCTCCCACTAGAGTGCAGTACCCAGCAGGCAGAAAGGTACAGCGCTCTGTTGTTTTTTTAAAAGGCAATCTATGTATTTATATATGTGTGTGCATATGTGTATTTTTTTTTTGTGTATGTGTGTATTATGTGTGTGTGTTTATTCATGTGTATGTGTGTAAATGTGTGTTTACATGTATGTATACGCGTTTAATCCTGACCCCCTATATGTGTACAATCAGAACTGAATTTTGGTTTACCACTTATTCATAGTACCAGCAAAAAAATGCTGTTCCTCTGAAAAGTGACCCATGCTCCGATTGCTTTTCAGAGGCATTGGACAGCTGGTACAGAGGCAATATGTTACCTCCTGACTGCCTGTTTTACCCCCAAAATGCATCATCACTATGCTGCAACTGTGGCAATGCCCACAGTTGCAGAGTGGTTGCAGTGCAGCCCCAATCACCTGAGGGCATAAAGGAACCAATCTCTCTATTTTCTTCCTGCAGCCGCTGAATGCCTGCGGGAGGGAGAGGAGGAGAAGCAGGGGAGAAATGGAGAGATCTGTTCCTTTATATGCAGCCACCCACTTGCGACTGGTCCGCCATCGGACTCGGAGGAAAGGGTCACCATCCAGCGGTCAGGGGGGCCATGGTTTCATGCATCGGGGCCCTGAAGGTTCTAGTTATGCCACTGCTTAGAGCAGACAGCACAGGAGACCATATACGCTCCTGCTGGTTATAATTTTCCAGCCTGGAACTCTGGTGAGTGATCTAGTATCATTATTTAACCACTTGCCGACCGTTGACTGGCATCTGAAGGCGACAAAGTGGTTGGATATCGCAAACCGCCGTCATATGTGTTTTGGGGGGGCCAGGGAGCAGGTAGGGTGGACTCGATCACCGCTGGCTACCCGCGATGGCCCCCCCCCGCACTGAAAGAACGGAGGTCCGTGTATATAAACACATTCTCAGAGAGGGGGAAGGGCTGTGATCACAGGCTTCCTGTATATGGAAGCCGTGATCACTCCCCTCCCCCAGCCAGCCCACATTCAGTTAGGACACACCCAGGGAGCACAGTTAACCCTTAGAGCGCCCCCTGCAGGTTAACCCCTTCACTGCCAATTGCATTTACACAGTAATCAGTGCATTTACATAGCACTGATCGCTGTATAAATGCCAATGGTCCCAAAAAAGTGTCAAAATGGTCCGACATGTCCGCTGCAATATCGCAGTACCGCTAAAAATCGCAGATCGCCGCCATTACTAGTAAAAAAAAAACCCATAAATTAATTCTCATCATCCGTAAACGCGGCAACTTTTGCGCAAACCAATCAATAAACGCAGATTGCAATTTTTTTTTACCAAAAATATGAGGAAGAATATAAATTGGCCTAAACCGATGAAAAAAATTGTTTTTTTATATATTTTTTTAATTTGTTTTTTAGCAAAAAGTAAAAAATTTGGATTTTTTTGCAAAATTGTCGCTCTTTTTTTGTTTTTTTAGCGGTGATCAGAAATAACGCAAAGGGGATCAAATACCACCAAAAGAAAGCTCTATTTGTGGGAAAAAAAGGACGCAAATTTTGTTTGGCTACAACATCGCACGACCGCGCAATTGTCAGTTAATTACATTTGAAACACGGAAGAGACACAAACTCTAAAATTCTTTGGATATTTTTGTCTTTTACATTTTTATTTTTTATTCAAATTTTTTCACAATTTTATTCAATATTCATAATATGATTCACAATTTTTGTTTAATTTCTTTTTTCAAGTGGGACACTATACAATTATATTTCTGTGAGGCTCCTTTCACACCGGAGCCGCCCGAGTGTTAGCATTAAAACACTGCTAATTTGCGGCGCTTTATCGCTCGTTATAGCGCCGCCATTCGGGCGGCGGTGGTGCGCTTTTAACCCCCCACAAGGGGTTAAACGGGGGTTAAAAGTGCGGGTTTGTGGTGCCGAAGCGACTGAACACCGCTTCGGGAGCGCTGACCCATTGTTTTCAATGGGCAGGGGCGGTATAGGAGCGGTGAATACACCGCTCCCACACCGCTGAAAAGATGCGGCTTGCAGGACTTTTTTTACCGTCCCGCAAGTGCACCACTCCAGTGTGAAAGCACTCTGGCTTTCACACTGGGGTGTATTGGGGGGCATTTTTCAGGTGATTTTTAGGTTCTATTTTTTGTGCAAAAGCCCATGAAAAACGCCTTGGTGTGAAAGGGGTCTTAGAGTTCTCTGGCAGAGAGGTAGAAACTCTTTAATTACCAATGTTTGAGATGGAATTCACATGTATCAGTTTTTCACAGCAATTGTTGATTATATTGTTGCTTTATAATTGTTTGTATAGCACCATAGGTTTAGGGTAGAAATAGTCACAGTATCAATTTATTTATCTAATGTATTCATGCACCATCAATTTAGATGTAAAGTTAGGCTATATTGATCAGGAGAGTGCTGCTGTTTCATTCCTTCAAATAGTTTGGGGTGTGTACTTTCATAAATGGGGTAATTTGGGGAGGGGGTTGAACTGTCCTGGCATTTTATGCCCAACATCACCCACTCTTCTAACCACTTGAACCACCAATTCTTTTCTGACACTTTTTGTTTACATGAAAAAATACTTTTTTTTTGCTAGAAAATTACTTTGAACCCCCAAACATTATGTATATTTTTAAAGTGGTAGTAAGCCCTCCTATCATTTTCACCCAAGGAAGCTGCCATCTTGGCCTCTGTTTAATCTACAACTGCTATAATGCTGCACATGTGATCAGCTATGACACCAGCCATTGGATGGTTTGACAGTTTGGTTTAGAGCACAACCAATGGGAGTGTTACATTTCCGGCACATGCCGGAAATGTGACTGGTTTTTAACCTGTTAAATGCATGCGTTTACTACCGCTTTAAATCAGAGGCCCAACATATTAAAATGGTGGGTGTTGCAAATTTTTTGGTCACAAAGTATTTGCGCAGTGATTTTTCAAATGCACTTTTTGGAGAAAAAAACACTTTTGAATTTTAACGCACAACAACACACTATATTGTCCAAATGTTTGGTGAAATATAAAAGATGATCCCATGCTGAGTACATAGACACCAAACATGATATGCTTTAAAAATTACACACACCCACGCAGCGGTGAAAAACTATATACATTTTTATAAGCCTTTACAGGTTATCACTTTAAATGTGCAAAGAAAGTCTACTGCTAGAATTACTGCCTTCGATCAGACGTTCACGGTGATACCTCACATGCATGGTGCAATTGCTGTTTACATATGACACTGTCCCTTTCATTTTTTCTTTTTATCATTTTTATTGTTATCACAGGGAATTTAAATATCCCTTATGATAAAAATAGGTAGTGTTGCATTTTTTTTTTTAATTTCTAATTTTTATTAGACTCTAGATCTCTCCTTGAAGCATCTAACCACACCAAGATCAGTGTGATAAGATGCTTTCCCAATCTCCCAATGGCGCTGTTTATATCTGGCGAAACTGAAGTCAAGAAATGCTTGTAGCCTCCGGTTTCTTAGGCCATAGAGATGATTGGAGCCATTTTAGTACGTCGCTGGTCCTTGTTGTGCATATGTTGTAATGTTCTTTTTTTCATGCAGCCTGTGGGTTAAATGAAAAAAAAGAATCAATCGGTGGGTATGCCCACAATTAGAAAACCGCCTTTCATCCACCCACTTCTAATGGTGGGCATAGCCCCTTTTTAAAAATATACACCAGAGCATAGGGGAAATCCACCCAATTTCCTCCCACTGCCTCTATGCTCCGGTATATATGCTCTTTTTTAACTGTGGTAATGACATCACCTCCAACAGCGATGGAGTCGCTGCTTTACGTATGGTGGGAGCAAACGCTGTTGCTGTCACCATAAATAAATCAGTGCAGCAGCTGAATGGCATACCTGAAAAGCAAAAAAAGATTATTAAAACACAGTAACATAAAAAATTACATTCCTGCTAAGAAGAAAACATTACTGGAAAACATTATAAAAACATTACATACCTGCAAAGAAAACATGATATAAAACAGTAACAAAACATTACAGGTATGCATAAAAAATATTAACAATAGAGGGAGCAATAGAAAGAGAATAGAGAGAAAATAGCGATAGAAAAACAAGAAACTTACAACTGTTTTTGGCTTTTATTATTTTATATTTTTTTGGTTTTTATAACTTTTTTTTGTTTTTTTTTAATTTTTTACTTTTTTTTTGGCACGCTTTTTTTTTTCTAACAGTAAATGTTAGGTTCTCTAAAAATGCGGTGACATCTTTGGAGACCCTGTGACAGTGTGCCCTATTCCTGTGTAGTGCTGTATCCTACGCTAATACTCAACTAGTATATGGTAGCACTTGAAACAGTCACCGATGCAAAGACCAGGCTGGTCAGGACAGGAGGGACAATAAAAGCAGATGTCACGCCCGTATCCACATTGTCGGCAGACACAACATCTTTTTTGGGGGGCTCGGTTGGTAGGGGTACCAGGAACGGCATGCGGATTGGGAACATGGGGTGCAGAACCCTTTTGGAAACAGAAGGACTCTGATGATCTGTTACTGGAATTGAAGAAGAGATCCAGTCTGTCCTGACGCTTTGTGAAGCACATAAGTGTTCAGCATAGCCAATTGGAATATGTATACAGATACTTTGTTGTACAAGCGTCTGGTCTTGCGGGCAATTAGGTACGGCGCCAATCACTGGTCGTTGAGGTCCACCCCTCCCATATTTTGGTTATATTCGTGGACACAGAGGGGTTTCTCCACAACACCAGTCACCATTGTAATTTGGACAGTCGTATCTGTGTGAAGGGAGGAAAGAACGAAAAAATTCTTTGTATCCCTCCACTTCACCGCAAGCAAATTACTAGTTCTCAAGCAGGCTCTCTCCCCCCGTCTAAGTCGGGATTAGATTGCACGGTGCCACATGCGCCAATTTGATGATCAAACAAGTGACCAAAACTGTCACGCTTCAGTAGTAATTGTCCATGAACGAATGGTGCCCCTTTCCGAATAAGGGTGACACCAAGTCCCACACAATCTTGCCAGCGCTCCCTATGTAGTCTGGGCATCCTTCCAGCTCCACGTCACTATCTTTTCCTTTGTAAACCATAAAACTACATGTATAGCCTGTGGCCCTGTCACAGAGCTTATGCATCTTGACCCCGTATCTGGCACGCTTGCTGGGGAGAAACTGTTTGAAAGCAAGACGGCCAGAAAATGTAATCAGGGACTCGTCTATGCAGACAACCTGGTCGGGAATAAACAGTGCTGCGAATTGTGTGTTGAAGAGGTTTAAGAGGGGCCGAATTTTGTGGAGCTGATTGTATTCAGGTTCACCCTGTGGACGACAGAGTTCATTGTCGTTGAAGTGCATAAGCCGCAGAATCTGCTCGTATCGTGTCCTGGCCATGGAAGCAGAGAGCACGAGCATATTGTGAATTAGGTCAGTGGACCAATATGACCGCAACTCAGATTTATGTTATGTCCGTGTTAAGGGAAAGGCCCAGCAAGGTCTTAAATTCTGGAACCATAATTGGTTTCCAGTCTCTGGCAAGTGACAAATGGGGATTAGTGGTGATGTATTGACCAGCATATAAATTGCTTTTGTCCACAATAGATCTATAGAGATCTTCAGTGAAAAACATCGAATAAGAATCAATGGCCTTAAAATCAACTGTATTCACCTTAATTCCGGGTTGACTAGTGAATGGGGGAAGTACGGGAGCTGAATCAGTGGCGGGTTGCCAGTTAGGGCTAGTGTATTCAGTGGGAAGGGCACTATGGGCTCTGCGGGTGTTTGTCTTCACCTTCGTAGCGGCGGGAGACTACTTGTGCTAGCCACACCACCTTGAACTGCACTTATGGGACTCGCCACGTCACCAAGTGTTACTGCAGTACTGATTGTATGACCAGGATGTACTAGGCCGCTGGTGCTTGCCAGTTCACCAGAAGGAGGAGCAGCACTAGTACTGGCTCTCTGCTCCATACGAGAGCCCTGCGGTTCTTGCACCTCAGCTACAGCAGAATGGGTACACCTGACCTTAACAGGGACCACAACTCCATCGTCAGAGTTATCTGACAGGGTGCCACTGCTGTCTATGGGTTCATATGCTGAGCCTGAATCTGACAGTGAGGCTTCAAGTTGCTACCAAAATCACTGTCAGCTTTCGCAGGGATCAGGCGTGATCTCTACGAACCCTGCAGTTATGTGCGTTGTGTTTTGTAAGGCTTCATACGCACAGGACTTTAAAAAAAGTCCAAAAAACGTCAGTAGCTTATCAGTGAGTTTTTTCAATTGATCTAAAACGTCCAAAAATGTTGGGGAACAATGTTTATAAGCGTTTTTGGGCGTTTTTGAGCGTTTGAACGTTTTTACAGCTGAAAAACATCTCTCATAACCCTCTGGTCTTGGGGTTTTTTACAGCTCAAAAACGTCACTGCTAAAAACAGTTGATAAAAGCATATGTGTGCATGAACACATAGGATAACATGATGGAGGGTTTATTGACTGTAAAAAAAAGTCTGCAGCTAAAAACAGCTGCTGTAAAACAGTCAAAAAACATCCTCTGTGCATGAGGCCTAAGTTTCAGCGATCTATTGATCCTGCACTTGGGTGGGCTGGGCTGATCTGGGCGGAGGGGCTAAACGCAGGTGCTAGCAGGTATCTGGGCTGATCCCGCTGATGCCACATTTTTTATAACACTAATCTAGTGGGGACGCTAATATAGATCTGATCAGATCTCAGATATTAATCTGTTCAGATAATATGCAACTATCTGACCTATCTAGGTGTATGTATGCGTGTCAGAGTATCTGTACTAATCTGACCCTGCCAGGGATTCACGCTGACCCTAACGCATGCTAAAACCTAACTAAGGTCACTATATATATATATATATATATATATATATATATATATATATATATATATACGGCTGGTAAACTGAGGGAAAAAAATACCTAAGTAGCGTCACCCATGACACTTATACGGTGGTGACAGGGGGCATTCAAGGGGTTAAAACCTTTATTAGGAGGGTATTTATACCTACCTAGGCCTACTACTACCTACCCTAACACTGATTAGTGTCACAAGTGACACAAGTACAGCGATCAGTGAACGATCTGATCGCTGCACTTAGTGACACCATGACGGGGTGACAGCAGTGAAGGGGTCAACTGGGGGGGTGGTCAAAGAGTTAAAAGTGTGCCTAACGTGTACTGGTGTCAGTGTAGTGTTGTGCGCTCACGTTTTGATGTCCTCCCTCCGCTCTCTGGAACCGAAAAGGGCTTCAGGAACAGAGGTGACATCACTTCCTCTGCCTCTGTTTACATTACAGAGCCAAAGGAGGAATTTCATTCACCAAGACCGATCAACAGGTACAGGTCAAAAGTCATTGGTCTGTGCCTGTAGATTGATTGGTCATCTGGCGAACCCGACTGCAGCGGCTGCGCTGGGGGCGCCCGCACGTGCCCCTGGCCTCGAGCACCATTTATAGACGGCAATTCACTCTACGCTGCCCCTTTGCATCAGTAAATGTACGTGACGTGGTCGGGAACTGGTTAAATAACTCACAAACCCAAATAGTACTGGTATGTTCTTTGTCCACATTTCAGAAATTACAGAGAACACATGTACAGGGCAAGTACTAAGGATCCCGGGTCACACTTGACCTACATTAACCCCAGAGATGAAGTAGTCTTTTGATTATATATCCATTTCATTTCCTGTTTTAGAATCTGTTTGTCAAAGTCATCTCCTCTCGCGTTCTGGAAAATTCTTTCCAGAACAAAAAAGGAAATCACTGAAGGGTCAAAACTGTATCTAAGACCCCATACACACTATACAACTTTTGTTGTCAGATCTACTTTAGATTTACCAAAACCATGTAGTGCAAGGGCCTGCCTGATTGCATACGAATTGAAACTCTTAATCAGTTGCCCACCACCCGCCGTGGCTTGACGGCAGCAACATGGCTCTCCTGCAAAAAATGCCATCACCTGATGGCAGCCACAGGAGCGAGGATCGCGGGCGTGGGTAGGGTGGACTCGATGTCCGCTGACTACCCGCAATCTCTCCCCCGCAGTGACAGAACAGGGACCGCTAATGTGAACAAGCAGATCCCCATTCTGACAGGGCTAGCCCCCAGCGTAATCAATGCCTAAAGAAATGATATGCCTAGATTTTAAAAGAGTAAACCTGATGATCCCACTGGTCCTCATTTAGTCGGCTATACGGTACCGACAGATGACCAATGCCAACAGCATATATAGCAAGGGGCAAACCCCATAGAGCTTACTGTGGTATATGTTGGTGAGACAAGGCTGTGCGGACGGTCTGCATTCGATGGCGGCGTAGGGATTTAATATCAAGACACCGCCATTTAAAGAGGCCCGCGTGTATGCGACGGACGTCAATACGTCATATGGACGCTGAGGGGAGGGGACGCACATCGTGCGAACAGCCACAATACAAAAGGGAGGAGGAAGAAGGGTGGGAACTTCCTCCCACCATATGTACGCACACCTCTCCGCCACAGCAAGTCCCGCCCATGGGACGGGTCGGGAACCCACGGTGGCAGCGGGCATTGCTCCCTCCAAGCAACGCGGAAAAGAAAATAAGCGAGTCCCCCCAGGGGAAAGAAAGGAGCCCGTCACCCGCATCCGCGGCATAGAGCCTTTGTTTTCCTTTGATGGTGTGTAGACAAAGAATATATTAAAACATATATTGGGGCATATTCTTCCAAAAGGCTTGAGGGCTCATAAAAAGGGGCATAGGAGATTCCATAGGGCAGAAAGCGGTCAGCCCAAGACGTGCCATGGCCAGGACCAACAGCCTGCAGAAGTCCCCGAAATGGGCGTGCGCGGCCCACCCACCCCACACAAAAACCCCCCGATGGGGAACTGCGGGGGGAGGCGGGTCCCGCACGTCCACATCACCGGCGCATCAAAGTGGCCAGGGAGAGAACCAGTACCGAAGGCACTAGACCCAACCCGGCCCAGCAGATGCTGCCCCCCCCCGGGAAGGAAAAGACCCGGAGGGGGCCTTTGTGTGCCGGGTGGAACAGAGAGACACCCAACCCCCATAGGCAACATTGGTATGGGCAGCCCGACCCTGGAGAGGGTGCCACCTGGAACAGGGTCAAGGAAATCCGAGCCAAGGACATATTTGATCAATTAAAAAATGACAACTCTCAAATCATTAGCAAGCCACATGCTACGTGACCACCATACCCCCAACCAAAATATACATTATGTTCACAGGACACAATCACATATATTGCCCATTCTCTAAGGCCGTACCTGACTGATAATAACCACAACAGAAAGAAGAAATTGAAACCTATTAATGTGGGAGTGCAAATATGTTGCTTCACCCCACAAGAGAAAATAGGGGATGGCATAAGTTAATTATTTATATGCAGCATTACTCTTGGCACTCCCCCACCGCTTGAGGGAGTCTTCTCAGCAACACTTTGCTGGCGTTGTGCATTGTAGGGTTGGCATTGACTCGAGGCAGGTTTGGAACGTGGCCTAACAAGGTAACCCTCTCTTGTATCATATATGGGAAATTGTTTTGTACAAATGTATGCCAACTGCTCCCCAAGAAATATGTCCATGGGAGATCTTTGTATTGGGGGGAAGCCATTAATGTGTATATATATTATATTTTACAGCATGTATCTTGCGCTGTCTAAATGAATGCCCCTGAAGAAAGGATTTTTTTATCCTGAAACATGTCGGGCCATTGACACGAAGCATGTTCAAGCTGCAGGACAACTTTTGCCTTGAATAACCTTGTCTTTTAGTCTACTTCTGGCTATACCTGTTGTATGGTTGTTTTATCTTCATCTTTTGTATTCTCAATAAACTGTATCAATTTTATATGTTTAATATTATTTACTGTGCTTTGAAAGTCCCAACAAATTAGGGGATTTTTCACTGTTTCTCGCAATCTATATGGGATGCTGGCACATATGGGTCTTATACCCGGGTGATCACAACTTTAATTCTCTAAGTGATAAGGGCCTACGAGTATATCACTTCCCGGACGATATCCTTCTTTTAGCAGACAGCCGGAGTCAGCTGATCTCCCACAGGGATGTCCTGCTACAATCATTTACAGAGTTAAGATGGCTCACAAATTTCAGGAAGAGCCAGCTGGAGCCTACACAGCAGATAGTCTATCTGGGGGCTCTATTCAACACTCTTCAGAGCACAGTGGCTCTTCCTCCGGAGAAGGTAAGCTCGATCATTCTCAAGGTTTCGGAAGTCATGAAGAGATCACATCTGACAGTTACTCAATGCCTCAGCCTGATAGGCACCATGTCAGCATGTATACCAATGGTCCCTTGGTCTCATTGGCACCTACGATATTTCCAGACAGGATTCCTGTCTCAGTGGAGGAGGAGAGGCCTTTCGCAAGTGATCATGATAACTCCCATAATGCGCAGGAGTCTTCATTGGTGGATAGTGCCTCAGAACCTTTCAAGACCCAGGTCCTTAGGCCCATCCTCCTGGACCATAGTTACGTGCAATGCCAGTGGTCTAGGTTGGGTCGCCTACTGCAACAGTCGCAGAGTCCAGGGAAGGTGGTCGTTCAGATCAACAGGCCTAGTCTAGAACATTCTGGAGTTAAGAGGCGCATTCGCGGCTCTAACTACCTTGACCCCACATCTCAGGGGTCACAGAGTCCTCCTACGCTTGGACAACAAGGCAGCAGTCTCCTATCTGCAGAGACAGGGGGGTACACGCAGCAGGTCTCTTCTGTCCGAGGTGGAGCCAATTATGTTATGGGCAGAAAGGAATCTTCTGGACCTCAGAGCAACATATCTTCTGGGCAGGCTGAATGCAGAAGCAGATCGCCTGTCCAGACCTTTCTTGAACAACAACGAGTGGGCTCTCCACCCACTTGTGTTCCATCAGATAGCAAACATCTGGGAATATCCACAAATAGACCTGTTTGCCTCTCCAGAGAATGCCAAACTGACCCGGTTTGTCTCCCGTCTGCCTCATCCTCAGGCAGAAGCAGTGGATGCACTCACATGCCCTTGGAACTTCAGGGTAGCTTATGCCTTCCCACCTCCTCCTCTCATATCAAAGTTTCTTCTCAGGCTTCTGAGAGAGCCGGTTCTGATCCTAGCAGTTCTTCCATACTGGCCCAAGAGACCTTGGTTCCCTCTAGCCTTCAGTCTCTGCATGGAACCCCCATTGAGGCTTCCTCTGTTCCCTCAACTTCTACTGCAGGGCAAATTCTCTCATCCGGACCCGCAGGTCTTGGGTCTACGAAATTGGAGATTGAAAGGAGGAGGTTTGAGGCCCTAGGTTGCTCCCCAGAGGTCATTGCAACACTTCTTACAGCAAGGAAGCCATCAACCAACTCTATTTATGGAAAGATCTGGAACAAGTTCTAATGCTTTGCTACAGGGGCAGACTTCAATCCAGATTCACCCTCAGCAGTCAATATTCTGGCTTTCCTTCAAACCGGTCTTAATCTGGGCCTAGGTCTATGCTCACTTAAAGCACAAATAGCAGCCTTATCTGCAAGGACATAACAAGGAAAAAGGCACACAGTGTGGAAAGGAACTCTCCAATACTTACAATACCAGTGGTAAGGCACAGGGAATGGAGGGGGAGGGGAGAAACAGAGAGAAAAGCACCAGTCCACAGGTAGAAGCTGCACTCTAGTGGGGAAGCCACTAGCCACTGTGAAAAACAAACAAGGACAGAGGCGCTTCTAAATGCAGACTGTAAAACATTTTAATAACATCTTTAAAATCTAGAGCATGGCAACTCACAAAGGCATCTATTAAAAGTGCATGTAAGTGGTCCCAAGAGGGAACGTCAGCAGCTCACCGTCCCCACCAGGAAGCATCGAGTACAGTCAGGAGATGTATCTGTGGTCTGTAGCCGGCAAGACGCTGGACTGGACGATCGGAGCTCACTGTGGAGTGTCGCGGCGTCGTGACGTCATCAAAAGTGTGACGCATTTCTGAGCGTGCGGTTCACACAACAAGACGTGACTGCGCTCTTTCATCAGGCACCAGGAAGTTCAATGTCGGCCATCTTTAATAGTCCAAGCAAAGCTAGGAGGCGGATCACTCGGGGCGAGATGAGTGCGGACAGGGGCTGATAGAGCTAAAACTTAAACTAAAATCAGGAACTAAAATCAAAGTCAGTGAGTCCATGGTTTCATTTAAATCAAGGAAGCTATGGTAAGCCAGTGGTAATAAGAGCGAGTGAATGGTAATTAAAAATTATTCAAATGGACGGTGGCAGAATACATAGTATAAATGGATGGTAATTCAAAAAAGCACGGAAATAATAACATTGTAAAATGGAATGGGAAGGGGAACTGGGAAAGTGGGGAGGAGGGGGGGGGAGAAAGGGGGGGGGAGGGGGAGGGAGGGAAAAAAACAATGTTTACAATAAAATGTACATACTACAGCATCATACATAATCAACAGACCATACATGAAAAAGTATGCTGCATAAGCAGAAATGGAGAGAATGGCAAAACATATATTTAGGGGTACCTCATTTTAGTCAGAGAGTGATAATATAATAGTATTCAGTACTTATATATAAATATATAAGGGATGTAGACAGAATATATGCAAATATATGCAAATATAGTGTGGCCCTGCATACAAAAGGGACGTGTTGGGAAGATTATGCACGTGTCCCATGATGATGTCAGTGCCCAGACGGATAGAAGGTATGAATGTGATGGGAATAATGATAAAAATGATGAAAAAAATGATAAATAAAATAAAAATTAATGAATAAAAACCAGACAATCAATTAATGCACCTATGGTGGTTAGTGCATGTGTGGGCATCATGATTGTCGCACATGGATGTAGGTACCAGCCCACAGCCACATACGGCTCAATGGCAGTCCAAGCGTCATGGATTACACTAATGTCAATACCAGTGGCTTGACATGAGTTCCTACTACATCAACAAGGACTATCCCACACACTAAAGAGCCCACGTATGGAAAGAAGCTACAGAATTGTAGAAATTTCTATAGCCTCATTCATCCCCCCAGGGGACAGCACATCCAGACAATATATCCAGAATGTTTCTCTGGAACACAACCTCTTGAAGCGTTCCGCGTCAGGCAGGGATCTGGGAATTTGCTCAATAACCCAGACCTCAAGGCCTTCCGTGGATCTGTTGTGGTGCTCCAGAAAATGTCGTGGCACACTATGAAGGTCTTTTCCTCCCTCGATCAGCCTCCTATGCTTCCCAAACCGTTGCCTCAGTGGTTGGATGGTCCTGCCAATATAGAGCAGGCCACAGGGACAGGTGAGCGCATAGATGACATGATCCGAGGAACAGTTGTAGAAACCTTCCAGTGGATAGACTTTACCCTTATGCTTGAAGGACTTGCGTCCATGTTTGACGAAGTCACACGTCTTGCATCGGGCTTTTTTGCATTGGAACATCCCCAGTAGGGGGATGAGTTCTAAGGATTTGTGAATTGGTGCAGTGGATCTCAGTCTACTGGGAGCTATTTTGCTTTTTAGGTTGGGAGCTCTCCGATAGGTAACTTTAGGCTGGTTGGGTAAGATGGATTTAAGGTGGGGGTTATGGGAAAGAATGTTCCAATGTTTTTTTAAAACATTCTCCATTTTTTTATTTTGTGTATGGAAGGTGGTGATCATTCTAGGAAAGTCATATCCGGAATCAGGAGGGGTATCCCGACTAACCTCTTGGGGGTGTAGTTCGAGGAAACTATCACGGGCTTGATCTATCAAAGACTCAGGGTACGACTTATCCAAGAGTTTGGCTTTTAACTGAACACTCTGTGTAACGTAGTCTGATTGCAGGGTGCAATTATGTCTGAGACGGCAAAACTGACCTCTCGGGATATTCCTAATCCACGGTGGGTAATGACAGCTTTTATAATGTAAGTGGGAATTCCCCGCCGTGGGCTTAGTGAAATTCTTGGCGATGATGGTACCATCATGAGACCCTAGCTCAAGATCCAAAAAGGCAAGGGTGGTGGGGTCAGCAACATGAGTGAATGATAAGCCATAGGTATTCTGGTTACAATAGGTTACAAATTCGCCAATCAGTTCCATGGAGCCTTCCCAAATGATAACTATATCATCTATATACCGTCCAAAAAAGACGATATTAGATGAAAAAGGGTTGTTTTTCCAAATGTGATGGGTCTCCCAGTAACTCATAGCCAGATTGGCATAGAAGGGGGAAAAATTGGCGCCCATCGCAGTGCCTTTTACCTGCAGATAGAAATCTTCCTCGAACTGAAAATAATTATGATGTAAGCAAAACCTGGTGGCCTCAAGGATAAAGGCCACCTGTCTGGGATTGGCAAGAGGGTCACCGGACAAAAAGTACTCAGTGGCCATCAAGCCAAACTGGTGGGGGATGGACGTATAAAGCGAGCTTACATCTAATGAAAGCCAAATGTAGCTGGATTCCCAAGTGTAGGAAGACAGAGATTCCATCAGATGCCTGCCGTCTCTAATATATGATGGGAGTCCATGGACCAAGGGCTGTAAAAAGGAGTCAATATACTGACTCAGGCCGGTGGTAATGCTGTTCATGGCCGCCACAATGGGTCTACCGGGTGGATTATTAAGGTCTTTATGCACCTTGGGAAGATGGTAGAAGTACGGAACCTGATAGAATGGTCTGCACAAAAAGGCAGCTTCAGGTTTGGATACAACTCCATCATCTACACCTGTCTTAACCAGATCATGTAATTCCATGGCAAAGTTTTTGGTGGGATCAGTGGCAAGCGGGACGTATGTGTTGGTATCGGCAAGTAGTCTGTGGGCTTCTGCCACATATACTTCCCTATTCTGAATGACAATCGCGCCGCCTTTGTCAGCGGCTTTAATCACTATCTCGGTGTTATGCATGAGGCTGTCAAGGGATTTTATCTCTGCAGGTGTGAGATTATTGTGATAATAGGGAGGCTTTTTTGATGAATTACATAATTTTAGTAAATCTGAATAGACTACTCAATAGAATGTCTCTATATAAGGGCCTTTGCCATAAGTCAGATAGAAAATGGATTGCGGTTTAAAACGAGAATGTACAATGGGAGGGGATGTGGCTAGATGTTGTGTGAATAAGGTTAACTCATCATTAGTGATGGAAGGGGAACCCAAAATTTGCATGATGTCACCCTCATGATCAAACATGTGGGAAGGGAGATCAGGTATGGATGAGTCTGGAATGACAATGTCAACTGTATCACTCTCTCCTCGGGACTTCATACTGAAATATCTTTTTAGTGTAAGATTACGGATGTACCGATTGAGGTCTTTGAAGAGAGTGAAAGAATTGGGCTGGTTGGTGGGCGCAAAATTAAGGCCTTTGCTGAGGAGCATGTGATCAGAACTATTGAGATGGTGGGAGGATAAGTTGTAAATTTTTATAGTTTGCAATGTTTCAGCTGAAGGTCTACTACGTTTGCCACATCCTCCTCTACATCCTCTCTGGGTAACTTTCTTTTTTTGGGGTTTGACAGGGTGGGAGGATGACTGGGGACTAAAAAATGATTGTCATGGTCATTATCTCATGTGAGTGTGGGTACTTCACAGTTTTTGAATGAGCCAAATACTGGGGGGCCACAAGAGGGCCTAAGGTGGGGGAGCTGACACCAGATGTTTTGGTGATATGACGTGAAAAACGTACTGGGGCCGAAGATGAAAAATGACGTGATGTGGCTGAGACTCTGGAGGGAGTAGCTAGTCTATTGTAAAAGGTCTGAAGATTAGTAATAAGCTGGTTATTAGGTAGATCCTGTGTATCTGGCAATGGCACATGGTTATTTGAGGGTCTTAACCTCAGTGGCTTATGAGAGTGATGAGCGTGTGTGGTCCTCATCCTCTTATGTCTTGTATTAGGCGTGATAGATCTAGATGTCATGGAGAGTACAGGGGGATCCTTACAATTGGTAAGTCGTGAAGGACATCAAGGCGGTGGAATGGATAGTGACATGAGACTAGGAAGTTTTGAGGGGTCCACCGTATCCCTCTCAGTGAGAGGGAGATGTTTTTTGTGTTTCCAAGAAAACACGCACTCATGCTTGTAGTCATTTAGATCCCGCACTAGTTTGCCCAGTTTATTTTTAATAAGCTGGTCCTCCTCAGCTTTGGTCTTTTTCTGTAGTGTATCGAACCAGGAGGAAGGGACTGGGGTCTGAAGAGAAAGTATCTCTTGAGCTAGCATCTGTATTTCATGCGTGAGCTTCTCAATTTTGTGAAGTCTATGGAGAACCAGAATCCCCATCCATTTAAGGGTACAAAATTCGGAGATCTCTGACCATTGTTTGCGTTCTTGTGCTTCAAGATATTGGCAATCTTTAAGCACTCTGAGACCTCTCGGGGTGATTTTGATGGTGATATATTGTAAAAGAAAGAACTGATCCCACCACTGGGAGTTGGTGGTTTTAACAAGTCTTTCTAAATGTTTGAATCTACTGCACAGCAGATGCAACTGTCGTCCAGTAGGAGACGCATCATTGGAGAATAAGGACATAGGTATGGCAGAAAGGAGATCATTTAATGTGTTATACCTCTGTGCTTCTAAGGAGTTAATAAAATCCAGGTTAGCCATGATGGGGAAGCAGAAATGGGGGGCAGAAACCAACAATGACAAATGATGTGTAAACCGTAGGACTATCTGGTGATCTAGTTGGCACTATGGTGGCATATATAGCCTCCAACTAGCAGAGAACAAAATGGCATGGGGAGAGTCCTAATTACACTTGCAGCACAATAAGACTTCAGATAAAAACATAACAAGGAAAAAGGCGCACAGTGTGGAAAGGAACTCTCCAATACTTACAATACCAGTGGTAAGGTACAGGGAATGGAGGGGAAGGGGAGAAACAGAGAGGGAAGCACCAGTCCACAGGTAGAAGCTGCACTCTAGTGGGGAAGCCGCTAGCTACTGTGAAAAACAAACAAGGACAGAGACGCTTCTAAATGCAGACTGTAAAACATTTTAATAACATCTTTAAAATCTAGAACATGGCAACTCACAAAGGCATCTATTAAAAGTGCATGTAAGTGGTCCCAAGAGGGAACATCAGCAGCTCACCGTCCCCACCAGGAAGCATCGAGTACAGTCAGGAGATGTATCTGTAGCCGGCAAGACGCTGGACTGGACGATCGGAGCTCACTGTGGAGTGTTGCGGCGTCGTGACGTCATCAAAAGTGCGACGCGTTTCTGAGCGTGCGGTTCACACAACAAGACGTGACCGCGCTCTTTCATCAGGCACCAGGAAGTTCAATGTCGGCCATCTTTAATAGTCCAAGCAGAGCTAGGAGGCGGATCACTCGGGGCGAGATGAGTGCGGACAGGGGCTGATAGAGCTAAAACTTAAACTAAAATCAGGAACTAAAATCAAAGTCAGTGAGTCCATGGTTTCATTTAAATCAAGGAAGCTATGGTAAGCCAGTGGGTTACCTTAGTGAGTTGCCATGCTCTAGATTTTAAAGATGTTATTAAAATGTTTTACAGTCTGCATTTAGAAGCGCCTCTGTCCTTGTTTGGTTATCTGCAAGGACCGGCACTAGATGGGCAGTACACCCTCTAGTGATAACATTTCTCAAAGGAGTGATGAAAGCCAGACCACCGGTCAGACGTCCCTTCCCGCAGTGGGTTCTTTCCTTGGTACTGGAGGTACTGACCAAAGCACCTTTTATGTCCCTAGATCAGATCTCACTCTGGAACCTCTCATTAAAAACAGCCTTTCTACTAGCCATCACGTCAGGCAGAAGGATTTCCGAGCTCCACGCATTGGGGATTGGAAGCGAACACATTTCCTTTTTTCTGGACAGAGTGGAGCTCCGTCTAGTTCGAGGCTTCACTCCAAAGGTTACCTCAGCAAATCACTTGAGAGAGCCTTGGGCCCTACCAGTCTTCTCTGACTCCCATTCAGAGGCCTGCCAAAGCCTGGATATTGCCACAACCCTCAGGGCATACCTTGAGGCAACTAGAGACTTCAGGAGCTCAGACAGACTGTTCGCGATACCTTGGGGTAAAAACAGAGGCAAGGAGGCTTCCAGCAGGACATTGGCATAATGGATCGTCAAACTGATTCAAAAGGTCTACAAGACCAGGAATATGGATCCTCCAGCACAGGTGAAGGCTCATTCCACAAGGGCAGTGTCAGCTTTTTGGGCAGCAAGGGCTAATGTTTCCCTGGAGACCATCTGAAGGGCCGCCACATGGTCATCATAGCACACATTCCTACGCCATTACAGGATTGATCCGGAGCCCTCACTACAGTATAGATCGGGAGTAGCACAGTCCAAGAAGCCCTGTCTAAATAAAATTAGTCTTTGAAGCATTACCCACCCGTGTGTAGCTAGTTATTTATCATTTGTATGCTGCCATGGAGGCGCCAGGAAAACTGAAAATTGTACTTACCGTAATTTTCCTTTCCTGGTGCCAATCCATGGCAGCATATGCTCCCACCCTCGGTATTCTATTATACGGAGAATATTGAGGGAGGGTCTACCTCTTTCATTTATGCTATTCACTGGTCCTGAGGGAGGAGTCGAGGCGGAGCTCTGTCATTTGTATGCTGCCATGGATTGGCACCAGGAAAGGAAAATTGCAGTAAGTGATATAATTTTCCATTTTCTAAAGAGTTACCAGGGACCGTGTAAAAGGTAAACTAAAGTGGAACTTTAAGTCCTGCTAGATCACTTCAGGCTGGCCCTTTTTGCAGACATAGCTATGTAAAACATTGAGGGCCAGTTCATGCCACATGCAGTCCAGTGCATTTTTTTCTTCATCAGAAAAGCATGGATAGTAGGTTATATGGTTTTCAATGGCATAGTTAACATCTGGGCAGTCAGTTCCAGTGCCTTCCAGTTCAGTGGTGACTGGTGCTCAAAATTGTTGGGGGGGGGGGGGGGGGCAA
>BLSH010142204.1:225360-238457 GCA_018402905.1 Glandirana rugosa | reverse complement strand
CCCCCCCCCCCCCCCCCAAGCAAATTGAAAAATTAACCTGTTAGTAATGCAGGACTGTAAATAGCCATTTATCAGGTGATTATGTATCATTACTGTTAGATAAAATATTGAAAATATTAAAATCAACTGTTAAAGAATGCAATAAATCAAAATCAATTGCAGCCTCAATGTGCCCATCAAATGCAGTTTCAATGCTCCCATCAAATGTAGCCTCACTGTGCCCATCAATTTCAGCCCCACTGTGCCCATCAAATGCAGTCTCACTGTGCCCATCAATTGCAGCCTCACTGTGTCCATCAATTGCAGCCTCACTGTGACCATCAATTGCAGCCTCACTGTACCAATCAAATGCTGCCTCACTGTGCACATCATATGTAGCTTCACAGTGCCCGTCAATTGCAGCCTCACTGTGCCAATCAATTTGAGCCTCACTGTGCCCATCAAATGCTGTGAGAGAGAGAGAGAGAAAGAGAAACAAACAAAGATGAGGAGTCACTCAGGTCTTGTGTTCCAACCACTGCCAGGTCCGTAGGACGTGCACCGCCCACGTCCTACATACTGCGCCAATCAAAAACCCCACAGCCAGAATAATCATAGAGTGGGAGTGTTCGGATCGCATCACTCTGCACCCCGAAGACACTCCAAAAAAAGCCAATGAAGCGCCTCAGCTGCAATCATGTGATTGTGTAGACGTAACGCTTCCCATAGACAGCTGTGTGCCCGGCACCCCATACTCATTTGAAGGGCCAATTTTTCTTTTTATTGACTAGCTATGCCCCGGTGCCCCCTATGGACAGGCCACCACTGTTCCAGTTCCAGAAAAAAAGTAGAACATGCTGCATTTTTCTGCACTGAATTTTACTCGAATTAGGTAAAATTCTTTAAAAACGCACTGATAAGCACCGCACATCTTCCCATTTACGGTGAAGAAAAAAGAGGGGAAAAATGCACTGGAAACGCATAAAAAAACACTCATGCAGAAATGCACCTGGATTGCATTTCTATGGCGTGAACTGGCCCTAATAATAAGTGCCTATTCTGTTAAAAATTTCATAATACACTGTCACCCCTGCTCTGCACATGCTGAGTTGCTCTCTATTTTTAGGCACTGTGCCAAATTTGTTGAGGCCGATCTGATGACAGCCTATAGATTTACTGCTGTTCAAGGGCTCTGGGCTTCAGAAAAATTGCAGCCTCCAGCAAGAAGAAAATGTACCTATCCTGGAGGACATTTTTTAGCACACACTAATTTTGTTAATTAATAATGTGGAATGTATTTTCTTTGCTACAGGACACTATTTTTATCAAGGTGTTAAGAGTAAAGTTCCGCTTTAAGTTTTCTTTGTTTTTAGCACTAAAAACTGACTCCATTGTGACTTAAAGTGGGAGTAAATTCCCATGTATGATTTTTACCTATAGGTAAGCATATAATAAGGTTACCTATAGTTACTGTAACTATCTCCTAAATGGTGCACATTTTAGATTTAGTTTAGATGCAACATGTATACCCGTGCTGTTCCTTCAGAGTCATGCCTTTAACAGCATGCACGCGGGATTTACGCCATCGCCAGCTCAGCCAATCAGATAGCCTAAGCCATCGAACCCAGAAAGAAGACCGGGTGAAGATGGAAGCACCTTCAACAGTGACAGCGCACCGCAGGAGGGCTTCGCTTTCAGGTAAGTCTGTCATAATGTGCTAGTATGCAATGCATACTAGCACATTATGACAAAGTGCTCAAGGTCCGATTTTTTTTTTTTTTTGCTTGCGGCTTACTACCACTTTAACTGCTTCCCACCCACCCAACATCATATGACGTTGTGGACTTTGAGTGGTGATATCTGAATGATGCCTGCAGTTACAGGCATCATTCAGATATCTTCTTTTACAGCCGACATTCCCTTCACCATAAGAACAATCATATCGGCTCTTCAGCCCCTGCGATCGGCGAGCCAGAGAAGGAACTGACCAGTGCAGGGTGATGACCATAGAGATTTCTGGCGGGCTAGCTGGTCCCCGAAGTCTCTATAATCTTACGTAGGCCGGGCCCGATTTTATGACATCACGCCCGGCCTCTGCATTTGAAAAAATCCCGCCGGCTTGGCTGCAAAGCCAGGATCATTTTTTTTATTTCAGGCTTCCAAGCCTAGAGGTGTGATCTGGTGACTTATTGACCCCAGATCTCACTGTAAAGAGGACATGTCACACACTATACCTATTACAAGGGATGTTTACACAAATAAAATTGAAATAAAAGTGATAAAAAAAATGTAAAAAGAAAGCATCAAACTAGAAAAATAAAAGTAAAATTAACAATAAAAAAAAAAAAAAAAAGTAAAGTGCCCTTGTCCTCGCGTGCTTGCTCGCAGAAGCGAACACATACGTAAGTCGTGCCCACATATGTAAAAGGCATTCAAGCCACACATGTGAGGTATCGCTGCGAACATTAGAGCAAGAGCAATAATTGTAGCCCAAGATCCCCTCTGTAACTCAAAACATGTAACCTGTAAAAAATGTTAAAATGTCGCCTATGGGGTATTTTAAGTACTGATGTTTGGCGCCATTCCACGAGCGCATGCAATTTTGACGCGTGACACGTTAGGTATTTATTTACTCGGCGTAACATCATCTTTCACGCAAAAAAGATATGATGTTTACATGTAGGAGAGAAATGTCAGAATTTGGCCTGGTAGGCAAGTGGTTAAGTAAGACATGGCAAGCACAGAATAATATTTTCTGATTGGTTGCTATGTATGTGTTACCATGCCATTTAATGTATGTACAGTATATTTAAACTGTCAAATAGGATCTAGTGTATAATGGACACATAATTCTAACCACATCATAGTCATGATAACCTTTTTTGTATAATCTTTACATTTTGATTTGTCAGAATTGACTGTCACCAGTGATATTTGTGAATTTAGCTACAATATATTAAGCAATTTCAACTATTACTTCTGAGTGACAAAGAATAGGAGGGCACACTGTTAAAATTCAAAGTAAATGTTCATCTAGGGAAGCCAGGCTTTCAACAGAATGGAAGGTCCATGAAAGTAATCCCTAAGGTCACATGGACAATTTTAATCTTTAGCTACTGAGAGATTTAACCACTTGTTTGCACACTGGACCCCTTGTTTTGCTAATGACATGATTGTCAACAAGTAATTAAATCGCTCAGCAGCATGGAATTACAACCCTCCATGTAACCCAAGCTCAACTCTGTAATTATGACCTTGTAGACATAGAAACCAATGTACATTAGATGTATTTGTAAAAATGAATGCATGTGCATTTATTCCTCTCTAAACCATTGTACTCAAGTAAGAGTAAGTATAGCAAGAGAATCAACATCTTTGTAAAAAAAAAAAAAAAAAACAAACAAAAATAAACCACATGCAGTAAACCTGAAAAACATGTACATTTCCCCATGTTTAGACCATGAAAATATAAAGAAAAATACCTGTTCATCAGCCATATCACCCACAATGTCCAAAGTGGCATAGAGAGTTGAATGCAGCCCACGAAAATGGAATTCTTGGGCATCCCATAATCATCCCTACCCTATCCAAGTTCTAATCCCCTAATAAAAAAACAGCCACCCCTATGGGGGCCATTGGCTACATTAGCCTTAGGAACCAGGCAGAACATACAATGTTGCTGTATATTGATACAAAGTATGTGAAAAAGTATTTAAAAATGAAATCTCTGAACATTCTCTAAGTACTCCTTTCTCTTTCGGGGAAAAAGCGTGGACTGTTCGAGGAACCAACACTGCAGGAAGGGATGGATGGAGTCGCCACAAAGTCCGGGATCTGCAACAGAAAGCCTCCTGAGGTCACCATGGAACGCGTTTCAAAGTGATCTGCTTCTTTGTCAACCTCAGAAGCTTTCTGTTTGCGAAACCCGGACCGTGTGGTGGCTCCATCCATTCCTGCCTGCAGTGTCGGTTCCTTGAACAACTCACACTTTTCCCCCAGCCGTTGGTCGAGACAGAGAATCGGGCATCTTCCATGCAGACTCTGTTATGGTCACAGCCATCTGCCATACTCCGCAAACCCTCTCTCCTACGTTTGTGAGTGCATTATTTTATTGCTTTGAATTTATAATAAACCTTCCTCAACTTCATTGCACTATGAAATATGTGCTCTTTTTCACAATTTTTCTTGTTTCACACAGGTTTGCAGCAGCAAACCTATGCACCTTAGCAGCAGCAGCGCTCTCATGGTTCAGTATCCGGGGGACTGAGTTTATATTTCATTTTAATAAATACCCGCTTTCTTAGACTTTTTTTTTTGCATTTTCTGGGTTGCATTCAACTCTCTAAGCCGCTTTGAACATTGGGGTTGATTTACTAAAGGCAAATAGTCTGTGCTCCGCAAGTGCACCTGCTCTAGATCTGAGGGGGACATGCAAGAGAAATAAAAAAACAGCATTTTTGCTTGCACATACTTGGATGATAGAAATCAGCAGAGCTTCCCCTGATTTCAGAGCTTATCCTCAGATCTAGAGCAACTGCACTTGTATTGCACGGTATATTTGCCTTTAGTACATCAACCTCTATGTGTCATTATTGTTTGTATGCTTGAAATTATGTTTTATGCATGTCTCCAAGTCACATTTCTTTGGTTTGATGTACACCATTTTTTCCTTAGGGCCCTTTCACACGGGCTGTCTGATCAGGTCCGCCTGTCAGTTTTCAGGCAGACCTGATCGGATTCACCTCTATGGAGCGTTGGATGTCAGTGGTGACATGTCTGCTGACATCCGCCACTATCCGATCCAGTCCGCAAAATCCAGGCGGATGATGGCCCTATTTTCCATCCGTCTAGTGGATCAGATCAGATATATTTGGGTGAAAACGGGCAGGCGGTCTGTCTCCACTCTGCACAGTGAGAGGAGATGGATCTGTCATCCGCCTGTTCAGCGGAGATCAACGGAGCGATCCCCTGCTGAGCAAGCGGAGTCTGTCAGGCGGAGGAGCCTATGTAAATGGGACCTTAGTCTAAGGATGGATTCACACCAGTCTGGTGCGAATTCCAGACTGTTTGCTGCTGAGAAGGGGCGGAGCCGCCGTTCGGTGCTTCTGTCCGTTCTTGCAGCAGCTGCAGGGGGAGGTGCCGTGAGCAGGGGAAAAGATCCCTGTTCAGTGCGGAGCACATCTGCGGGTCAGATGCACTCCTATTGAACAGAATGGCCTGGGAATTCGTACAGCATTGCAGAGAAAACGTACACGTTTTCTGTGCAATGCGGAGTGCGAATGCACCGCACCTATGTGAACTGGACACATTGAAAACAATGTACTTTCAAGTGTCCTGAGAATTTGATGTGGTGTAAGCCGCATCCAATTCACATAGGTGTGAACCCAGCTTTAGGGCCCTTTCACACGGGCATTCCATTCAGGTCTGCCTGTCCTTTGTTCAGGCAGACCTGAACGCACACTCAATGCAGCCCTATGGAACGGCGGATGTCAGCGGAGACATGTCCGCTAACACCCATTGTTCTTTGATCTGATACTGTCCATGAATTGGATGACAATGGACAGGCGGTCCGTTGTCATCCGATCCCCATAGAGCAGAGCGGGGCTTTGACAGTCCCATCTCCGCTCAGTGAGTGGAGATGGAGCTGCCATCCATTGGCTCAGTGGGGATAGGCGGATCGATCCCCCTGAGCAAAAACGGATGCTTCACATGGAAAGCCTGTGTGAAAGGGCCCTAAAGCCTCGTACACAAGGTGCGATGGTCGTACGACCGAACGGACCAAATCGTATGTTGGCTCATGTATCTCGCATGCTGACATGCACTAAGCGATCGTACAACCAAGCCAAACGTAGTGACGTGCTATGAACGTATAAAGAGAAAGTTCAGGTGCATGTAATTTGTGAATTAAGAACGAAGACACTTCCGGCCGTTCCTGACTTTGAGCATGCGTGTTTTGCACAGTACAACTTGTTGGACCAACTTCTCCGTACACATGATACCATGGTCGTACGACTGCTTGTTGGTACAACCAAAGCTTTCTAGTTTGCTCATCCAACATCTGTCGTACGACCGTCGTACGTCGGCTGTTCTAATCGCATGTACTAATGGTCGGATGATCGTACAACGAGCGATCATACAACCGTTTTCATACAACTGTTGCACCGTGTGTACGAGGCTTAAGGCTCCTAATGCAGCTTGTCTGCAGCCCTGACCATTACAGTCGCAGGTGTGAGGCACACAGCTGATTAATTCAATTTAACACACCGTTCTGTGGGTGAGCAGAGTGTATTCCACAGGTTTTCCCAGTGGCTCTTTTTGTATTGATTTCTGTCTCCTCTCTCATTCCTCTGCTATCTCTACGAGTCACCTCTGACAGTCTATGCCAGTAATGGCAAACCTTGGCACCCCAGATGTTTTGGAAATACATTTCCCATGATGCTTAACTACATTGCAGAGTGCATGAACATCATGGGAAATGTAGTTCCAAAACATCTGGGGTGCCAAGGTTCGCCATCACTGGTCTATGCTGACACCAGACAATCCCAGAAGATGGCCCCGCCCCCAGCAGGGGAATGACAGCCTCAGCTGTGCATGTTTCCCTATGGGACTGTGTGGTGTAGGACATTTTCTTTCCCTCCACTCAGGTCTCAGATTATACTCAGCTCTATGCTGTGTGCTGAATGACATCAGATCTCTGTCCTTCTGAAGATCAGAAATGTGTAAATTCTGGACTTTGAACTGATGTAGAGAAGGCAGGGCTGCAGATGAACAGGTACAACTTATGTAGGAGGATTTGTTTAATTTCTGTGTATCGTTTACACTTACACTTCACTGGATATACAGTTGTATGCAAAAGTTTAGGAACCCCTGACAATTTCCATTTTTATAAATATTTGGGTGTTTGGATCAGCAATTTCATTTTGATCTATCAAAAAACGGAAGGACACAGTAATATTTCAGTAGTGAAATGAGGTTTATTGGATTAACAGAAAATGCGCAATATGCAGAAAAAATGCAACAGAAAAATCACATCAATATTTAACAGAGCCTCCTTTAGCAGAAATAACAGCCTCTAGATGCTTCCTATAGCCTGCAATGAGTGTCTGGATTCTGGATGAATGTATTTTGGACCATTCCTCCTTACAAAACATCTCCAGTTCAGTTAGGTTTGATGGTTGCCGAGCATGGACAGCCCGCTTTAAATCACCCCACAGATGTTCAATGATATTCAGGTCTGGGGACTGGGATGGCCATTCCAGAACATTGTGCTTGTTCCTCTGCATAAATGCCCGAGTAGATTTTGAGCAGTGTTTTGGGTCGTTGTCTTGTTGAAATATCCAGCCCTGGCGTAACTTCAACTTTGTGGCTGATTCCTCAACATTATTCTCAAGAATCTGCTGATATTGAGTGGAACCCATGCGACCCTCAACTTTAACCAGATTCCCAGTACCGGCATTGGCCAGACAGCCCCACAGCATGATGGAACCTCCACCAAATTTTACTGTGGGTAGCAAGTTTTTTTCTTGGCTGTGTTCTTTTGCCGCCATGCATAACGCCCCTTGTTATGATCAAAATGGAGCGGGCTTAAATGTGCGTTTGCATATCTCAAGCGACTCTGTTTGTGACGTGTGTGCAGAAAAGACTTCTTTTGCATCACTCTCCCATACAGCTTCTCCCTGTGCAAAGTACACTGAATTGTTGAACGATGCACAGTGACACCATCTGCAGCAAATTGATGTTGTAGGTATTTGGAGGTGGTCTGTTTTTGACCGTTCTCACCATCCTTCGCCTCTCCAATATTTTATGTGGCCTGCCACATAACAAGAACTGTGCCTGTGGTCTTCCATTTCAGCTTACAGCACGGGGTCTCGGACTTGTTGCTGACGTCACCCGCTGCTGTTTGATCACACAAGGATCCGCTCATTCGTCCCTGCACATTAGCTGATGCTCTGTGATTGGAAACGATACAGCTGTCCTCCATGTTATACATAAGTGTTACTCAAGACCTATCCTTGTGAGTAGATTTTATTTAATAAACAAGTGTTTTTTACTGAAGCAGTCTGCACTTAGAGTGTTTACTCTTTCTATCCACTATGTACCTCATTCACCTGTGATATCGATACGAGCCATTGGTTGATGGTAGGATTTCGTTGAACCTGATCCAATCATTCGCCCTCCAGGGGAGATCTTTGTGTGTATGACCCTCTAGTAGAACTGGGGTCGTAAATTGAGGTGAGCGTAGTGAATATTGGTGGTGGGACCTCTGCACTGATATTATCCTGCTGTCTGCACGTTTGGTGGATTTTCTGAATCAAATTTTGGAATTGTCATTTTTATGAGACTTTATGAGATTTTGTGAAACTTTCTAGCGCTGCGTCGTTTTTAAAAAGTGTTATTTACTGAAGCAGTCCGCACTTAGAGTGTTTACTCTTTCTATCCAATATGTATCTCATTCACCTGTGATATCGATACGAGCCATTGGTTGATGGTAGGATTTTGTTGAACCTGATCCAATCATTCGCTCTCCAGGGGAGATCTTTGTGTGTATGACCCTCTAGTAGAACTGGGGTCGTACATTGAGGTGAGTGCAGTGAATATTGGTGGTGGGACCTCTGCACTGATATTATCCTGCTGTCTGCACGATTGGTGGATTTTCTGAATCAAATTTTGGAATTGTCATTTTTATGAGACTTTATGAGATTTTGTGAAACTTTCTAGCGCTGCATCGTTTTTAAACAAGTGTTTTTTACTGAAGCAGTCTGCACTTAGAGTGTTTACTCTTTCTATCCAATATGTACCTCATTCACCTGTGATATCGATACGAGCCATTGGTTGATGGTAGGATTTCGTTGAACCTGATCCAATCATTCGCTCTCCAGGGGAGATCTTTGTGTGTATGACCCTCTAGTAGAACTGGGGTCGTACACTGAGGTGAGTGCAGTGAATATTGGTGGTGGGACCTCCGCACTGAAATTATCTTGCTGCTTGCACCATAGGTTGATTTTCTGAATGAAATTTTGAAATATCATTATATGAGACTTTATGAGACCATACCAAAGATGTCAATTCATAATGAAAATGACGACTCTACTACAAAAGGTGAACTAAGTCCTTTAACCTTAGAGAATGAGTTTAGTGATTTGATGGTGATAAACAAAAGTGATGACATTCAGAATGGCTCTTTTTGATCATTTTTCAGCATTGCAAGGCTGAGCATGAATTTGTCGCCATCAAGAAGGCTCCCCTGCTATCAATCCAGCCAATGAGGACCAGAGCAGCTCGGGTGAGCTGCGTAGCTTATCCCCGCCGTGGGATCGTCTTGGGCTCAGGTAAGTAAAAGGAGGACTCGGGGGGGCTGCTGCAGGTGAAAAGGTTTTTCACCTTAATGCATATGCATTAAGGTGAAAAACCTTGAGGGTTTACAACCACTTATAACGAAGGAATACAACTGTCTGCTGGATGAATACTCTAAATTACAGGTGAGATGGTGGTGGTCTGTATTGTGTTGATGATGAACATGGAGAATACTGATGAATTTCCACAGTGGCAAGAAGGTCACCTTGGAGCATTTAGTGTCACCCATAGGTCCTTACCATATTTACCCTTTTTTTATTAGTGAACAGACACCATAGTCTGTGAATTGAGCCTTAAACAGTAATAAACTTTCTTGAGCATTGTGTTTTTATGGCATTGTGGGGAAAATTAAGTTTTCATAGAAGGTGGGCCCCAGGAATATATAAATATAAAGGGCTTTTAGACCTTGACAGCTTAAAAGTCATAAAGTCTGGTGAGTGACCCAAAAGAGCACTGGTGTGAGGAACACAGTTTTGGAGTGTGTTCATGAAGTAGTGACTTTGGAAGAGAAAGGGGTACTTAGAGACTTTTCAGAGATTTTATTTTTAAATACTTTTTCACATACTTTGTATCAATACACAGCAACATTGTATGTTCTGGCTGGTTATAAAGGCTAATGTAGCCAATGGCCTCCTTAGGGGTGGCTGGTTGTTGTGGGTTCACCTGATCACACTGTCCTCAATCACACTTTTCCGCACGTCCGGAGACACATAGAAGAGGATGGTACTTTGTTTTATTAGGGGATTTGAACTTGGATGGGGTAGGGATGATTTTGGGATGTCCAAGAATTGAACAGTTCTGTACATGGGACCACTATATACACCTCAGTATATAAACTTCTTCATCTTCCTCCAGCACAACACTTGCTGCACACTATATACAGTCCTGTATATACACTTCTTCTTCTTCACTCCTGCACTGACACTTTCTGCACGTCTCTCTCCTTGTTCCTCACTGCTGCACAATATTTGTTCAGCACAGGTGAGACCTGAAAGGATATTTATCAGGCCTCCAAACATTTCCTTGGGCCTAGCTAGCAGATGGTGAGGCCTGCTGTAGTTGAAGCAGGGCCCCAGGACCGTCCATTACAGTAGGGTGACCAGACGTCCCTGGTTTCAGGGGACAGTCCCAGGACTGAGGACACTGTCCCTGGACCAAGTCTGTCCCCAGTTTTGTCCCCGGATTGGATATGAACAGGGGCCCGGGCAATTTCAAAAACAGTGCAGAATTTAAAAAAAAAATTCTGAATTACACACCCCCGCTCTGCCGCTCCTACTAGCTAAGGGGGTGTATTTTTTTCATTTTCTGTGCCCCTTTTGTGCTGCGCAGGATCATGTATATATAGGCGATCCTGCATTTCTTGGTATCAGAGCCAATCAGCGGGTCCAGCCCGACTTGACGTCCACCAGTACCCACCGATCGTTCTGTACACAGGCAGAACGGTGGTCTGCCTATGTAAACAAGGCAGATTGCCATTCTGTCAGTATGGAAGACATTGATCCTGTGTTCCTGCAAAGCAGGGGCAGGAATCTATGCCTTCCCTTAGTAAAAGCACCTCCCCCACAGTGAGAAAACACTGGCTATGCACACATAATCAGGCCTGATTAAATTTGCCTCACCTAGCAAAAACCTCACATTATACACCTACCTAGAGTGGAGGGCGCTACACTAGGTTGAGATTTGTGTGGTTCTGTGTGCCGCGTTTACACGGGCACAGCAGCCAAATAATATGAATGGGCTGCTCTGCCTGCATCTTACTGCAGGAAAAAGATCCCTGCATATTTTTTTAAATGCTTCCACACGAATATCGCATGGTGGTTGTTTTTAAGCAATGATTATTTCATAATAGCAAGGCCCTGTTCACACTAGTGCAATTTCTCCTGCACCTGCTGTTGCACTGCATTCTGCATCTTTGGATATCAGATCATTTAAAAAGTATGCTAAACCTTGGCATTTTATACCTTTAAAACTTTCAGACTGACTGAAAAATAATTAAAGGCTAAGTTCACCTTGTGGAGCATGTTACATGTTACACTCATACTGAGGGTGTAACATGTAACATGCTCCAGCTCCTACCCCTGCACCAAGCCCCAACACCCCCCCACACCCCCCACACCCGCTGTCACATTTAAAAATGTGCGCGGCTGTGCAGGGCTCTGTCTGCAGAGCCTCATCATTCATTCATGGGACCTGAAGAAATTTCAGGTCCCATCTGCCACTGCAACAGATGGCTTGTAGTTCTCGATTAACTGCAAGGGCATGGATTAGTGCCCTCATAGTTCATTGACACTTCCTTCAGCTGTCAAACTAACAGCCTGTATGGAGGTATGGGCAAGAAAGCTGGAGCCGGTGTCTGCAGGAGCCTGACGTTGCACTCACAATCTACCAATCACAAGTGCAATGCTCTGCAAACTTTTTCCCTGTAAAAATATGTACATTTATTATTTTTTCAAAAAGGTGAACTTGAACTGTAGGCTGGGTTCACACTATAGCGAATTGGATGCGGGTTTACCCACATCCAATTCGCATGTCAGGAGATTGTGACTGGCCCTCTATGGAGCTGGTTCACACACCCCTGGAGCGGCTCTGGAGAAAATTGCACAGGAGTCCTGTGTATCTTCTGGTCCACTTAAGGTGGTAGTAAACCCTCCTATCATTTTCAGCCAAGGAAGCTGTCATCTTGGTCTCTGTTTAATCAACAACTGTCATGATGCTGCACATGTGATCAGCTTTGACACCAGCCATTGGATGGTTTGACAGTTTGGTTTAGAGCACAACCAATGGGAGTGTTACAACTGGTTTTTAAACTGTTAAATGGATGGGTTTACTACCACTTTAAGGTCCAAATTCAGACAAAAATGTGGGCTGAAATCGGACCTGAAACAGCGAATGGGCACGCATTGGACCCCTGCTGGGAGACGTTCCATGCTGCGGTTTGAAT
Organism: Glandirana rugosa; assembly: GCA_018402905.1. NCBI lineage: Eukaryota > Metazoa > Chordata > Amphibia > Anura > Ranidae > Glandirana > Glandirana rugosa. Next base: position 226,183 of record BLSH010142204.1, on the reverse strand, counting down.
CCAGCCTTAAGCTGTTCACTGTTGATTGAGGGAGCCTTTTCCTCTAGTAGTCACTGCTTTTTCAAGTAGCTGCATTTACTAGGGAGATGACACAGAGATTTAGTGGAAAATTACTGTCCAGTCCCAAGACAGAGGGGACACTGATCAATGCTGCATAGGCTGGCCATCTTTGGCAAGCTTTATTCACCACATCTATCTTGCAACTCACAGTGTTGGTACTCATAGTGAACTCTTTGCCCAGGTCTAGAGCGAGGAGCCACTCCTCCTCATAATGGGAACAGCAGGAGGGTTGATCCCATGATATCTACAGACTAGCAAGCTTATGTACACACCTCTCCCCTCTCTTTCTGAGTGCATTCCATCAATTAAGTTTGAACTGCTGCATAACCTAAGTAGAACAACATGCAGTTCCTAGACCAGGTACTGTATTCATTAAATGGGAACACATCCAGGGGCACATTTTATTAGGGTACAGCCTCTCGAAAGCAGGAGCTGTCCCTAGAAATAGGGGACCTCAGGTCAGCTCACTTTATACCCCATTAGCCAAAAGTACATTCAGAACCACTAGTGTATAATGCAAAATATAACCAAATATTATGAAGCTAAATAGAATGTATTCCAAACTGCATTCAGCCATCTCTGAATTTTTGGCCGTCATTATACGTCGTCAAGTTTGAATTAACTACCTTACGTGAGTCTTTCTCTCCCCTCTCCACACATGTATTCGAACGATCAGACATCTATAGTACCCTAGTTGGGAGGACGACAAGGGTAATACTCCTCCTCACCGAGGAGCGAGATCTGGACCCGTTTCTCAAGTGAT
>BLSH010142204.1:166021-176398 GCA_018402905.1 Glandirana rugosa | reverse complement strand
AACCTTTTGTATACCCCTCCCCTCCCCCTTGGCTTATTGTATACCTTATAAATACAATAAAAATTAATTAAACAAAAAATTTGCCAGGGGTATGAATAATTATGGGCAGCACTGTATGTGTCACAGGCTAGTGCATCTGCCTAGCAGCACTGCGGTTCTGGGTTTGCATCCCAAACATGCCACTTCATGTAGAGACGTTGTCTGTTCTCCCTATGTTGTTAAACAGAACTCCTTACTCAGGGTCTTCCCTAAATTATGCCTAAATATAGTATATATGTGTAGGAGGTTTCCACCACCATTGCAAATTGTGTCATATGTTTTCCAAGGACTCTAATCAACCTTAACATTTCCCCACCAGCACTAATTGCAGCCTATTACCAAGCAAACACCCACAAAATGACAGCTGTTTATCTCTCAGCATGCTGACAGTAATCAGCCATAACCAGCCAAACAGATGGCATATGCCAGAAACAGGTTGTTCACTGGCTCTCTGGCCTTGCACAGTACTTCTGCATTGATTAACTTCTTGCACCCCTGGGACTTAGGACTGTTTTATGCCACAGAGATGCAGCCTAAAAACGTGGCTCACAGGCTAGCACTTGTTCCTAGCAACTCTAAGGTTCTGAGTTCCAATACCAATCCTGCTACCTGGCTATATGTTTGTATCTTGCGGCGTTAAAGTTTCTTTTTCAACAGTGATTACATTTTTGATGGGTTTCACAAAATGGTACCCCAAGAAATAACATTATAAATCAAGCAAGTGTGGGTTTGCACCAAATCTAGGACTGGGGTGTTTTGGGCCAGATATGGATGTATGCATCTGGTGTGGTCCTGCCCACATATTTTAACCGCTTCACACCTGGGCTATAGCTGAAAGACAGCTACAGCATGGGCCTTAATTTCCATGAGGGCATTTCCATGGACATCCTCCCATGCATGAGCTGCCTGCCAAGTCTATGAGACTCAGCTGATTGCAGATAAGACTAAGGAGCTGATTGTGGCCCCTTACCATGTGATCAGCTGTCAGCCAATGACAGCTGATTACGTGATGTAAACAGAAGATCGGTAATCGTTTTTTCCCCTCTGTCAGTGTGAGGGCATAAAAAAGCTGATCACCAGCTTCTGTCTGCCAATCATCACTGCCCATCCGCGCGGCCCATCAGTGCCACCTCTCAGTGCCCATCAGTGCCTCCTTATTAGTACCCATCAGTACAGCCCATTAGTGCAGCCTATCAGTGCAGGCTATCAGTGCCCATCAGTGCAGTCTCATTAGTGCACATCAATGAAGGAGAAAAATTACCTTTTTTCAAAATTTTATAACAAAGTATGAAACTGTTTTTTTTTCCAAATTTTCAGTCTTTTTTCCTATTTCTTTAGCAAAAAATAAAAAAAAACCCAGTGGTGATTAACTACCACCAATAGAAAGCTCTATTTGTGGGGAAAAAAATATAAAAATGTAATTTGGGTACAGTGTAGCATGACCGGGCAATTGTCATTCAAAGTGCAACAGCGCTGAAAGCTGAAAATTGGTCTGGGCAGGAAGGGGGTTTAAGTGCCCAGTAAGCAAGTGGTTAATGTATAGAAACAACACCTGCTCCAAGCCTCTTAACCCATCATACCTTGTTTCTTCTATGGTTAATGTTGTATGCTGAATATGAATGACGAATGCGCTTTGTCAACAATTTTGGAGAGTTTTAACGGGACTTTGGAGGACACTGATTTTATAGTATATTGTATGTAACGCTAGTGGTAACACTTATTTTGTTCATCAGCACACTGATTTTATAGTATATTGTATGTAACTCTAGTGGTAACACTTATTTTGTTCATCAGTGCACTGATTTTATAGTTTATTGTATGCACTTTGTCAACATTTTGTGTTTGTGTGAAGCACCCCTCACAAAGATCTCATTTCCTGTTTTGGACCCTCCACATGCCCAACAACATACATGTTTGATTTGGAGATTTTTGGGATCACTGAGCCTTGGCCATTTGTTTTTTTTTTTAGCTTTACCCTGCACATATATCAATGCTGAGACATTTATTCATTTGTAAAGAGTGTGTATTCATAATAAACAGGTGTGGGCACTTGTGGCCTGGTAGGTGTGTCCTTTACTGGATGGGTGGAGGCAAGCAAGCTCAGCTAGATTATTTAAAGGCCATCATTTGTGGTGTTTGGCCTAAGAACAGGCCTGAAATTTTCTTTGCAGTGTGTATATTGGGTTACAAATAGATATGGTTTTTGTGGGTTTTTGGGGTATACATAATTCCTGACCCACACCCCACAAAGGCTGTTGTTTGATGATTGCGTCTAAATCTCACATGTTAGACTTACAACTGCTATGTAATGGTTTAGATAAAAAGGAGGGTTCAGGCTAATTCATTCCTGCTGTGTGTGCCAATGTAGTTTGTGCGCTTACTTTTAGACTTTTGTATTAATTTTGTCTGCTTTTGCTTATGCTAATTCTGCCATGTAACTTTTATGGGTTTTGGGGAGAGGACTTCTGATCACCACAAAGGTGTGTCATGGTTATTATCTTGATTTTTATCCCTGCCATGTAACTTTTTTGGGGTTTGGAGTGAGGACTTCTGATCACAAAAAAAGATTAGTCATGCTTGTTGTTAGCTTGATTTGTATCCCTGCTTTTCTAATGTCATTTGTTTAATGTGTCTATTTTTTAGTGTCCTACACTTGTAGATTGTAAGCTCTTTTGAGCAGGGCCCTTCTAACTATATTGTCAAATGCTGGAGCATCATTTCCATGTTTTTTTTTGGCCCCAGTACATTACTGTACCAAATGTTTATACTAATGTTGAAATAAAAAGTTGATTGTTGTTTTGTTTTTTTGCTGACTTGAAATACATATTTTCTAAGTGCAAACTATTCATACCCCTTCAAATCTGTATTAAATCTAGTTGCATACACAAGTATTTGGCTGTGCATACATGCAAGTTCTTGAGTATAAAATGTAGTGGGGGAAGGGGAAGAAAAACCCCCAAAAAACAACAAAAAAATCCCTGCTCCAAAGCTGAATAGGACTCTACAAATTATACTGTGGACTAGGTAAGCCATGAAATGTTCACTAAATGTGAATTATTTCTAAGCACCAAATTAAGAAAAAAATACACCCAAAACACTTCTTTTAACCACTTCAATACTGGGCACTTAGGACACTTCCCGCCCAGACCAATTTTCAGTTTTCAGTGCTGTTGCGATTCAAATGAGAATTGCGCGGTCGTGCGACGCTGCACCCAAACAAACTTTTTGTCATTTTGTTCCCACAAATAGAGCTTTCTTTTGGTGGTATTTGATCACCCCTGCTGTTTTTATTTTTTGCGCTATAACAAAAAAATACCGAAAATTTTGAAAAAAAAAAAACATTTTTCTTTGTTTCTGTCACAAAAATTTGTATAAAGTACATTTTCTCCTTCACTGACGGGCACTGACGTGGCTACACTGATGGGCACTGATGAGGCTACACTGACGGGCACTGATGAGGCAGTACAGATTGGCACTGATGAGGTGGCACTGATAAGGTTGCACTGATGATGGGGCAAATATGCAGCACTGATGGGCGGCACTGACAAGCAACACTGATGGGCACTGATACGTGGCACTGATATGCGGCACTGATGGACACTCCTAGGCGGCACTGATAAGTGGCACTGGGCACTGATGGGCACTGATAAGGGGCACTTTTAGGTGGCACAGGTGGGCACTGATAGCTGGCACAGGTGGGCACAGGTGGGCACTGATAGCTGGCACAGGTGGGCACTGGTGCAACAAGCACTGTTAGGGATGGCACTGGCAGGCATCATATATGGGCACAGTGCCATCCCTACAGTGCATAATATGGCCCTTACCTGGTGGTCTAGTGGGGGCTCCCTGGTGGTCCTGGGTGGCCTCTGCATGACTTCCCTGGTGGTCCTGGGTGGCCTCCTTGCGCTGTCCGGGAGGGGGGCTCCCTGGGGGTCCTGATCCGGCTCCCTGGTGGTCCAGTGGGGTGATCCTGAGGGTGGCTGCGCTGATAAACGTTCAGCGCAGCCCCCCCCTGTCAGAAGAGCAGCCGATCGGCTCTCCGCTGCTCAGGTCTGCAGACCTGAGTAGAGGAAAAGCCGATCAACGGCTCTTCCTATTTACACTGTGATCAGCCGTGATTGGTCACGGCTGATCACATGGTAAAAGCTTCGGATCGAAGCCTTTTACCTCGGTCGGTAATGCGGTGGGTCAGACTGACCCACGGCACCACCGATCGCCGCGATCGTGCATTATCCTGAGGACGTCAATAGACGTCCAGTCATGATAATGAACCCCCCGCCCGGACGTCATTTGTCAATGCGCCGGGCGGGAAGTGGTTAAACAAAATTTGGCATGGGGGCCCCCCAAGATCGATACCAGACCCTTTGGGTCCTGAGGAAGGGCCAAGCCTCAAAACGCGTTGTCAGGACAACAGCTACCTTCTTTCCTCATCCTTCCCTGCTTGCAATCCACTGCACCTCCCAGTACCAAGCCTCGCTTTAGACTCTGGCTCTCGTCACGCTCGTGAGCCCGCACCAGCCGGTCCCTGCAGCGTCTATGTCGTCCAGCGGTTCCATCTCCTCCATGTTCGTGTCTGGCTGTGCGTCTCTCCCCAGAGCCACAGCCAAGGATTCCTGCCCCTCCACCTGACACCACTCCGTTTACTGTGAGGAATTTTCTGTTTGACCCTTCGAGCAGCTGCACTCCACCTTCCGGGTGGTTAAGCCAGGTGAATTCCATCCATCCTCCAGCTGCGCCTTGGTTTCCTGCTTTCCCCACATGCGGAGTTGGTTGTTGCTCCAGAGACTGCATTTCATCCCTGCAGCACAGCGCCATCCAGTTGTTCCATCTTGACAGGCCGCAAGGTACTCTAGCATGAGAGATGTTGCAAATGCATTGCATGTTAGCATGAGGATTTTATTGCTGTTTTTTATACAAAGTTTTGCATTACCATTTTAAATAAATTTCACAGTGGTTTACTCCATGGAATTGTTTAGAGACTGAACTTTATGGCCGAGGGTCACATCACCATTTCCTACCTATGGGGTTTCTCATTTAGCACTTTTAAATGTGTTTTTTTTCAGACTGGTATTTCTTTCTTTTTTTAAAAATTTGCGTGGGGTTCCCCCAAAATCCATACCCAGGCCCTTTGGGTCTGGCATAGATTTTAAGGGGAACTCCATGCCAAAATGTAAAAAAAAATTGGCATGGGGTCCCCACAAAATCCAAACCAGACCCTTATCCGAGCATGCAGCCTGGAGAGAGAGCGCCCCCCCCCAAAGCATACCAGGCCACGTGTAATCAACATGGGGAGGATGCTTTGGGGTCCCCTTTGTGCTTCTGGGACAAGGGCCTCTTCTCGACAACCCTGGCCGGTGGTTGTTGGGGTCTGCGGGTGGGGGGCTTATCAGAATCTGGAAGCCCCCTTTAACAAGGGGGCCCCCAGATCCCAGCCCCCCATGTGAGTGGGTATGGGGTACATCACACCCCATACTCATTCACCAAAAAAAGCAGTAATAGGTAAAGAAAAAAACAATAACTGGTTTTTGAAGAGTACTTTATTGTAAAACAGCTCTGAGCCATCTTCATCCCCGAGCCGTCTCTCTCGCTGCCATCTTCTCATGTTGCTGTGTTCTTCCTTGCCGCCATCTTCTACCACAGCTCTGTTCTTCCTCGCCACCGTCTTCTCACGGTGTTGTGTTCTTCCATGCCACCGGTTACCTTCTTACATGGGGAGTGGGCATCCGATGATGTCACCTGGAGAGTCTGCCCCATGCCTATGTAAAAGACGCCACACAGCGGGTGACAACACAGCAGAGGAAGACAGCCACAGAAGAAAAGTGGCTTTTTTTTATTAGCGAGTATCCGGCAGCAGAAGAACACATCAGCGGTAGAAGACGACGGCGGCAGGAGAGACAGCTTGGGGAAAAGACGCTGGATGGAGAAGACAGCTCGGGGAGAAGACAGTGGAAGGAGAGACGGCTCGAGGAGAAGACGGCTTGGGGAAAAAGACAGCCCGGGGAAGAAGACGGCTCAGGGCTATTTTACAATAAAGGACTTGTCAAAAACTGGCTATTGTTTTTTTTTACATTTCACTGCTTTTTTTTTGTGAATGGGTAGGGGTACGATGTACCCCTACCCATTCACATGGGGGACTAGGATCTGAGGTCCCCTTGTTAAAGTGGGCTTCCAGATTCTGATAAGCCCCATACCCGCAGACCCGACAAGCACCGGCCAGGGTTGTCGGGAAGAGGCCCTTGTCCCCATCAACATGGGGACAAGGTGCTTTGGGGGGTAACCCAAAGCACCTTGCCCATGTTGAGAACCCCCTCCCTATCCTGACCTCCAGGCTGCATGCTCAGATAAGGGTCTGGTGTGGATTTTGGGGGTGTCCAAAAAAATTGGCATGGGGGGGTCCCCTCCGAATCCATAATAGACCCGAAGGGCCTGGTATGGACCTGGGGGGACCCCATGTTGCCTTTTTTGCAACTTTTTTCCCTGCAATTTTTTGTTTTTTTCACATTCAGCTGTCAGCTGCCACATGAGCATGGTTGTTACCGGAATATTAATGTCTCAAATGCAAACCATTATTGTATAGAATGAAAAGAATCAAAAATTAGTAATTTTATTTTCTATGTACGAATGTGCTCAGCTCTGTAGCGTAGTAGTATGTCCTGCTACCTTCAAAGGTGCAAGCCATGGGTTTGAATCGTACTGATGTTATCACCTCCTGAAAACTTGCATTGTACTCAGCAGCATAATTAGCCAATAATTCATCAGTTTGGTTGATTCCATAATTTTAACTCTTCAAATGCATGCAATGGTATGTAAGTATTCAATAATATTATAGTGTGGATTTCCAAAAATCCAGCTATTCAAAAATCCAGACCCCTTGGGTCTGGTCTGGATTTTAAGGGGAACCCCACGCCAAAATATTTGAAAAAAAAATGGCTTGGGTTACTTCCAAAATCCATACCAGACCCTTATCTGAGCATGCAGCCTGAAGGTCAGGATAGGGAGGGGATGAGCGAGCACCCCCCCTGAACCATACCAGGCCACATGCCTTCAACATGGGGAGGGTGCTTTGGGGTCCCCAAAGTACCTTGTCCCCATGTCGATGGGGACAAGGGCCTCTTCCTGCCAACCCTGGCCAGTGGTTGTTGGGGACTTATCAGAATCTGGAAGCCCCTTTAACAAGAGGGTCCCCAGATCCTAGCCCCCCATGTGAATGAGTATGGGGTACATTGTGCCCCTACCCATTCACCAAAAAAGGAGTGTAGTGTGACAACAAATAATAGCCAGTTTTTGACAAGTCCTTTTAATGTAAAATAACTCTGAGCCGTCTTCTTCCCCCGCTTCTTCCTCTGGTCTCCCTCCGGATCTCCTTCCCCGCTTCTTCCTCTGGTCTTCTCCTTCTTCCTTTGGTCTTCCTCCGGCTTCTTCTTCTGGTCTTCTTCTTCTTCCTCCTCCGCCACCAATTCCGCCACCACCCGCTGAAGATCAAAAAACAACCCTCCTCTGATGCTGCGGCCCTTCCATGGCACACATGTCATATATAACTATGGGGCATGGCAACCGGATGGCATCATCCGGAGACCCCGCCCCCTATGATATCATGGACGTATCATGCCCCGGGCAGTTAAGAGGCGGGGTCTCTGAATGATGTCATCCACCCCACCACATCATCTGAGGATGTTCGGTTTTTAATCTTTAGTGGGTCAGCAGCGGGAGTGGCAGCGGAGGAAGAAGGAGAAGACTGGAGGACAAAGAAGCAGGGGAAGAAGAAGCCAGAGGAAGACTGAAGGAAAAAGGAGAAGACAAGAGGAAGAAGCGGGGAAGGAGAAGACGGAGGAAGACACGGGGAAGACATTTAATAAAGGACTTGTCAAAAACTGCCTATTGTCTTTTGTCACATTACACAACTTTTTTGGTGAATGGGTAGGAGTACGATGTGCCCGATACCCAACCCCCTTGTTAAAGGTGGCTTCTAGATTCCGATAAGCCCCCCGCCCACAGACCCCGACAACCACTGGCCAGGGTTGTCAGGAAGAGGCCCTTGTCCCCATCAACAGGACCCCAAAGCACCCTCCCCATATTGAGGGAATGTGGCCTGGTACGGTTCGGGGGGGTGCTCGCTCATCCCCCCTATCCTGACCTCCAGGCTGCATGCTCAGATAAGGGTCTGGTATTGAATTTGGGGGGACCCCACGTCAATTTTTTTTAGAACCTTGGAGAGGGACCTCACACCATTTTTACATTTTTTTAAATCTATATTGCCGGGAACTGGCAATACATTACAGCCGTGAGCAAATTTAAATGACATTTTTTTCTTTTAGAAATGTCATTAGTGCTACAGCATGTTCTAGACATCGCACAGATGCGCCACTTTACAGGCAGACTAAGGGGACCCCCCAGGCACGATATTTAAATTAATTTTTCATTTTTATTGTTTCACTTTGTTTAAACAATTGTTTCAAAAACTTTTTTTTCAATTGATACATGCCCCTGAGGGCAGTACTCGGGTCCCCACATGCTTTTTATGGCAAATAACTTGCATACAAGCCTTCAATGAGGACTTTTGATTTTGCAGCTGGCAATATATTACAGTCGCACGCAAGTTTAAATTACAGTTTTTTCCTTTAGAAATGTCATTATTGCTGTGACATGTTCAATGAGGACTTTGGATTTTGCAGGTTCGAGCTCCAATGACTTCCACAATTCCCGCATATGCAATCTGACAGGCATGTTCGTCGGCAATAGCGCGCTGTTCCATTTGCATGTCTGCCCAGTTTCTGAGAGATGAAGTCCTAATTGCCTTTAATTGGGCGCTATTATCCTGTCCCGCTTGGTCACATATTCGTGCTATAGTAAATGACCCCCACCGTGTAGTGTATTCAAATGGAAAAGATTATACAATTACAAGAATATTATGTGTAAAATCCTGCTGTATTAATCTTGATGTTAGTGACAAGATAGAGGGAAGAATGTCCTGCATCCATCCATGCTTTCTGAACGGACATTCGGTGCTGCTGGAGGGTTCATAATGGATCAAAGAGTGCGCCTGTCCACAGACTCCATTGTTAGGCTCACATTTATAAAAATTAATAAGTCCTGGATCAGCAGCTATTAAGCCCCTGAGGCTGATGTAACAGATTGAATTTCCTAGAGATCTGGGATTCCTTGAAGACTGCCTATGCTGCCTATCCTATTCCACCTGAATCTTGATGCTAGCTTCCAACAATATTTTTGGTTTAGAGCACCACCAACACCAACAAGAGTAACTGTGAGGGGTTACAGTGTTCTGCCGCCACCAACACCCAAGGCCCAATTTTTCTGCACCTGTTTGACTGGGGCATGTCATTACAATTTTTGAAATAATTTTTAACAGCAGTGCCTGTTCCTGCGCCCAACAAGAGTAACTGTGAAGGGTTACAGTGTTTTGGCACCACCAGCACCCAAGGCCCAATTTTTCTGCACCTGTTTAACAGGGACATATCATTACAATTTTTTAAAAAATGTACAACAGCAGGGCCTCTTCCTGCGCCCAACAAGGTAACTGTGAGGGGTTACAGTGTTCTGCCACCACCAACATCCAAGGCCCAATTTTTCTGCCCCTGTTTAACAGGGACATGTCATTAAAATTTTTGAAATAATTTTTAACAGCAGGTCCTGTTCCTGCGCCCAACAAGAGTAACCATGAGGGGTTACAGTGTTCTGGCACCACCAACATCTAAGGCCCAATTTTTCTGCACCTGTTTGCCTGGGGCATGTCATTACAATTTTTGAAATAATTTTTAACAGCAGGGCCTGTTTCTGCGCCCAACAAGAGTAACTGTGAAGGGTTACAGTGTTCTGGCACCACCAGCACCCAAGGCCCAATTTTTCTGCACCTGTTTGACAGAGGCATGTCATTACAATTTTTAAAATAATTTACAACAGCAGGCGTTCTTCCTGCACCCAACAAGAGTAACTGTGAGGGGTTACAGTGTTCCGCCACCATGAACACCCAATGCCCACGAGCGAGCGCCCCCCCCCCCCTCCTGAACCATAACAGGCCACATGCCCTCAACATGGGGAGGGTGCTTTGGGGTCCCAAAAATTGTAATGACATGCCCCAGTCAGTGCAGCAAATTTGGGCCTTGGGTGTTGTTGGTGGCAGAACACTGCAATTGCTCCTCACACATTCACAAGTTCTCAGACACTTAATGACATGTATGGATGGTGTATTGAGCTGTATGTGTGCTGCACTGTGTCTTCTGACATGTATGGACGGTGTACTGACCTGTATGTGTGCTGCGCAGGTATGTACAGTCTTCTGTGTCACGTCGTGTGTATGTCGAGTTATGTGGTAGGTATGTA
>BLSH010142204.1:137603-148238 GCA_018402905.1 Glandirana rugosa | reverse complement strand
GGATTTCCGAATTTTTTAATTTCCGAATTCTGAATTTTTTTAATTTCCGAATTCTGAATTTTTTTAATTTCCAAATTCAGAATTTTTTTAATTTCCGAAAAACAAAAAAAAACAAATTTTTTTAGCCATGCACAAGTCTAGTGCTCATCCATCCTCATTCGTGCTCAGTCATCCCCATCCGTGCTCATTCATCCCCATCCGTGCTCATTCATCCCCATCCGTGCTCAGTCATCCCCATCCGTGCTCAGTCATTCCCATCCGTGCTCATCCATCCCCACCCATGGCTCATCCATCCCCACCCATGGCTCATCCTTCCCCATCCATGGCACATTTGTGCCTCATTAATGCTCATCCATACCACATCAGTTCTCATCCGTGACACATCCATTCCACTACAGTGCCCATCCGTGCCACTACAGTGCCCATCCATGCCACTACAGTGCCTATCCGTGCCACCACAGTGCCTCACAATAGTGTAAAAGTTAGTCAAATTATATTTGAAATGTATGCCCCTAGAACACCTGACGGCGCTCCCTGCATGTTGGGCCTCTGTATGTGGCCAGGCTGTGTAAAAGTGTCACACATGTGGTATCGCCATACTCGGGAGGAGTAGCAGAATATTTTGTGGGGTGTAATTTTTGCTAGGTACATGCTGTGTGTTAGAAATATTGTATAAATTGACAACTTTTGTGTAAAAAAAAAAATGTGTTTTCATTTTCTTTCCACATTTTCCAAAAACTTGTGGAAAAAATGACATGTTCAAAAGATTCATTATGCCTCCTAGAATATACGTTGGGGTGTTTGCTTTCCAAAATGGGGTCATTTTTTTTGGTGTTTCAATTGTCCTGGTGCTCCAGGATCTTAAAAAGTGCAAGAGGTAGTCAAGAAATTATATGTGTAATTTATGCTCCTAGAACGCCTGATGGTTCTCCCTGCATGTTGGGCCTCTGTATGTGGCCAGGCTGTGTAAAAGTCTCACACATGTGGTATCACCATAATTAAGAGGAGTAGCAGAATGTGTTTTGGGCTGTAATTTGTGGTATGTATATGCTGGGTGTGAGAAATAACCTGTTAACATATGACAATTTTGTGAAAAAAAAGAAAAAAAAAATAATTTTGCAAAGAATTGTGGGAAAAAAATTACAGCTTCAAAAAATTCACCATGCCTCTTACTAAATGCCTTGGAATGCCTACTTTCCAAAAATGGGTCATTTGGGGGGTATTTGTACTTTCCTGGCCTGTTAGGGTCTCAAGAAATTAGATAGGCCATCAGTACATCAGGCCCGATCAATATTCAGTGATTGGCACCATAGCTTGTAGACTGTATAACCGTCACAAAGACCAAAAAATATACATTAATTTGTTTTGTTTTTTTTAACAAAGATATGTAGCAGTATAAATTTTGGCCAAAATGTATGCAAAATTTTATAACAACTAAGAAAAATTCATTTTTTTTTTCAAAATTTTCAGTCTTTTTTTAATTATAGCGCAAAAATAAAAAACCCATCGGTGATTAAATACCACCAAAAGAAAGCTCTATTTGTGTGAAAAAAAGGATTCACGTTTCATATGGGTACAGTGTTGCATGACTGAGTAACTGTCATTCAAAATGTGAGAGCACTGAAATCTGAAAATTGGTCTGGTTGTTAAGGGGGTTTAAGTGCCCAGTGGTCAAGTGGTTAAAATGGCACATGAAAGATGATACAAGACTAGTGCAAACACTGATAGATGGAAGGTTATCTCCAATGAGGTCAATGGGAGAGGGATTTAGAAATAGTTGGATACAATATCAACAACTTTATAGGTATATTTATATACTTACACAAAATTTGTCCTTAGATAGACCATTAACAGAATTTGAAAACTTACTATTACAGGAGCAAAAATCTAGCCATGCATTATCAGGCGTCTACAGGTGCTTGGTTTCTCGGAAAAATGGGGAAGGACTTACATTCTTAACCAAATGGGAGACAGAACTAGAGATGACGATTCCCATTCAGGACTGGGAGAGGTTGTTTTTTTTGTTTTTTTTACACACAAAATGCCTTTATCGACCAGACATCAAGAAAGAAACTGCAAAATTATAACAAGGTGTTATAGATGTTCGATCGATATGCATAAGATTAATAGGAGCAATACAGAGACATGTTGGAGATGCCTTAACGCAAAGGGCACAAAGTCACATATTTGGTACTATTGCCCATTGGTAATTTAATTTTGGTCGAAAATTTTTAAAATATATTATGAGATTAGAGGAAATATAGTACAACCTGATATAAAGATTGCTTTGTTGTCAATAATCCCAGGATCAGTGAAGATAATCAAAAAGGACATTCTTAGATACATGTTAGTAGCAGCATGAACAATTATAGCCCGTAAATGGCAGGAAGTCGTTAGTCCATCAATAATAGAATGGGTATACAAAATCAGAGAAATGCAGGCTATAGAGAACACGATAATGATAGAAGATGGATTAGGCGAGCAAATTCCCTATATATGGCAATGATGGGATGAATTCCAAACCTCAATGGGGGTGCTGAAATATCTATAGGGAAGTGGGATTGGGACCTTTTTTCTCCCGGGTTTTTTTTTTTCTCATCTTTTCTCTTTCTGCTTGAGTGAAAGGTATGTATGAGAGTATGTCATGTCTTTAGTCTCATATTGTAGTGGTATTGGAGTTTTTCATTATATCCTTAATATATGTATGTCTTGGGTATGCATTAGTGTGGGTAAGGATCCAGCAGATATCCTATAGACAATATCCTTGGATTCTAGCTAAATGAGGATGAAGAAGCACCTGAAATAGGAAGTTGGTCAGTGGTAGATGCTTCCAGAGGGGTTAGTGAAGAGGAATAACTTCCATAGATGCGGTGAAGAGAAGAGTGGGGTGTTTTTTTTTTTTGTTTTTTTTTTCCCTCTTCTCTTTCCTCCCTCTATATAATTCGAACTCTCCTAGGAAGAGGAACCCAAGGGCCGATCCTAGGAAAATGTATAAAGGAAATTTATTATATGGTATTGATTGTTTAATGTATAAATGCTGGATCTACTATTTTAGTAGTTTTGTATGTCTCTATGTAAGCCAAATTTTTTTTAAAATAAAGATTGTAAACAATTGGTTGATTTGTGTGATATACAAAATAAAATGTCTGGTACATAATCAGTCCAAGCACTGAAAAAGTCTTACACATGTGGTATCGCCATACTCCGAAGGAGTAGCAGAATGTGTTTTGGGTTTTAATTCTAAGTATGCCCATGCTGTATGTGTGATATAGCTTATTAAATTGACAACTTTGTGTTAAAAAAAAATGAATTTTCATTTTTTATTCCACATTTTATAAAAACATAGCCAAAAATGAGGTCTTCAAAAGACTCACCTTTCCTCTTAGAAAATACCTTGGAATATTTGCTTTCCAAAATGTGGTAATTTTATGGGTGATTCCACTGTCCTGGTGCTCTAGGGCCTCCAAAATGTGATAGGTAGTCAGGAAAATTAGATGTGCAATTTATGCCCCTAGACAACCTGAAAATGCTCCTTGGATTTTGTGCCCCTCTGGGTGGCTAGGCTGTGAAAAAGTCCCACATGTGGTATCCCCATATTTGGGAAGACTAGCAGAATGTGTTTTTAGATATAAGTATAAGGAGAGTCAGGCAGCCACCTAGGGCGGCAGTGTGGAGGGGGCGGGAAAGTCCTGTCTTCAACATGAAGGGACAAAATAGCACATATCAATAAAATAAGAACAGTCCTGTGCCATACACACAAAGCCTGCCCGTCACACACACCGGCCACCACCACACACACACACCGCCTGCCCATCACACACACCGGCCGCAAGCCACACACACACACACACACCGCCCACCTGTCACACACAGCCCCCTGCTTGCTAACCAGTGCTTAGTGTGTCAGAGTGAAGAGCCGGAAATGACCGGAGGCAGGGCAGGGGCGGAGCAGTAGGGGGAGTGGTGGATCGGCATAGTGGCAATTGTATTGAGGTGCACATGGCTGCTCCTTGGATGCTGCTGTCTGCATTGTTCTCACTGCTGAGGCTTGTCCTTTATCTCCTTATAGTGGAAACTGATTTCTGATGACAGACAGGTAGGAGCTCTGACAGGGCATACTTTATTCTCTTCCTCCTCCACACAGAGTACACTGCCAGAAACTTTCTGGGCATGGGGATGCTCTCCTTATGGTGATCCCCCTTCAATCTACAATACATCCAATCTGATCAGCATCACATGGACATGGGAACACTTCTTCTGGAGTCCATGATCAGGGATCACACACCATAATCAGCTTTCACTTGTCACTTTGCAACAACAAGCATCCCTACTTAAGGCTAGGTTGCTACCTGTGCGGGTGATTGCTGCTGCGGAGCAGCACCTGCTCTCGTTAACCGCAACCATCCGCACAGAAAAACGGGCTGCCATTCAGGAGATGCATGCAGATGCCATTAATCATATCATATCATATATATCATATATCAGCATCATTATTTAAAGTGACCTAGTCATACAAAAAGCGTTCTTCACTCCTGTGACCCGTTTTCAGCCATCAGTGGGCTAAAGTCTGCTGTCAGCTGTCATGCCTGGATTTAATCCCAACTAATGGTGGAAATAGGTGGAGTGGCATAGCAAAAATCTATGCCACTCGGTCAGACAGTGTCAGGACATGAATTGGAGTGTTTGCTTTCCAAAATGGAGTGATTTTATTGGTGTTTCCACTGTTCTGCTGTTCCAGGGCCTCCAAAAATGTGGTAGGTAGTCAGGAAATTAAATGCGTAATTCACATATAATTTATGCTCCTTGAAAGAACAAAGGTGCCTCTTTGGATTTTGGGACCCTCTATGAAACTGGGCTGTGAAAACATCTCACACATGTAGTATGCATACCAGAATGTGTTTTGGGGTGTAACTGTATGTCTATGTTGTGTGTGACACAGCCCTTCGTGAACAAGCTGCCTTTTGCTACAGCCAAATATTTCTTGTTAAAAGATTTTATTGAGTAAAACATCATGGTGTACAATCGGTTCAATATATGAACTGAATAACAATTTGATACACTCCGAAGCATTTAAAAACATATTGTAAAGGTTTCAATAGTTATACTTGGTAATACAATAGTATATACGTAAACATAGAGAGCAATGAAACTCCTCCCTTCCTTTTTACTTCTCAGAGTGACTGACAATTCTTGTCAAATAAAAATGCAGCGTAGAAAAGATAAAAACAAGAATCGGTTGAAAGCAAAGAGAGGAAAGCACAGGAATGGGAGGAAAAAGGGAGTGTTCGGAGTTTCTTGATGGTCAGATAGAACTCTACACTTAAAAACCACTTCCGGACCGCCGTACGTCGTTTGACGGCGGTATTTTGAAGTGGAATACCGTTGTTATGGTAGCAGATAGCTACCATAACCCCGGTATCTATTTTTTCAGGCAGCGATTCTGTACAAGGTAAAAGTGGTCTTAGCGGCGGATTTGCCGCGAGATCGCTTTTATCAGCGGCGGGAGGGGTGCCCCCCCCTCCCGCCGCTTTCCGGTCATCTCCGCCGCTTACCGGACCCGCCGGCAGCAGCGGAGATGATCCGATGCTTTCCCCCCAGTGTCCGTGAGCCGACTGAGCGGCTGAAGCCGCTCACTCGGCTCCATAACATGGCTGGGCTGAAGCTACGTCACAAGTAGCTTCCGCCCAATGCTCTTAAAGGGGACATTTTTTTTTTTCCCCTGCCATTTTTTTCAAAATTTTTTTTTTTTTTTTTTTAATGCATTTTAGTGTAAACGTCGCCAATGGAGATTTTTATGTTGCAAAGTTTGTCGCCATTCCGCGAACGGACGCAATTTTGAAGCATGACATGTTTGGTATCATTTTACTCGGCGTAACATTATCTTTCACAATATGGAAAAAAATTGACCTAACTTTACTGTTGTCTTATTTTTTAACTAAAAAAACTGAATTTTTTCAAAAAAAATTGCGCTTTTAAGACCGCTGCGCAAATACGGTGTGACATAAAGTTTTGCAATGGCCGCCATTTTATTCTCTAGGGTCTTAGAAAAAAAAATATATAATGTTTGGGGGTTCTAAGTAATTTTATAGCAAAAAAAACAGTTTTTAACTGATAACCTCCAAACTCCAAAAAGAGGCTCGGTCTTAAAGTGGTTAAGTAAGTAATTGGGGTATGTGAGGTCTGCAGTAAGCAGCTAGGGTTCCAGCAGGGATTTGGCAAAAGTAGGCAGCAAATATGTATTCACTCATGGCTGCCAGATTTTTAAATGCTTTGGGACATGGTCCAGCAGTGTGGTCTCAACCTTACTATGAATCATGAATTGGGTTATCCTATGTTTCGTCTCCAAGATGCATAGTGTAGAACTTTTCCAAGCTTTAGCGATGGTCTGCTTGGAGGCAGTGGTTACATACAAAAGGAGTTTACATTGCGCTGTTGTCAGGTCGTCAGGGCGTTTGTTTAGTATTGCTATAGATGAGTCCGGCTAATACCTCAACCCAATGAGGAGACTACCGGGCAGGTCCACCAAATATGAAAATGAGTTCCCGCATCCGGGCAGCCCCTGAAGCAGTTTGAGAGATAGGAAGGCAGTATTCTTGCTATTCTAGCTGGGACCAGATACCATCTGGTTAATACCTTATAATTTGTTTCCAGCGCCAATATGTTAACAGTAGAGGGTTTAATAGATTGCCAAATACCTATCCAGTCATTGGGCTCTAGTCGGATATTGATATCGGCAGACCAACAAGTAGCGTAGCCCGGCAATGCTGAATTTGGCATAGAAATCAGGTGAGCATAAATCTTAGCGCTCAAGCCTGGAGCCCGTGGATCTGAGGAACAGCCAAATATTTCACATTTTGGTTCATCAGTCCAGAGCACCTGCTGGCATTTTTCTGCACCCCAGTTCCTATGTTTTCAAACATAGTTGAGTGGCTTAGCCTTGTTGAGTCAAAATCGGAAATATTTGGCTGTAGCAAAAGGCAGTTTGTTAGATAAGGGCTGGAGAGTGATACAATAATGAGTGTTTGCAGGCAACAGTGAAGCATGGTGGGGGTTCCTTGCAAGTTTGGGTCCGCATTTATGCAAATAGGGTTTAACCCTTTCATGCCTAAACCTTTCTTTGACATTTGCCACCTTGTCAGTGCACATTTGGCACCTTTGAGTCTTCTGTAAACAGAAAGTGATATCATGACATCGCTTCTGGGTTACTAGATCTAAGACCCCTCATCCGGGTCTCCGGCCAGCCGGAGTGGTCCCTTCACATTTTTGTAAATATTTAACTATATCTTTTCATGTGACAACACTGAAAGAAATTACACTTTGCTGCAATGTAAAGTAGTGAGTGTACAAGTTGTATAACAGTGTAAATTTGCTGCCCCCTCAACATAACTCAACACACAGCCATTAATGTCTAAACCAGTGGCAACAAAAGTGAGTACACCCCTAAGTGAAAATGTCCAAATTGGGCCCAATTATCCATTTTCCCTCCCCGGTGTTATGTGACTCGTTAGTGTTACAAGGTCTCAGGTGTGAACGGGGAGCAGGTGTGTTAAATTTGCTGTTATCGCTCTCACTCTCTCATACTGGTCACTGGATGTTCAACATGGCACCTTATGGCAAAGAACACTCCGAAGATCTGAAAAAAAGAATTCAGTAAGTAATAAGTGAAAATGTCCAAATTGGGCCCAAACTGTCAATATTTTGTGTGGCCGCCATTATTTTTCAGCACTGCCTTAACCTTATTGGGCATGGAGTTGACCAGAGCTTCACAGGTTGACACTGCAGTCCTCTTCCACTCCTCCCTGACAACATCACAGTGCTGGTGAATGTTAGAGACCTTGCGCTCCTCCACCTTCCATTTGAGGATGCCCCACAGATGCTCAATAGGGTTTAGGTCTGGAGACATGCTTGACCAGTCCAACATCTTTAGCCTCAGCTTCTTTAGCAATGCAGTGGTCACCTTGGAGGTGTGCTTGGGGTCATTATCATGTTGGAATACTGCCCTGTGGCGCAGTCTCCGAAGGGAGGGGATCATGCTCTACTTCAGTATGCCACAGTACATGTTAGCATTCATGGATCCCTCAATGAATTGTAGCCTCACAGTGCCCCAGACTATGACACTCCCACCACCATGCTTGACTGTAGGCAAGACAAACTTGTCTTTGTAGTCCTCACCTGGTTGCCGTCACACACGCTTGACACCATCTAAACCAAATAAGTTTATCTTAGTCTCATCAGATCACAGGACATGGTTCCAGTAATCCATGTCCTTAGTCTGTTTGTCTTCAGCAAACTATTTGCGGGCTTTCTTGTGCATCCTCTGTAGAAGAGGCTTCCTTCTGGTACAACAGTCATGCAGACCCCCACCCCTTCAACCTCTGCAGCAATGCTGGCAGCGCTCATTTCCCAATGACAACCTCTGGATAAGGCAGTGAGCACGTGCACTCAATTTCTTTGGTCGACCATGGCGAGGCCTGTTCCTGAGTGGAACCCGTCCTGTTAAACCACTCTATGGTCTTGGCCACCGTGCTGCAGTTCATTTTCAGGGTCTTGGCAATCTTCTTATAGCCTAGGCCATCTTTATGTAGAGCAAGAATTATTTTTTCAGATCTTCAGAGTGTTCTTTGCCATAAGGTGCCATGTTGAACTTCAAGTGACCAGTATGAGAGAGTGAGAGCGATAACACCAAATTTAACACACCTGCTCCCCATTCACACCTGAGACCTTGTAACACTAACAAGTTACATGACACCAGGGAGGGAAAATGGATAATTGGGCCCAATTTGGACATTTTCACTTAGGGGTGTACTCACTTTTGTTGCCACTGGTTTAGACATTAATGGATGTGTGTTGGGTTATTTTGAGGGGACAATACATTTACACTGTTATACAAGCTGTACACTCACTACTTTACATTGTAGCAATGTGTCATTTCTCATTTTTGTCTCATGAAAAGATATAATTAAATATTTACAAAAATGCGAGGACTCACTTTTGTGAGATACTGTATATATAATATATACATTTACGTGAGTCCATCTTTTCTTTTAAATATATATACATTATATATGTGTCTTCTCACCTGCTAGAATGGGCCTCTCTAATTAAAGTAGGTCTATATGTGATTTGCAGTGTTATAAGTGTCACTGCTTCCACTGGTTGTACACTCCAAATCTATAGCTCTCAGCAGCTCTCAGCGGGGTGTCAATCAAATAGGAAGCAAGAGGAAAGAACCATAGTGCAAATCACTAATAAAACATATTTATTTCCATATTAGAATCCACTAACATTTCATAAGTAAAGAAAGGGCATTTCACAATACAATCCTTAGCATACACAGCTCCAACTAGTCCCAGCGTGATTAGGTCACCGTCCACCTCACACGTAGCGCCTAATGGGCTTTCTCAAAGGAACTCAAAATAAGCTATTTCTGAAATTATTCTTAAATGAATAGCGTTTTTTTTTTACACCAGCCTGAAACGTTTGCACAGTACTGTAAAACTAAAAATGTCACTGCAAACCAGCAACATTTAATGTAGAGAAATTCCAAAAAAGCTCTTTTGGTGCCCCAAAGAGTAACACACACAAGAATACATAATGAAAATATTTGAGGAGGACTACTCCCCATATATTACAACTTATTATTAACCTTGATTAAAACTAGATATAGTCTGACTAAAATACATGCAAATAAATGTATTTCGTAGCAAAGCCCGTAGCAAATGTGGCATATTAATCATGAGCAATAACTCGTATCAGAGAAAGCTTTGATACAATGTAGGGAGACTTATAAATCTATCGATACAACAATATAAGAAAGATATTGAGTCTTGTGATGTGGATATTACACAATTACAAACAATATAGATGATTATATCTACCCTTGCACCTTTGAGCTAACAAACAATCTTGTAGACAGATTAAACAAAGAAATTATTACCACTAAACAAGCCAAATTTAACAAAGACAAGGCAGCTTAGGCTACATCACATTTGATACCATGGGGGTAGTCTATATGATGCTTTGGCAATGCAAAGCTTATTACGTGGGCAAGGCCATTCTGCATTTTTCCAACTAGGCGTGCGCACGGGGTGTGCAGGATGTGCCCAGGCACACCCTAATAACCCAGCATGCTAGTGCCATACAGTATCATCCAGTTTGCAGGACACACGGCCCCAAGGGAAGGGGTGCCTAAGGTGCCCTGTCACACAGTATACCTCCGAGTAATCCATTGTATCAGCGGCGCTGGATCTTCCCCATTGCAAACTGTGGTGTTTCTGATTGCGAGCTGGTGCAATGTGCCAATCCTGTAATACCTCACTCACAGACAGGATTGGCAGTCCCAGTGTACATTGTGCTATACGAACAGGATGGAGGAAGTTGCATCTGCCCCTCTATGTCTGCCCCACCCGCACTCCACCCCCTGGCTTGCACAGGCTGCTGCTTTGAATAAACTTGCTGTGAAAGTGGCTGAATTAAATATAGAGCACACAGCAGCTCTGATCCTTACTGCCTGTGTCTAAGAGAGAGTAGCATGGGACCACTATTGTGAATATCAGGTCTCTCACCTCCCTCTCTGTCTCTCACCTCCCTCCCCTCTCTTCCTGTCTCCTCCTCTCTCTTATTCGCCCCTCTTTC
>BLSH010142204.1:119436-132371 GCA_018402905.1 Glandirana rugosa | reverse complement strand
TCGAGTCGTAGTGTCCTGTGTCATATGTCGAGTCGTAGTGTCCTGTGTCATATGTCGAGTCTGTATACTGTGTCCTGTGATGCTGAGCTGTATACTGTGTCCTGTGATGCTGAGCTGTATACTGTTCCTGTGATGCTGAGCTGTATACTGTGTCCTGTGATGCTGAGCTGTATACTGTGTCCTGTGATGCTGAGCTGTATACTGTGTCCTGTGATGCTGAGCTGTATACTGTGTCCTGTGTTGCTGAGCTGTATACTGTGTCCTGTGATGCTGAGCTGGTGGATTCTATAAGAGGTGGGGCTTATTAGAAGTAGGAGGGGTCAAAAGGAAGGGTGGGGCCTAGCACCCCCCCATCCAAAAACTTCCTCAGCCGCCACTGCTGCCGGCAATACAATCCTGCATGCCAGCAGCTCACGCCCAAGACCGTTGATACAGTCAATTCCATATAGTCAATATCTATGTATATACACTGGAACTGCTCGGACGAAGAATCTTTTCAAACCAAAGCAGATAAATTGAGGGCCAGATTACTAGAAAGAGGTTACTCGAGAAAGTCCCTCAAAAAGGCCCCCACCTGTGTCACTGCCTGCAAACTGCCCCCAACTGTGTCACTGCCTGCAAACTGCCCCCTCCTGTGTCACTGCCTGCAAACTGCCCCCAACTGTGTCACTGCCTGCAAACTGCCCCCAACTGTGTCGCTGCCTGCATACTGCCCCCAACTGTCGCTGCCTGCAAACTGCCCCCAACTGTGTCACCGGCTGCAAACTGCCCCCCAACCTGTGTCACTGGCTGCAAACTGCCCCCACCTGTGTCACTGCCTGCAAACTGCCCCCAACTGTGTCACTGCCTGCAAACTGCCCCCAACTGTGTCACTGGCTGCAAACTGCCCCTCCTGTGTCACTGGCTGCAAACCGCCCCTCCTGTGTCACTGGCTGCAAACCGCCCCTCCTGTGTCACTGGCTGCAAACCGCCCCCACCTGTGTCACTGGCTGCAAACTGCCCCCACCTGTGTCACTGGCTGCATAACTGCCCCCACCTGTGTAACTGGCTGCATAACTGCCCCCACCTGTGTCACTGGCTGAATAACTGCCCACACCTGTGTCACTGGCTGCAATCTGCCCCCACCTGTGTCACTGGCTGCAAACTGCCCCCACCTGTGTCACTGGCTGCATAACTGCCCCACCTGTGTCACTGGCTGCATAACTGCCCCCACCTGTTTCAATGTATACTGTGCCCTGTGATGCAGAGCTGTATACTGTGCCCTGTGATGCTGGAGCAGTATACTGTATCCTTTGATGCTGAGCTGTATACTGTGTCCTGTGATGCTGAGCTGTATACTGTGTCCTGTGATGCTGAGCTGTATACTGTGTCCCGTGATACTGAGCTGTATACTGTGTCCTATGTTGCTGAGCTGTATACTGTGTCCTGTGATGCTGAGCTGTATACTGTGTCCTATGTTGCTGAGCATTATACTGTGTCCTGTGATGCTGGGGCTGTATACTGTGTCCTGTGATGCTGAGCTGTATACTCCTGACACAATATGTGGAATACAGGGGACGGAGTGGGTGGATTCTATAAGGGGTGGGGCTTATTAGAAGTGGGAGGGGTCAAAAGGAAGGGCGGGGCCTGGCGCCCCCCCATTCAAAAACGTCACCAGCCGCCACTGGGTCTGACAGGCATATAGGTATGTGCCGTACTATAACTGGTCTTTGAGGTCCCCCTCCTCCCATATTTTGGTTATATTTGTGAACACAGAGGGGTTTTTCCACAACACCAGTTGCTGTTGGAATTTGGACTGCCGTATCTGCATGATGGGAGGAAAGAACAAAAACATTCTTTGTATCCCTCTACTTCATCGCAAGCAAATTACCTCTTTTCAAGCAGGCTCTCCCCCCCCCCCCGTCTAAGTGGGGATAGAGCAGACAGGGAATCCAAGAGTGCAGGATGGCACGAGGGCTGGATGGTCACAGGTGGTGATGTGATGCTCCAGGTGGTCGTGCAGATCAGAAGAATGGTCGTGCAGGCTGGGTCGGCAACTGGCTGGCTGTGCGGTACAAGGGGTCAGGCAAGAGGGTGGTCAAGCCCAAGCAAAGTTCGATAGCAGGCTGGCAGCAGGAGTACAGAGGGGTCAGACAATCGGGTGGTCGTGGATAGCCGGGGTCAGTGCAGGCAGATAATCACCAGGTCAGGTCAAGCCGGGTCGAATCAGGAAACAGGTACTAACACAGGAACTGGAAACAGGAACAGAGCTAGGGCTCACAGGTATTTAGACGCTGTAGAACGGACAGCACTCGCTGCAAGGCACACGGGGTTGAAATAGCACCATTTGGCTCCGTTTCCGGTGCGTGCGTGTGCACAGGAGCGTGCGCACAGGCGCGCGCAAATGCGCTAAAGTCCATTTAAAGCACCGATTTTCTCTAACTGTACGCCTTTCCGAATATGGGTGACACCAAGTCTCACACAATCTTGCCAGTGCTCCCTATGTAGTTTGGGCATCCTTCCAGCTCTACGTGACTATCTTTTTCCTCATAAACCAAAAAGCAATATGTATAGCCTGTGGCCCTGTCACAGAGATTATACAACTTGACCCCGTATCTGGCACGCTTGCTGGGGAGGTACTGTTTGAAGAAAATTTAATCAGGGACTCGTCCACGCATACAACTTGCTCGGGAATAAAAAGTACTGTGAACTGCTGGTTGAAGTGGTTTATGAGGGGCCAAATTTTGTAGAGCCAATCATATTCAGGGTCATCCCATTGACGACAGAGTTCATTGTCGTTGAAGTGCATAAACCGCAGGATCTGCTCGTATCGTGTCCTGGCCATGGAAGCAGAGAACACGGGCATGTGATGAATTGGGTCAGTGGAACAATATGACCGCGACTCGGGTTCTTTATGTATGCCCATGAGGAGGGTAAGGCCCAGACAGGTCTTAAATTCGGAAACTGTAATTGGTTTCCAATCTCTGGCAAGTGACAAATGGGGATTAGCGGTGATAAATTTACCAGCGTATCATGAAATGCACAGGGTGTATCACCGGGGAAGGAGAAGAGTAAGGTCCACTTCACACGACACAGATAATGGAATGGGTGTTTGTTGAAAACAGACATTATTTTTTCTTTTTTCTTTCTTCCCACAGTTTGGGCTGGTCACAAGATAGCAGCACACAGTAGGTGATTGGGGGGGTTGTTCCCCCCTCTCCCCCCTTTTTTTTTTCTTTTCTCACAGTTGTGGAGGAGAGCGTGAGTTTGTATTATATGGTCATGGAATGCACTAGGTGTATCACCGGGGAAGGAGAAGAGTAAGGTCCACTTCACACGACAGGGATAAGGTGTAGGTTGGAATGGGCATTTGTTAAAAACACACATTATTTTTTTATTTTTTTGTCCAGGACTAGTTTGTTGAGAGGAGGTATCGTTAATATATATCTGGGTCGAAGAGTATTAATTTTTCACATGAGGGTAAGGGAAATATTCCCAATACAAGCACAAATAGGTAGAAGGGGAGTGCCTTCACTAAAGGAATGGGTATTGGTCACATCTAGAGGCAGATCACAAAAATGATGGAATGGGGGGGGGGGGGGGGGGAGAGAAGGGGAGGGAATTTATTGGTATTCCCCTTATGTTTTTTTCTTTTCCATTTTTGCTCTCCCCAGGGGGTCTGGGTTATTGTGGGGAGGCATTGTTAGTATGCATTTTGGGCTGAAGGGCTTCAATGTGTAATGAAGTGACAAGTGTAGTTGATAGGTATGTATGTTATATAAAGAGTATGAAGGAAAGGTATTCTGTAAAGCCTGTATGTGTTTTGCTTTGGAAAGAAAAAAGAAATGTAATAAAGATTATTAATATAAAAAACAAAAATGACCAGCGTATAAATTGCCTTGGTCTACAATAGATCTATAGAGATATTCAGCGAAAAACAGCAAATAAAAATCAATGGCCTTAAAATCAACTGTATTCACCTGAATTCCGGGTTGGCCAGTGAATGGGGGAAGTATGGGCCCTGAATCAGTGTCGAGTTGCCAATTAGGGTTAGCGAATTTAGCAGGAAGGGCACTATGGGCTCTGCGGGCCTGTCTTTGTCTTCTTTGTGGCTGCGAGAGACTACTTGTGCTAACCACACTAGCTTGTACTGCACTTATGGGACTCGCCACGACACCAAGTGTTACTGCAGTGCTGGTTGCTTTAGAGCAGGGATATGCAATTAGCAGACCTCCAGCTGTTGCAGAACTACAAATCCCATGAGGCATTGCAAGACTCTGACAGCCGCAAGCATGACACCCAAAGGCAGAGGCATGATGGGACTTGTAGTTTTGCAACAGCTGCAGGTCCGCTAATTGCATATCCCGGCTTTAGAGCATAGTAGCGTGGTATTTTCCAGTTATTATTATGTCACAGTACATGTTGGCATTCATGGTTCCCTCAATAAACTGTAGCTCCCTAGTGCCAGAACACTTATGCTGTTCTGTTCTCGCTACACGTTTGCCCTGGCGTGTACGTAGCTCAACATACAGCTTAACCACTTCAGGTCCGGAAGGATTTCACACTTTAGGACCAGAGCACTTTTTGCGATTCGGCACTGCGTCGCTTTAACTGACAATTGCGCGGTCGTGCACGTTGTACCTAAAATAAATTTGCGTCCTTTTTTCCCCACAAATAGAGCTTTCTTTTGGTGGTATTTGATCCCCTCTGCTTCATTTCTGATCGCCGCTATGAATAAAAAAGTGCGACAATTTTGCAAAAAAATCAATATTTCTTACTTTTTGCTAAAATACAAATCCAAAAAAAAATAAATAAAATAAAAAGGGGCAGACTCGATGGACTACTCAGTCTTTTTCTGCCGTCACTTTTCTATGTTTCTATGTTTCTAAAAAAAATTTAAAAAAAACATTTTTTTCATCGGTTTTGGCCGATTTATATTCTTCCTCATATTTTTAGTTTAAAAAATTGCAATCTGCATTTATTAATTGGTTTGCGCAGAAGTTGCCGCGTTTACGGATGATAATTAATTTCTGGGGTTTTTATTATTTTTTACTAGTAATGGCGGCGATCTGCGATTTTTAGCGATACTGCGATACTGCAGTGGACATGTCGGATCATTTTGACATTTTTTTGGGACCATTGGCATTTATACAGTGATCAGTGCTATAAAAATGCACTGATTACTGTGTAAATGCCATTGGCAGTGAAGGGGTTAACCTGGAGGGGGCGCTCTAAGGGTTAAATGAGTTCCCTAGGCATGTTCCAACTGTGTGTGGGCTGGGCTGGCAGGGGGAAGGGAGTGATCACAGCTTCCATATACAGGAAGCCTGTGATCACAGCCCTTCCCCCCCGTATGAGAACGGAGAACCGTGTTTACTTACACGGACCTCCGTTCTCTCACTGCGTGGGGGCCATCGCGGGTAGCCGGCGGTGATCGAGTCCGCCCTACCCGCTCCCTGGCCCCCGGACACAGTGAAGCGCGCGCTCACAGTACTAGTAATTGCAGCCAGCGGTTTGCGATAACGAGCCACCTTGTCGCCATAAGACACCGGTCGGCAAGTGGTTAAACCTTGAATCCTAAAATAACCAGACTGTTTGTAACTTTGGATCTTTATTACAATGAACAGGTGGTGGTTGTATAAGAATAGGATGCACATGCGTAGTGAAACTAGAAATAAATAGATAAAATGTACATATAATAAATACATGAACATAAACAGTGTCTACTGCGTATTCAGTTAAACAAGTCTTTTAGCATACCAGTGATGCTGCCAAAGAAGGATCAGGATTTTCCTAGGAAACACGTGGTGCAGGATTAGCTGGTACCCATGCGGTGTGTCCCAGTGCAGAAAATGAAAGAAGCTTGAGGTAGGAAGCAAAGCTAGTTCCAGTGATATACAGGAAGTATGTAATAAACCATAGAACACTGCCCATCAGTAGTTTTTTGTTAGGGTGGCATCTAGTGGACAATGTTGTTATTGCAAGTCCAGAAGATATTATTTTTCCTTTATAGGCCGAAGGCATGACACATGCAGCCCCAGACCATGACACTCCCACCACCATGCTTGACTGTAGGCAAGACACTTGTCTTTGTAATCCTCACTTGGTTGCCAACATACATGCATGACACCATCTGAACCAAATACGTTTATCTTGGTCTCATCAGACCACAGGACATGGTTCCAGTAATCCCTGTCCTTAGTCTGCTTGTCTTCAGCAAACTGTTTGTGGGCTTTCTTGTGCATCATCTTTAGAAGAGGCTTCCTTCTGAGATGACAGCCATGCAGACCAATTTGATGCAGTGTGCAGCATATGGTCTGAGCACTGACAGGCTGACCCCCCACTCCTTCAACCTCTGCAGCAATGCTGGCAACACTCATACATCTATTTCCCAAAGACAACCTCTGGATATGACGCTGAGCACGTGCACTCAACTTCTTTAGTCGACCATGGCGAGGCCTGTTCTGAGTGAAACCTGTCTGGTTAAACCACTGTATAGTCTTGGCCACCATGCTGCAGCTCAGTTTCAGGGTCTTGGCAATATTCTTATAGCCTATGCCATCTTTATGTAGAGCAACAATTCTTTTTTTCAGATCCTCAGAGAGTTCTTTGCCATGAGGTGCCATGTTGAACTTCCAGTGACCAGTATGAGAGAGTGAGAGCAATAACACCAAATTTAACACATCTGCTCCCCATTCACACCTGAGACCTTGTAACACTAATGAGTTACATGACACCGGGGAGGGAAAATGGCGAATTAGGCCCAATTTGGGAATTTTCACTTAGGGGTGTACTCACTTTTGTTGCCAGCGATTTAGACATTAATGGCTATGTGTTGAGTTATTTTGAGGGGACATTGTTGTACAAGCTATACCCCTACTACTTTATATTGTAGCAAAGTGTCATTTTTTTAGTGTTGTCACTTGAAAAGATATAAAATATTTACAAAAAATAAACAGCATCTCACAAAAGTGAGTACACCCCTCATACTGTATGTACAGTTTTTTTGTGTGTGTGTGTGTGTATATATATATATATATATATATATATAGTGGTACCCCAGCAGGGGAAGGACGCAGGATTCTCAACCAGGTGGGTTGAGGGGCTCCAGGAAGTTTGCATATTTGGGAGGAAACTAGCTTTTCAGTTTCCTCATTGTTTAAGAAAATCTGTGTTGGGACCTGGAGCCTGGGGATTTGTTAGCCATCCAGGTGGGATGAAATCCCCAGTCCTGGGCCTGATTTTGTCATCCACCAGCACATTGACTGGTCAGGTGTGTGTTGCGCTACTTTTAGGTACCTAACCATCTTTCTGGGCTCCACCCTTCCGAGGAGTCCAGGCTTGCAAGGGAAAAGCTAGGGAGTGCAGGTGTGCACTGGGAGAAGCATGCATGTCTGCATGGTATGGTCAGACAGAGAGCCCAAGCCTGTGGGCTGAGCAGCGAGGAATCTGGAAAAGAGATACTGTGCCTGTACAGAGCCAATAGGGCTGAAGCATAAGCCTAAGCAGCGGTGCTGCTAAAGAGAGCTAGGTGGCTTGGGATTTTTAATTTCTTATTGCGCATTTTTGCTGGAAAGCTGAAACCCCTGTGTGGGTAACTGTTCTGTCATTGGACATTGGATATATATACACACACGCGCGCGCGCATATATGTTTGAGCTTTGGGGTGCACACTGTAATGCAATAGGCTGCGCGTGCCTATGCTAATGACCATATCTACTACACATCTAATGGAAAAGTGACACCTATTAGTTACCATATAGGCACAAAAAATAATTTTGATCTTTCATATATGTGATTTATTTGTTTAGACTGAGTTAAGAAGGGACTGTAACAGATTAGTCCTACAAAAAGAGACATACTAGACTGAAAGGCTCACAACATCATATGCTCATTTGTCATCTAATCTCTGAAACTGTATCAGACATGTTATTTTTTTACTGTATAAAATTTAAACCAAATTATGTATTGGTATTGGTATTTTGAAGTAAGTACATTGAAATAAGTGAAGGCTAGTATACCTGGATTTTGCAAAAGCATTTGATACAGTTCCCCATAAACACTTAATTTACAAGCTGAGGTCTGCAGGCATGGCCCATAAGGTTTGTTCTTGAGTAAAAAACTAGTTACAGGGTGTGTCCAAAGGGTGGTGATAAATAGCATGTACTCAGACTGGTCTGGAGTGGTAAGTGGGGTACCCCTAGGCTTTGTCTTGGGACCAATTCTTTTCAATTTATTCATAAATGATATAGAGGATGGGATAAATAGCTCAAACTCAGTTTTTGCAGACAACACAAAATTAAGCAGGGAAATAACTTCATATCAGGATATAGAAATTTTACAGAATGACCTGAACAAAATAATGGAGTGGGCAAATACATGGCAAATGAGATTTAATGTGGAGAAATGTAAAGTAATGCATTTGGGGGCAAGAAACATAGATGCAAGCTACTCACTATGGGGAGAACCGCTGGGGAAATCAAGGATGGAGAAAGATCTGGGGGTCCTAGTAGATGACAGATTGAGCAGAAGCATGCAATGCCAAGCTGCAGCTACCAAAGCCGGGAGAATATTAGCATGAATAAAAAAAGGGATATACTTCAGAGATAAAACAATAATCCTACCACTATATAAAACTCTGGTTAGACCATATCTGGAGTACTCTGTCCAGTTCTGGTCTCCATTCCTTAGAAGGGATGTGCTGGAACTGGAGAGAGTCCAATGAAGGACAACAAAACTAATAAGGGGACTGGAGGACCTCAATTACGAGGAACAAAAAAAAAAAACTATTCAGTCTCAAGGAGTTGTGGGAGATTAGCTTGTGGGGATCATCTTTCCTGAGGAAAATAGTCAGCGTGCAGGCAACTTTCTTTAAAATCTGGCGGCTTGCCAGGTTTATTTAGAAAAAAAGTTTGCAGGTTAAAAACAAACAAAACAGAAAATAAGTCCTTGCCATCCGGCGCTAAAATAAACAGTATAGTTTCCTCACTATACGGTTTGGGGGTAGCCCCCGACACCCACGAAACATAAGCCAAAATGCAAACCTTGTCTTTTTAAAGTCCAAACAGACACAGAGCTCCCTCAGATTACCCTCTGAGTTCCAGGTTGAAGCTAGAGTGTGTTCTCTTCCTGGTTATTTAAGCCACCTGCTGGTGGACGCCAGTGGACCACAAACTGTGGACTGGAACCAGCCCTGCCACTGTGGCTGGTAAAATCCGGACCAGACTCTGTTTAATCCAGTCCACATGAACGCATACGAGGCGACAGGTAACGTCCGTCTACCACTTCGCCTCGCATACCGTCACAGAGTGTAAGAGGACCTGTGGCCACACAATGAGATTGGAGGAGAAGCGGTTTAACCTTAAACTGCGCAGAAGGTTTTTCACTGTCAGGGCAATAAGGATGTAGAACTCTCTTCCACAATTAGTGGTGGCAACGGGGAGCATGGATATTTTTAAGAGACTCTTGGATGTATATCTTCACTGCTTATAAACGGCCGGATGGGTCTTTCGCCCTACAGAAGAAGCGGGATCGTGTGATCCTGATGTGCTCGTGTCCCCCGGACACGCCGCATCTCGGATTGGCAGGAGAGCTGTGTGATTTTTCCCTCTTGATCCCATAATGGCTGTGTCTAATCACGACCATCATGTGATGTAAACATAGCCTGGGGGGAGTCACAAGAAGCGGGATCGCGCGGCCTCGTGCCCATGCAGGGGCGCGATACCGGTGTGCCTGTGTCCCTCAGAGACAGAGCAACATCGCTTGGCAGGAGGGCTCTGTGATTGGCCCTCCTGATCACATGATGGCTGTGTTCAATCACAGCCATCATGTAATGTAAACAGAGTGCTGTTGCCAGGCGATTGGCTCTGCTTCTCCTCACACAGAGTCAGGGAGGAGAAGGAGAGCGGATCTGTGTTGCGAGCTGGGGATCAGTGTGTATGAGCTGTTTTTTAGAGCTTTTTACACACTGATCACCCAGCTAATGTCCTCCGTGTCTCCAACACAGTGAAAAGCACTTGCCCCACTGAACATCTGTCGGTGATCATCTGTCTCATCTGTCCATGATCATCTGGCACACATCTGTCCGTGATCATCTGGTGCACATCTGTCCATGATCATCTGGCGCACATCTGCCCGTGATCATCTGGCGCACATCTGCCCGTGATCATCTGGCGCACATCTGCCCGTGATCATCTGGCGCACATCTGCCCGTGATCATCTGGCGCACATCTGTCTGTGATCATCTGTGCACATCATTCAAAAACGTGAACTCTGGAAATGAAATGTGTAATTTATGCCTTTAGAACTCCTAACGGTGCTACTTGGATGTTGGGCCTTTGTATGTGGACAAGCTGTGTAAAAGTCTCACACATGTGAGCAGTATGTATTTTGAGGTGTAATTTTTGCTATGTACATGCTATGTGTTAGAAATATCTTATGAAATTGACAACTTGTGTAAAAAAAAATAATTTTCTTTACACATTTTCCAAAAACTTGTGGAAAAAAATGACATGTTCAAAAGAATCATCATGCCACGTAGAATATACATTGGGATGTTATCTCTCCAAAATGGCATCATTTTGAGGGCGTTTCTATTGTCCTGATGCGTGCTCCAGGGCCTCACAGACATTTTTACAACCACTTTTAGGAGCTTTTTTTACAGCTTAAAAATGCCTCTCCATGTTAATCAATGGCCTCATACACACACAAATGCTTTTGAGCTGTAAATGGCATAGGCGTTTTTAAGCTCCAAATTAAACCCAGGACCAGTGCGTTCTGAGGCTCTGGCACTAGAACTTTAAAAACACCAGACACTGGTAAAAGCTGTTAAACGCGGCTTAAAGCTGTATACAGAGTATTAAGCCTTGTCAGGCGTTTCTCTGCCTCTATTCAAAATCATTAGTCCCCTATGGGAGCCCATTGATTGGAACAGAAGTGGCATCAGAATTCGGATCATGATGATCCAACTTGCAGTGCGACTTGTGTGCTGAGGATCTTGAAGGGGAACCCCCCGCCAAAATAAAGAAAAATGGCATGGGGTTCCCCCAAGAGATACCAGACCAAAAAAATGGTGTGGGATCCCCCCACAATACATACCAGACCCTTATCTGAGCATGCAGCCTGGCAGGTCAGGAAAGGGGGAGGGCAAGCAAGACCCCCCCCACCTGGAACATACCAGGCCACATGCCCTCAACATGGGGGGGTGGATGCTTTGAACCTTGTCTCCATGTTGATGAGGACTAAGGCCTCTTCCCGACAACCCTGGCTGGTGGTTGTCGGGGTCTGTGGGCGGGGGCTTATCGTAATCTGGAAGCCCCCTTTAACAAGGGGGCCCCCAGATCCCGGCCCCCCACCCTATGTGAATGAGTATGGGGTACATCGCACCCCTACCTATTCACTTTAAAAAAAGTGTCAAAAATAAACACAGTACACAGCTCTGGCATCTCTTCCGATTTCTTCTCCCCTCTCCGGCTCTACTCCCTCTTCTGGCGATATCTTCTCCCTCTGCTGGTTCTTCTCCCCTCTCTGGTTCTTCTCCTCACTGCGCTGTCTTCTCCCTCTTCTGCTGGGTCTTCTCTCTCTGCTGTCTTCTCCTTCTTCTGCCGGGTCTTCTTTCTCTGCTGTCTTCACCCTCTGTTCTTCCTCTGTTCTTCTTCCGATGTTGACTCAACGTGATTTCCCGATGTAATGATGGGTCCCCATGTGCCATAACTTATATTGGCACGGAGCAGGGCCACCCGCTGACGTTATTCAGAGGCCCTGCCCACTTGTGACGTCACCGTATTATAGGGCGGTGACGCCACATCGGAAGAAGAACAGAGGGAGAAGACAGCGGAGAGAGAAGACAGCGCAGAGAGTAGAAGAACCGGAGAGGGGAGAAGAACCGACAGAGGGAGAAGCCATCGCCAGAGGAGGGAGAAGAGTCGGAGAGGGGAGAAGAAATCGGAAGAGATGCCAGAGCTGCCTTAATAAAATTATTTAAAAACCCGTGTACTAGGTTTATTCCTGACACTTTTTTTAGATGAATAGGTAGGGGTACAATGTACCCCATACTCATTCACATAGGGTGGGGGCCCCCTTGCCCCAAAGCAACCCCCCATGTTGAGGACATGTGGCCTGTCATGGTCCAGGAGGGGGACGGGGCACTCTCTCGCCCCCCCCCCCCTTTCCTGACCTGTCGGGCTGCATGCTTGGATATGGTTCTGGTATGGATCTTGGGGGGGAACCCCCACGCCATTTTTTTGGTGTGGGTGTTTCCCTTAAAAACCATACCAGACCGAAGGGTCTGGTATCATCCTGGGGGTAACCCCAGGCCAATTTCTTTTTTCATTTTGGCGGGGGGTTCCCCTTCAAGATCCTCAGCAAACAAGTCACACCGCAAGTCGGATCATCATGATCCGACTTCTGGTTCAACTCCTATTCAAATCAATGGGCTCCCATATGGAACCATTGATTTTGAAAAGAGGCAGAGAAATGCTGCTAAAAGCGAGCGCGGCTAAATGCGTATTGACGCCAATGCAAACCGCTGATAAAATTGTGTTTTTAATGCCGCTTTTTTTCTGGCATCAAAACTAGCTTTACGGCTCGTTTTTTATAACGCCTGTGTGTATGAGGCCTTAATGTGTAATTTATGCTCCTGCCTCTGACTGAACCCCCCACCAACACATCTGCCTCTGACTGAACCCCCCCCACCACCACATCTGCCTCTGATTGAACCCCCCACCACCACATCTGTCTCTGACTGAACCCCCCACCACCACATTTTCCTCTGACTAAACCCCCTCCCCACATCTGTCTCTGACTAAACCCCCCCTCCCCACCACATCTGCCTCTGACTAAACCCCGACCCCCACATCTGCCTCTGGCTGAACACCCCCACCACCACACCTGCCTCTGACTGAACCCCCCCACCACCATATCTGCCTCTGACGGAACCCCCCCACCACCACCACACC
>BLSH010142204.1:54659-70932 GCA_018402905.1 Glandirana rugosa | reverse complement strand
GGGGGGGGGGGGGGGAGGTTGTAGAAATTTGTAGAGCTTTAGGGATTACATAAAAGGTGAGTATTTTGTCTGCAATTGAGGGAATTGTCAATGGCCAGGAAAGGGTTATTGGTCCTTTTCCTGGATACTCAGAGCTCCCTTTTTTCCCTCTTATATCGATCTATGCTCTCTTAGAAAGATATTCGTTGTTTTTAGTTTTGAAGCAATATGCTGTTTAATGTTGAACACAGAGTTCCACTTTACCTATTTGTTGCAATGAATGCTGGATGCATGAGTGCACGCTGAGGGCTCCTACTGTTGAAAATGGTGCAACTACTAATCATCCTATTTTAAAGTGGTAGTAAACCCACACAAAAGAAAAAAAAAAAACCCTGCAAGACAATAGCATAATGTGTTAGTATGCATTGCTTACTAACACATTATGAAATACCTTAGAATGAGGCCCCTGATGCCCGACTCGGTCAGCGCTGAGGGAGCTGACATGATGTCCTTGTTCTTTCTTCCAAGTTCGCGGTCCCAGTGCTGTGAGTGGCCGGTGCCGCGAGACGTCACTCCTGCGCATGCGCAGTGGAGTTCTTTGTTCTGGCAAGGAGCTCCGATTTTTCCGGCATCCTCCACCGGATTTTCAGAGCGCATGCACCACTGACTTTAGCGGCTACATGCACTGCGAATATCTCCTAAACCATACAGGTTTAGGAGATATTCATTTTACCTACAGGTAAGCCTTATTATAGGCTTACCTGTAGATAAAAATTACATTTCAGAGTATACAACCACTTTAAGGCACCTCAGCTGAACCCCTCCTTGCTCTGAAGAAGCTTGTGTTCATGAGCGAAACATGTCAGCATGGCATCATTACCCCTGTGATGTCCATTCCTAGACCAGACCCTACAGACTCCCACACTCATGTTATCTACCTGTGGACCCACACTGCACAAACGGAGCGGCACAAACGAAGAGAGCTCTGGTGGACTACCTCCACGTGGATGCTGTCCATGAGGCATTAGGAGCCTTCAGCATGGCTGGGGAGTGCTGAGATCGCACTGACTTACTTTGTGTATACTGTCCATAGGACACCGACTCACTCACTTGTAGCCGGCCTCCTAGCAAGATACTGCGCGCACACTGCTCTTATCTGCACCTATCCACCCGCTTACAGTCTAGCTTTACAAAGCCAGGTTAGCTGTTTCGCTACCATTATCGTTGCACAGACTCCATTCAGCCTTTACCTGTACCTACGGCTGTACTATGCAAATGCACCACTGATTGACTCTGTTTCAGCATACTCAGTCACCCATCCATTCCTCATATACTCCACATCACGTCTGGCCTTCTACTACCGTTGAAGTCATACACTGGCCAACTGTGGTTAAACCACATTATACTCTATCTGCAGTCACTTGCACTAGCGCCTCTTTGATCCTACCATTGGATTGGATGAGTGTGTGGTGGATGTGTGATTTGTGTGGGTGTCTGCAGCTGCTTTCTTGCCTTCTTTTGACAACGTTGTCATTTTAACTTTTATGTCAGAGGTTTTTACAATTTTTTTATGTTCTATTTTTGCTAAATATACTTTAATAAAGCTTTTTTATAATTGTCTGATTGATCCTCTTTGAAGATTTATTTTTGGACCTTTTAGTCTTCCTTTAAATATATGCTTGTATATCTAGGAACCATTGGCAAAAAGTTTGAGATCAAGGGGAACCCCTGAAAAAAAAATTCAGATCTACAGCTCATGGAACATTGAATCTGACCAGCAAGATGTAGATATAACAACAATAAAGAAACTGTATCAAATAATATAATTAATATTGTAAAAAAAAGTAGGTGTCCCATACAGAGCCCCCTTCACAGCAGGTGTCCCATACAGAGCCCCCTTCGTTACAGAACCTCCTTTACAGCAGGTGTCCCATACAGAGCCCCTTCACAGTAGCTGTCCCATACAGAGCCCCTTCACAGTAGCTGTCCCATACAGAGCCCCTTCACAGCAGGTGTCCTATACAGCAATGTGCTCCCATGGCTCTCTGTCCCTCCTGCACTCTGCATTACAGGAGCTATAAGACTCTTATTGCTGTTTTAATGCAGAGTGCAGGGGAAACAGAGAG
This sequence comes from Glandirana rugosa, assembly GCA_018402905.1. Lineage (NCBI taxonomy): Eukaryota > Metazoa > Chordata > Amphibia > Anura > Ranidae > Glandirana > Glandirana rugosa. The sequence goes on along the minus strand of BLSH010142204.1, from coordinate 68,827 downwards.
CCATCGGAGCACAGTGCAGAGGGGAGGCAGAGAGCCACTGAGCTCACCTTCGGATTGAGCCTCGTGTTCCTACCCGGTCATTGCTACCATAGATGACCTCCTCCTACTTGGGACCCCGTTCCCGCTCTCTGCCCTGACTCCCCCTCTGCTCCGCCCCCTGACCTTTAATGGAGCCAGAACTACAGAAATACCATCGGGATATTCAATTAAGGACTAGATTGGCCGTGTATATCCGACGTAATCCCGCGGAACCCCTGAGAAACACTGATTTAGAGGATCACGCTACCATACACTCCCTGTTATAATTGTAAGGGGATGATCTTATTGTGTATGGAGCGATGGTGCATGAGAGAGAGTTTGAGTTATCTTATTTCCTTATAGGATACTCTCCTCTATATCTCCAGCTGAGGTGATTTTTATGTTTTTCTTTATGTAAACGTTACAGATGTAGTACGCTAGTCATCTATAATGTTGGCTGAAACTTTTCGTTTTCTATGGCCTTTGCATACATTTGAACAAGGACTTCAGAATAAATGATTTTATTTAAATATGTCATAAAATTCATGTTACACACAGAAATCTCATGCAAATAGTTTGTTTTTTTCAGTGATTAAAATGGAAATTTATATTTGCTTTTTAAATTCCTCATCTCTGCAGCTAGTTGCTGTTACTTCACTCTTCTTCATCCTGCTGTCTATTACTACTTTCTGTTTGGAAACTCATGAAGCTTTTATTGTGGACATAAATGTAACAGAGGTTGTCATAGTGGGAAATGTGACAGAAACCCTTGTTGTGCAAGAAGTGGAAACAGAGCCCATTCTAACATATGTAGAAGGGGTCTGTGTTGTCTGGTTCACACTGGAGTTCCTGGTTCGAATTGCCTGCTGTCCAGATAAACTGTTTTTTATTAAGAACATGCTAAACATCATAGACTTTGTAGCCATACTTCCATTTTACCTGGAGATAGGTCTTAGTGGGCTGTCATCCAAGGCCGCAAGGGATGCCCTAGGATTCCTGCGTGTAGTACGCTTTGTCAGGATACTTCGTATCTTCAAACTGACTAGACATTTTGTTGGGCTACGAGTTCTTGGACACACCCTTCGGGCTAGCACCAATGAATTTCTTCTTCTAATCATCTTTTTAGCTTTAGGGATTCTAATATTTGCAACTATGATCTATTATGCAGAAAGAATAGGTGCAAAATCATCAGATCCAACTGGAAGCAATCACACGCACTTCAAGAACATCCCAATAGGGTTCTGGTGGGCTGTAGTCACTATGACTACACTTGGATATGGAGACATGTATCCACAAACATGGTCTGGTATGCTGGTGGGTGCCTTGTGTGCTGTAGCTGGAGTACTCGTTATTGCCATGCCGGTTCCAGTTATTGTGAATAATTTTGGAATGTATTATTCTCTTGCTATGGCAAAACAAAAGCTTCCAAAAAAGAAAAAGAAACATGTCCCCAAGCCTACTCAGCTGGACTGCTCATCTACAGCAAAATCTGAGGACTCCTTACATCGTACCAGCACTCAAAGTGAATCCTGTCCGTTGGGAGTAGAGGAAGTTACAGAGAAAAAGACAGGTGAGATGCAAAACAAACACATGCTGTGACATTGATTGCAATGCTGGCTTTTTAAAGAGAGATACCAGGTAACTAATAGACTCAATGAGAGAACAACCCAGATACGCATTCATGATAATAATGTAATTTCTGTATTTCTGTTATATCTAGAGAATACCACTAATATTTTACAGTACATTTATCCTAATGTAATCAGATATCACATCACATCTGCTAGGGCTAGTTCACACCAGATGCAGTCCAGTGCATTTTTAATCTGCATAAAAAATGCATGCACAGTGTTTTCCATGTATTCCAAGTGCAGTCAGTTCCAGTGCAATAAACAAAACTAGAACCTGCTGCATTTTTTTTCTCGATGGAATGCAGCAAAAAGTATGTAAACTGACCGGAACACATGCAAATGCACCAAAACCTCACATTGGCCTAAGATTTTTCAAGTAGCAAATAAAAAAAAATGCACTTGAGTGCGTTGAAAATGCATTTAAAAAATGTGTAAAAACAACATTTAAATAAAGATGCTTAACTATAAACATGCCGGTCCAGACACATAGTGATATGATTGTTCAATAAAATTGTTACAGTAAAAGAATCATATGCTTCAAAACTGATTGCATTACAGGGCTAACATTTATTTTTTCAAATTAATAACCAACCCTAGCAAAAAACCCGGTTCATTTCAGCCAAATCATTCAATAAAATATTATGATTATATAATTGGTTATTCTAACGCGCATGGCCAGCATCAGATCTGACTGCTACGATGAATATTTACAATTTCGGGTTCATTCACATTGGCGTTGAGGACAATAAAGTGCACAAGAGTCGTTTGCTTATGAAAACATGCATTTTTAGAGCTGCATGTAGGCAGCCTATGAGTTTGACAGGCATGCGGTGATAGGTGCATAGCTGTGAACAACAGGTAGTGTGTGTTCTGGCTCTCCCACCCATACCTGCATGCTTTTCAAACTCTGATGCGTGGGCGAGTCCGTACTGTCGCTTGCTTCTCCGTTCATTAACAAAGGCTACCTGTACACAGCTCCAAAAACAAAGAAATGGCTGTACAGTCCTCTTCCTCTAATAGGGAAACTTCAGACAGAACTTTTGTTCTTTTTTTGTAGCCGGCTGGCTCTAGTTAGACTTGATGTTTCTTTACAAATAGACTTTAATGACTATACAGAATATTCATTCTTGGAATTCAGTATTTGGTGAACATATATGCAAATGCTGGTTAACCTTCAATTAATCTCCTGTGCTCTATCCCGTTATTTTGTGTAGCTATGTCTTGTTTTTAGGTATATTTAGATTGTTGCTGAAGTGCAGTGCAAACATGGTTTTTAAATAAAAAAAAAATCTATACTTGACATGTAAATTAGAGATATAAACAAAACTATGTGTTACTAACTGTTAATGTTCTATGAAAGGCTCAGGTTTTTTTTTCATAAAATAAAAAATTATGTTATACTTACCCGCTCTGTGTAGGGTACAGAGGTCCCTTTGTGCAAAAACAGGATTTGACACTTATCACCGAGTTCTATGAATGGAGGAATGTGTGAGATGACCTTACATGGCATAGCAGCCCGGATGTGCTCTGGGGAGAGAGCATGAAGCTGAACTGGAGTGTGGAATCCTGTTTAGGCGCTTCCATGCAGGTAGAATCAAAAAGGTTTTAGCAACAAAACACTGACCAAGCTGTCCTTGATTGGGGTGAAAACCTCATCAGAAAGTGTGATCCAAGCAAGCAATGATCTTTTGTAAATTCCAAAATGGTATGTTTATTGTAAAAGTATATAAAAGCACTTACATTTGCATAAAACAACTCGCCTTGTAGGAGCCACATGGTAATCCTAGATGGAAGGGTCCTGGGTGCAGACTTCAAAGAGTAAGGGTAGTGGATGGACTGGGCCGCGTCTGGGGGGCAGAATGGGGGGCACCGGCCAGTGGATGACTCTGGTGGATACGCCAGGGGATGTACATCCAATGAGAAGACTGGAGGATTCCCGGCTGTCAGACGGCGCGTCTAGGGAGCGAGCCAGACAGGGGGTGGCAACCCGCAATGACGTCACTCGTCGGTTTTCATACCAGCTGGATCCGGATGTGCAAAGCCAAGTGGACGGCACGGCTGGGAGAAAGGCTGGCCAGGAGGGTCCCGTCACGATGACTACATGTTTATCTCCAGGGTGAGGTTTAGTATCTCCTCAGTCATGTGACTCCGGTCCTCTTCCATCTTCATTGGTGCCATCATCTGATCTATACAGGTCTCTTTGTAGAGGGATAACTCCTCTGCTGCCTCTTCCAGCAATATCTCCTTTCTCTGTACAGAGGTCCCTTACCTCTTCTTCTGGAGTCTCCCGCCGGTGCTGCTCCCCATAGCAAGCTGTGTTCTATGGGGGCACACGTATGAGCTCACTCCCAAGCAGGACTGTGTGTATCTATAGACACACACAACGCGACCCTGCCCCATCCCTAAGGCCCCTTTTACACGGGCGTTCCCTATGTCTGTTTTTCCTCCATCCGTTGGCAGATAAAAAAAAAGGACATACATGTATCTCTATGGGCTAGTGGACATTAGCAGATGATCATCCACTGACATCCGCCTCCATTAAGTTCCGTTTTTTTAAGACAAAAGAAAACCCGCTTACATCCGATCCGTTGACATCCGTTTTTCACCCAAAAACATGTTCAAGTCCGTTCAGTTTTTTAGTTCAGTCAGTTTTTGTTTGTAAAAAATGGATGAGAAACAGATGTCAGCGGACATGAAAACGGATGCAAAAATTGACACCCGTATCCGTTTTTTCACAAAAAAAAAAAGTGATCGAACTGAACAAAAAAATGGAACGTCCGTGTGAAAGGACCCTCACTCTTTCCTCAATAGATTTTACGTACAGCAGCAGGAGCCAATAGCTCCCATTGTCATCAGAGCCTCCAGTGAATACAGAAAGAGAGAAGAGCTCCACAAGGCACAACGCTGGGTTGAAAATGGGTTCAAGTAGGTGTTTTCGGGGGGCTGGGGGGAGCTGCTTTTGAAAGGTTTTTTTTTTTTTCCCTTAAGGCAGAGAATGCAAAAAAAAAAACACCTTAAATTGGATAATTGCAGATTACTATTACACAAATTGTCTATTTTTAATAGCATTTAGTAGCATGTTGACCTACACCCTTCTAAGTGTGACCGTATTGCCTAAGTACTTCGTGCAGCAGCATCACTTAGGCTACTTTCACACTCGAACGGGCGAGCTGTAGCGTTAAAGCGCAGCTAGTTTTGGCGGCGCTTTACCGCTATGGTGCCACTATGCAGGTGGGAGTGGGGCACTTTTAACCCCCAAGAAGGGGGTTAGCAAGGGGTTAAAAGTGCCACTGCTTGTCGCTTCCGTGGCAGCGTTCAGCACTCAGCGCAACACCCCAAAGATGCTGCTTGCAGGACTTTTTTTCTTCTCCTGCAAACACTCAGGCTTTCACACTGGGGAGAATTGCGTTTTTTTCGGCACTGTACAGGCGCTATTTTTAGCAACGCAGCGCCTGAAAAACTATTCAGTGTGAAAGGGGTCTTAAAGTATACTTCCGCTTTTGCAGCCAAATTAGGATAACACCTATAGTATATTATATAAAGTGTATGTATATGTACAGTATCTCACAAAAGTGAATACACCCCTCAAATTTTTGTAAATATTTTATTATATCTTTTCATGTGACAACACTGAAGAAATTACACTTTGCTACAATGTAAAGTAGTGAGTGTACAGCTTGTATAACAGTGTAAATTTGCTGTCCATTAATGTCCTGGATCCATGGGCTGCAGTTTCAGTGTCCACCAGCGGGTGTCTCCCAGCAACCAGGAGCTCATTAGTCATAAACCTGATGCTCGTTGCAGGAAGTAGATCTAAATCCTGTCTGTCATGTGCTGATTGCCTTGGTGTTTTGGTCTCCATGTGCCCCTGACCTGTGTATCCTGCATCCTGTATCTGTTCCTGGACCCCTGTCTTGCAGACTGATCTCTTCCCACCTGCTCTCTCCATCTCCTGTTCCCTGTTCCTGCCCTGTCTTGCCCCCAGCTCCCTCTGACTGATCTCCTTTGTATGACCCGGGTTCGGTTATAGTTTGGCATCCCCTATCTACTGTATATATTTAGTTTAGGCGGATGTTCTTTGTGTAGCATTATTTTGCTATTTGGCTTGTTTTACACTGTTTGGCATGTTGGAGGTGCATTTACATCTTTATTCACTTATCTTTTAAATAAATTATAATAGTTTTACACTACTTGTGCCTCTCTGTTGCAGTTCACACATCTCTGGTCACATCAGTTGCTGACATACACTGTCAGGAAAAGTTCACCTGCTGGTGGCACTGCAGCCCATGGATCCAGGAGCCACAGTGCCACCAGCAGGTGAGCCCTTTCCTGACACACCCACTGGTTGGTACTGGAACTTCAGCCCATGGGTCCAGGAGCAACAGCACCACTAGCAGGTAAGTCTTTTCCTGAGACCAGTTACCTATTACCTCACTGTCAGAGGAACATAAAGCTATCTTAGAAAGGGAAATTACTATTACTGTTGAGGACGTCCTACTGGCCATCAAACAAGCCCTGCCTACTAAAGCCCCGGGGCCCTGACTGCATTATATAGAGAACATACTTTTCCCCTTTTTGTTTTCCCCTTTTTTTAATAGTACTCAATATGTATGTCTAGTCCCTTTACATTGGCGAGGAGAGATGAAAAAGAACAAAACACAGTCACACACCACCCCAGACACCATAAAAATATTCAACTTGTCCTCCCATAATCTCTCTCCATAAGAGATTTCTTTATTACAGAAAGGACTCAATTGTGCGCCTTCTTATCTCCCCAACTCTATCACCCTATTTCGAGACCACAATAACTTTATCAGGAAACTTACCCTCAAATGTTTTTATAACATGAAAAACCCACGGGTATGGTTCACGATAATCTTTACAGACCTGCTGAAGATATGTGAGAAGCTGATGAATTGGTAGCTTTGGACATATTAAAAGACCGTTGGTCAGGAGACACTAGTCACCCCCGCATGTTTTTGCTTCCCTTGAGAGACATGCACACTCATTTAAAACCCAAATCCGTTTTTTATCCAGTTTATGCCAAGGGCTCATTTTTTTCATATTCATTTTATTAGCTTGTCTATGATGATATCCTGAAACGTTGTTCATCCTCTTCATCCCATAGAAATATTATGAAGCGCTTCAGCAAAGAGGAGTTGATTAAACTTTTTAAAGAACATAACCCACACATTGACTTACAAGATAAAATTGAATCGGTACAGCTGGAGTTAAATGTTTGCCTTACTACAAAAGGCAGAGAAGTACCTCCAGTGGACCAAAGCTAGATCCCAGGCTGATAAACGTAGCCGTGCTCTTGAGCGTCTGTGGCATAAGGCTAAGTCTCTCAAAGACTTCAACCAATACAAATCTGCCCTCCAAAAATTCAATTCTTGCCTCCACGCTGCCATGTAGACCTATTTTACCACTCTCATTAACACCTTCTCATCCAGTCCCTGTCAACTCTTCTCTGCCTTCAACTCTCTATTTAATCCTCCACTGCCTCCCTCCACTAACTTGTTCATTGATACAATTTGTGATGTCAGCAGGTACAATTGCCACTCCCCTTATTCAAACCTGCTACTATAGACAAAGTTGCTAAACTCCTTTCTAACGCCCACCTAACCACCTGTCCCCTGGACCCTATTCCCTCTCAAATACTACGGTCACCTTCCGACTCTATCCTACACTCTGTAACTCACATCTTCAATCTCTCCCTTTCTTCTGACATCTTCCCCAATGCTCTAAAAATGCACTGGTCACCCCCATACTTAAAAAAGCCGTCCTTGGACCCTACCATTCTTAACAATCTACACCCCTATCTTCATGCTCCCCATTTCCTCTAAACTTCTTGAACACCTTGTCTACAACCAACTCAGTGACCACCGCATATAGAATAACCTTCTTGATCCCCTTCAGTCTGGATTTCACCCTCAACATGCCACAGTAACTGCTAACAAATTGCTAACTGCAAAAACCAAACGGACACTATTCTTCCTACTTCTGGACCGGCTGTCTTTGATACGGTTGACCAGTCCCTCCTCAAAAAACTTTACTCCCTCTGTCTCAGTGACTGCACTCTTCGGTGGCTCTCATCCTACCTATCCCAATGCTCCTTTAGTGCCACTTACAATTCTACTTCCTCCTCTCCTCTTCCCTTCTCCGTCGTGGGTCCCCCAAGGTTCTGTTCTTGGACCTCTCTTATTTTCAATCTGCACCTCTTCCCTGGGTCAGCTGATAGCCTCCCACGGCTTTCAGTATCATCTCTCCACCCCTCAACTCCCTCCAACAGTCTCCTCACGCATCACTCACTTATTAACAGACATATCTGTCTGAATGTCACACCACTTTCTCAAACTCAACTTGTCCAAAACCAAGCTCATAATATTTCCTCCCCCACGTGCCTCTTCCCCGACTTCTCTGCCAAGAGCAATGGCACAACCATCCAGCCATCCCCACAGCCAGGGTGCTAGGTGTTATCCTGGACTTTGAACTCTCCTATTTGCCTCACATCCAATCCCTTTCCTAAGCTTGCCGCCTCAACCTCCACAACACCTCCAAACTACTTCAGGCTGGATTCCCAGGAGCCCATACACGGCAGCAACCACTATTTTTCATGATTGCAGTACTAATCTCTGTATGTACCGTGGCCCCTGGTCTGAAACCATCCACAACTTGGTCGGTGGGGTTCCCCCTTTCCTCATGACCATGGGTCCATATCTGGGTGGTGAGTTCTAAGCCATTCATGTCTTCATGTCTCATGATCCCCTGAGGAAGCCATGACTGACGAAACATGTCAGGACTTGACATATTGAGACCAATTTAGTAACCAACATTAGTGCTCAGGACCATATATGTGGCTTGAATTATTTATAAATCTACCATGTAATACTTTTTAATCTCTGTATTAAATAAATTGAAATCTTTTAAATATAGTCTGTTAATTATGTACTAATTACAGTTGTGCTCATAAGTTTACATACCCTGGCAGAATTTATGATTTCTTGGCCATTTTTCAGAGAATATGAATGAGAACACAAAAACCTTTTTCTCACTCATGGTTAGTGTTTGGCTGAAGCCATTTATTATCAATCAACTGTTTACTCTTTTTAAATCGTAATGACAACAAAAACTACCCAAATGACCCTGATCAAAAATTTACATACCCTAGTTCTTAATACCATGTATTGCCCCCTTTAACATCAATGACAGCTTGAAGTCTTTTGTGGTATTTGTGGATGAGGCTCTTTATCTTCTCAAATGGTAAAGCTGCCCATTCCTCTTGGCAAAAAGCCTTCACTTCCTAGAAATTCTTGGACTGTCTTGCATGAACTGCACGTTTGAGATCTCCCCAGAGTGATAAGGAGACTTATGGGCCACTCCAGAACCTTCACTTTATTCTGTTGTAGCCAATGACAGGTCGATTTGGTCTTGTGTTTTGGATCATTGTCATGTTGGAATGTCCAAGTACGTCCCATGCGCAACTTCCTGGCTGATGAATGCAAATGTTCCTCCAGTATTTTTTGATCACATACTGCATTCATCTTGCCATCAATTTTGACCAAATTTCCTGTGCCTTTTGTAGCTCACACATCCCCAAAACATCAGCGATCCACCTCCGTGTTTCACAGGCCTTGTTGACTCCTCTCCAAATGTAGAATTTATGGTTGTGGCTAAAAAGCTCAATTTTGGTCTCATCACTCCAAATGACTTTGTGCTAGAAGGTGTGAGGCTTTGTGCTGTTTGGCGAATTGTAAGATAGCATGGCATTTGTGTAGTAATGGCTTTCTTCTGGTGACTCGACCATGCAGCCCATCTGTCTTCAAGTGCCTCCTTATTGTGCATTTTGAAACAGCCACGCCACATGTTTTCAGAGAGTCCTGAAGTTATTTGTGGGTTTTTCTTTGCATCCTGAACAATTTTCCTGGCAGCTGTGGGTAAAATTTTTGTTGGTCTACCTGACCGTGGTTTGGTTTCAACAGAACCCCTCATTTCTCTTACGTTCACTGACAGACGCAGCCCTTCATTGACAAGTGGGGTTTATGCACATCTTACTAGGAGTAGACTAGGCAAATAGAAAAAAGCAAGCTGACCCCTCCCAGGGGGCCGCCCTCACTCCAGCATATAACCCCCCTGCTCTGCATAGCACATCAGTTTTTATTATGCCTAGTGCAAGGAGTTAGACCTGGTTCCCTGCTGGGACCTGCGGTTCCACAGATTTTTTCTTCTTTGGGCTTTTCAAGCTCTCTGATAGAAGACTGCTATCAAGTAGCCGGGTGGGATACCCCAAATCCTGAACTATCCCCTGCACGGCCGACCGATGCGAGCTACCCTTAGCCTTGGCGGGGTCCGCCGCATCGTTCCCGTTCCGTGCGGGAGGCCAGTGGGTGACCTTCACTTGCGTCCAGTGACCGGGCCCGGCTCACGTCCAGGGGTGCTTGGCCTGCAGCATCCCTCTCCGCCAGATGGGAGGAAGGTCTGCAACCAGGTGGCTACCCGCTACGCCCATCTGATTGGTGAGTGACCCCCTCTCTCCCCCCTAGGGGTGCGGGGGGGGGCTGGGCGTTTTGGCAGACTAGGCCAACCGGTGGAGGGTTTCTAGGACTATGGGTCCCCCTGGTTGTTTTTGTTCGGGGTCTCCCCCTTCCCCCGCACCGCACCCCGCACTCAAAAAGCCGCCATGCAGCGTTCTGACGCCATTTTGCGGCGGATCGCCGCCATTTTGCCGTATCCTGGGCTATTTTGGCCTCTAGTGGTGGGCCGGCGCCCATTTTGCCATAGTTGCGGCCTGTGTAACAGGCTTTGGCCTCTTGTGAACGTTTGGCGGCCATGTTTGATGTGCCTGGGGGTGAAAACGTGTGGCTGACGCTGCTTCTTTCTCTTTCACTCTGGGACAGCGTGGATGGCACAGGGCGGCGCTGGTTCCTGACTGGTGGCAAAGCACTCCTACTGGGACGCAGCGCTTGAAGCGCAATCATACACAGCAAGTATTGCTGGACTCTCCCTGGGGTGCTGATAGCGTTGGGTGCAGTCGTCCTGGGTGTCTCCCGGTTGTTCTGTGGGGCTGCATTGTGGGGGTGTCAGGGCCTTTTGGCCTGTCAGTGTCTGGTGGCGCAATGGCGGCTGAACCTGCGTGTTCTTCCAAGGAGGAGTCTGTTGAAGCTAAACCTGCGCTGGGCTCTCTGGTTCCTCTGGTCAGCTAAGACCCGTATTGGGGGAATTTTTTCCCCGGGAGGTGACTAAAAAAACGTCCACCCCCCCTTCCTCGGGGGAGGATTCTGAACCAGAAAGGGCCTCAGTGGTCACGGGGACCCCCCTGGAGCTCTCAGATGGCGAACTGGGCCTCGGTAGCGCGCTGGTGGCCTCCCTGATCGCCAATATCCGTGGGTCCTTGCGACTGGACCAAGCCTGGGAGTCGCAGGAGACTGCCTACGTTTGTGGGTCTTTTAAGCCACCTCGGTCCCCTAGGGCTTATCCCTATGATCAATTCTTTGACCAGCTGGTCTATAAGGAATGGCATCATCTGCAGAATTCCTTTTCCTTGCCCAAACGCTTCGCGGTACACTATCCCTTTGAGGATAGTTTTGTGAAGAAGTGGGCATCCCCCGCAGTGGACCCTCCAGTGGCCCGCCTGAATAAGGCAACGACCATCCCCTTGGAGGGGTCTCCCTCTTTTAAGGATCCGGCTGATAGGCGGACGGAGGTAGTTTCCAAGGCACTGTTCTTGGTGGCGGGGTCGGCCATGAGACCAGCTCTGGCGTCAGCCATGGTGGCGCAATCCCTTACCGAGTGTGCGACTGTGTTGCACAATGAGTTGAGCTGCGGGTGCTCGCTTGAGGCATCCCAGCGACCATCTGATACAGGGTCTTCGGTACTTGTGTGACACAGCTTTGGACCTGCTTCCCATGCTGTCTAAGATGTCTGTTTTTGCAGTCATTATCAGACGGGTGCTGTGGTTATGCTGTTGGTTGGGTGACCATGCGTCAAAAAAGGGCCTCACGGATCTTCCCTTTCAGGGCAGTCGGCTCCTTGGGGCACGGTTGGATGAAATGATTAAAAGATTTCACCGGGGGGGGGGGGGGGGAGTACTTTTCTCCCGGAGCCCAGACGGCGTAAGGGTCCTGCTTCTTCGGGTCAGAACAGGTTTTTTCGTGCGCCCGGTGCAGCGGGCAAGGGCTCAAGGCCCGGCAAGTCTGCCTCGGGGTCCGGTAAACGGCCCTGGCAGCGCAAGAGCGAAAAGACTGAGGATAAGTCCTCCTCCGCATGATGGGTTGCCCCCACCCAATTCTCGGGTGGGGGGCCGACTTCTGGGGTTCGCAGACAGGTGGACTGCCCGCTTTTCCGACCGGTGGGTGCAGGAAGTGGTGTCCTCCGGATACAGGATAGAGTTCAGCACTCTACCCCCAGACAGGTTCTTCCCATTGAACTTGAGACTCCCTCAGGGGCGTCGAGAGGCTCTCCTAGGGGCTGTTCAGACGCTCTCCGAACAAGGGGTGATTGTGCCGGTACCTCCGCTGGAAAGGTTCCGCGGCTTCTATTCAAAACTCTTTGTGGTGCCCAAAAAGGGTGGGGTCAGGCCAGTTCTGGACCTGAAAGCGCTAAACCACTTTGTAAGAGCGCGAAAATTCAGGATGGAATCTGTCCGATCAGTTGTGGCCGCCCTGCACCAAGGGGACTTCATGGCGTCTCTGGATATCAGGGACGCGTATCTTCATGTTCCCATTTGTCTCCGGCACCAGCGCTCCCTGCGCTTTGTGGTAGGGGAGCTGCATTACCAATTTGTGGCACTTCTCTTCGGTCTGGCCTCGGCTCCTCGGGTATTCACCAAGTTGGTGGCTCCGGTGCTGGCGCTCTTGAGGCAGAGAGGCATTGTGGTGATAGCATACCTCGACGACTTACTCTTGCGAGCGGAGTCGGCTTCGGCCCAGGAGGAGAATGTGACTATCACCATGGCCTCGTTGAGAGACTTCGGCTGGCTGATCAACCTGCAGAAGTCGACGTTGGCCCCGTCCTATCGACTGGAATATCTGGGTCTGATTCTGGACACAGAGCAGGCGAAGGTGTTCTTACCTACGGCCAAGTTGCTGACATTGCAAGCAGCGGTGCGAACCCTGCTGTCACGCCAGTGGTCCTCCTTACGGTTCTGTATGCGGGTGTTAGGGCTCATGGTCTCAGCTTTCGAGGCGATACCTTACGCTCAGAGTAAATGGTATATGCAGTCAGCGCAGTGATCTGAGAAACAAGCAGCTGAACACAATAGGCAATTCATAAAATCCTAAAAAAGTTCCATGTTAATATTAAAGTGCAGCGCTGGAATAATGTTCATAATAAAGGCACCCAATGTGACGTAGTGCAATGGTCATCAAAAAGTGCTGTAGTGCCACTCCACCTCCACCGTAAACACTAGCCTCTCACCTCAAACGGTAGGCTCTTATTACAGGAGCCAATAACAGCCTTGTTTAATCATAAGAGGGGTAACTCGAAATTCAGGTGGAAATCCCAGATGAACCTCATAGACAGAATACTCCGGTCAGCAATCCCCAGCATACCACCAATCATAGGATATGAAAGAAAGAGGACCACATCTAGTGCTCTCCGTCATATACAACACATTTATTTGAATAAAAGCAAGGTTACTTACATACGTAGCACTGAAGCCCAGTGCATGGCTACTGGCATAACATGAAAAATCTTCCTACGTCCTCCTTGATCTCACGGAGGAGGAGGAACCATCAGCGGTGCGGATAGTGAAGGTCGCGGGTGACGTCATTTCCTGCTTCCGGACGCGTTGCGTTCCATGAACCGGAACTTCGTCAGCGGATGCGGAAGTGACGGTAACACCCGCATATATAATGGACCTTCACATCATGTGATCTCAAATGTCCAATCAAAGTCTGCTATACCATTACATAGCTACATAGCCAACAACTTCATTGAAAATGTAAGTGTAAGGGCCATTCAACTTGGAAATGGAGCGAACGTTCCTAAAAGTGCCCTCAAATAACTGGGGCAAAAAAGAATAAGTACTGAATATATAACTAACTAAAATCAATAATAATATATAAAGTCACCGCGACCTTCACTATCGCATCCTTCGACAATAATAATCAGATAAAATATCATCACCATAAAACCAAATATAATACATATAAATATAATAAAAATCAACGGTCAGATATAAAACAGTTAAGATCAAATTCGATGTTTAACCCCTTAGGGGCCAGCACTGCAGTCTCATGTATCCAGAACGATTCTCTCCTACTGAGTTGTCTGATAAAATTCCCACCCCTCCAGTGCTTGGTCACATGCTCAATTCCCCAGAATTTGAGAGAACTAGGATCTCTATCATGGTGTTTCCTAAAGTGCAGGGATAAATTATGATCCTTATATCCTTTACGGATATTATTGACATGTTCCCTAAGGCGGACCTGTAGGGGACGTGACGTACGTCCCACATATTGATGGCCACAACCACATTCTAACATGTAGACCACCCCTACTGTTTGGCACGTAATCAAT
>BLSH010142204.1:37116-54147 GCA_018402905.1 Glandirana rugosa | reverse complement strand
CTAACTTGGTCCTGCGGTAATCCAGGTGCAGACCGCACGGGGTGAACACTGTTTAGACCGCCTTGTGGAGACCTACATCCCTGGTAAGGGGGACTAGGTCGCAGACTGCTGACTCTTTCAGGCGGACGGTTAAAAGATGCGGGCCTTACATTTACCGCCTCTAACGGCCGTGTACTTCAAGACGGGACTACCAAGTGCATGCGGTGACAGGCTGACTTGGGCTTGGCCCTCCGGCGCGTCGGAATGGTAGGGCACCCTCTCCGTCTCGGACTAGCGGGAGTTGAGGTCGTGTAGTCCCTGGACCAGCTGATCAGATTGGATCATCAGACCAGAGGATCATTGACCTGGTGGCTTCGGGCCCCGGCTCTAACGTTGGGGAAGTCTTTCCTCCCCCTGAATTGGTCGATAGTCACGATCGGGCTGGGGGGGGTCCTGGGGCAGCTGTCTGCTCAGGGCCACTGGTCGGCACAGGAATATCGCCTTCCGATAAATGTGCTGGAGTTGAGGGCGATCAGGCTCTGCCTCTCCCACGGGATGGTAAGGCTGCGCGGCCTCCCGGTTCGGGTTCAGTCGGACAGTGGCGTACGTGAACCATCAGGGCAGAACTTCATGTGCCGGCAATCTCCGCCATTTACATTCCGGGCGTAGAAAATTGGCAGGCGGACTTTCTCAGTCGTCAGACGCTGGATCAGGGGGAATGGTCCCTACATCCAGAGGTGTTCCGCCAGATTTGTCACAAGTGGGGCACGCCAGACGTGGACCTAATGGCGTCCTGGTTCAATCATAAGGTGCAGACCTTCATGTGCAGAACAAGGGACCCGTTGGTAGCGTCTTGGGGGTCGGTATCGGCTCCTGTACGCTTTCCCTCCCATCAAGCTTCTACCGCGACTACTGCGCAGGATAGAAGCGGAGGGGATCCCGACAATCCTGGTAGCTCCGGATTGGCCTTGGCGCCCTTGGTACGCTGACGTGGTGCGGATGGTGACAGATGTTCCCTGGCGTCTACCGCTGCGCGAAGATCTGCTGTCACAGGGACCCATCCTGCACCCTGCTTTACCCTCGCTGGCTTTGACGGCTTGGCTATTGAGTCCCAGGTGTTGAGGGATAGGGGTGTCTCTGACTCCTTGATCCCTACCATGCTTAAGGCACGCAAGTGTACTTCGCGCAGGATTTATCATCGCACCTGGAAGGCCTATATTGCCTGGTGTGAGGCGGGGGGTTGGAACCCCCGCTCTTACGTTGTGTCCCGGGTGCTGGCTTTTTTGCAGCAGGGCCTGGATAACAAGTTGGCATTGAGTACTCTCAAGGGTCAGATTTTGGCTCTGGCGATTCTCTTTCAACGGCCTTTGGCGTCACATTCGTTGATCCAAACATTTGTACAGGGTGTACGCTGGATGTGTACAGGGTGTACGCCACGTGGTCCCCTTTGGCGCCGTGGGATTTGAATTTGGTACTTTCTGTACTGCAGAAACCGCCATATGAGAAAATCAGGGATATTCCCCTACAATTGCTGTCGCAAAAAGTGGCTTTCTTGGTGGCCATTACATCCGCTAGGCGGGTGTCTGAGTTGGCAGCGTTGTCCTGTAAGTCTCCTTACTTGGTCCTTCATAAGGACAAGGCGGTATTGCGACCTTCCCCTTCGTTCCTACCGAAGGTGGTCTCCTCTTTTCACATTAATGAGTATATTGTTCTCCCTTCATTATGTCCACACCCGTCACATCCCAAGGAATTTGAGTTACATTCTTTGGATGTCGCAAGGGCCTTGCGGGTGTATTTGGCGGCTACAGCTTCTTTTCGGAAGTCTGATGCGTTGTTTGTGCTGACAGAAGGACCGCGCAAAGGGTTGGCGGCCTCGCCGGCTACTGTGTCCCGTTGGATCAGACAGACCGTGACTCATGTGTATACTGTTCGGGGCAAAGGCCCTCCTTTTCCAGTCACGGCTCATTCCACCAGGGCAGTTAGTACTTCCTGGGCTTTCAGACACCAAGCTTCGGTGTCCCAGGTGTGCAAGGCGGCTACTTGGACCTCGGTGCACACATTTGCTAAGTTTTACAAAGTTGATGTGTCACCATCTGCGGATGCTGCTTTTGGCCGTAAAGTTTTACAGGTGGTGGTGTAGGCACGGCTGGCACCTCCTGAGAGGATTCTGTTGTGTACAGTTGTTATTGTTTACCCACCCCTCTTGAATGACACTGCTTTGGGACATCCCCACTTATCAATGAAGGGCTGCGTCTGTCAGTGAACGTAAGAGAAAAAGGGATTTTATTAAGAACTTACCGTAAAATCCCTTTCTCTGAGTTCACTGACAGATGTAGCACCCACCCCTCTGTGTTGTGTTTGTACGGCTTGTTACAAACTGATGTGCTATGCAGAGCAGGGGGTTATATGCTGGAGTGAGGACAGCCCCCTGGGAAGGGGTCAGCTTGCTTTTTTCTATTTGCCTAGTCTACTCCTAGTAGGATGTGCATAAACCCCACTTGTCAATGAAGGGCTGCGTCTGTCAGTGAACTCAGAGAAAAGGATTTTACGGTAAGTTCTTAATAAAATCTCCTTTTTCCATTTCTTGATTAGAGTTTGAACACTGCTGATTGGCATTCTCAATGGACATATATTTTTATATCCCTTTCCTGTTTTATACAGTTCAACTACCTTTTTCCGCAGATCCTTTGACAATTCTTTTGCTTTCCCCATGACTCAGAATCCAGAAACGTCAGTGCAGCATGGAATGAAAGATGCAAGGGTCTTTCAGGAGTCTAGAAACTCATTGACCTTTCATATACACACACACACACACTAATTACAAGCCAACAGATCACAAGTGAGGATGGTTACCTTTAATAGCTATTCAAACACCTTTGTGTCCACTGTTGTGCATGTTAGGCCAAAATCACCAGGGTATGTAAACTTTTGATCAGGGTCATTTGGGTTGTTTCTGTTATTCTGATTTAAAAAGAGTAAACACAGTTGATTGATAATAAATGGCTTCAGCCAAACACGAATCATGAGTGAAAGAAATGCTTTTGTGTTCTCATTCATATTCTCCGAAAATTTAGCTACTATCTTTTCATCTCCAAACTACGTTCCTTCCTAACCAATGGAACCACAAAGCTCATGATTCACTCCCTGGTTATCTCTCGCCTTGACTACTGCAACTCCCTCCTCATTGGCTTACCTTTAAATAGACTAACCCCCCCTTCAGTCCATCATGAATGCTGCTGTCAGATTCATCCACCTTACAAACCGTTCAGCGTCTGCTACCCCTCTCTGCCAATTCCTCCATTGGCTATTTGCCTAATGAATTAAATTCAAATACT
Source organism: Glandirana rugosa (assembly GCA_018402905.1). Classification (NCBI taxonomy): domain Eukaryota; kingdom Metazoa; phylum Chordata; class Amphibia; order Anura; family Ranidae; genus Glandirana; species Glandirana rugosa. Next base: position 50,833 of record BLSH010142204.1, on the reverse strand, counting down.
AACAATAAATTACAAAGCCATCCACAACTCTGCCCCCAGCTACATCACTAGCCTCGTCTCAAAATACCAACCTAATCGTCCTCTTCGTTCCTCCCAAGACCTGCTGCTTTCTAGCTCCCTCATCACCTTCTCCCATAGTCGCCTCCAGGACTTCTCCCGACCTTTTGACCTTCACCCTTAATACTTTAGCCCCCAAAGGGCTCAATGAAGAGTTGGAGGCACATACCATCATTTAAATCCTGTTGTAGGCTTCCAGTCATGGCATTTCTGTATTTTTAACCACTTAAGGACCGGAAGGATTTCCAGCTTTAGGACCGGAGTCCTTTTTGCGATTCGTCGCTGCGTCGCTTTAACTGACAATTGCGCAGTCGTGCGACGTTGTACCCAAACGAAATTTGCGTCCTTTTTTTCCCACAAACAGAGCTTTCTTTTGGTGGTATTTGATCCCTCATTTCTGATCGCCGCTATAAACAAAAGAAGAGCGACAATTTTGCAAAAAAAAACAAATTTCTTACTTTTTGCTAAAATACAAATCCAAAAAAAAAAAAATATAAAAAAAATTTTTTTTCACAGTTTTTGGCCGATTTATATTCTTCCTCATATTTGCGATTATTTTTTACTAGTAATGGCGGCGATCTGCGATTTTTAGCGGTACTGCGATATTGCAGCGGACATGTCGGAACATTTTGACACTTTTTTGGGACCATTGGCATTTATACAGCGATCAGTGATATAAAAATGCACTGATTACTGTGTAAATGCCATTGGCAGTGAAGGGGTTAACCTGCAGGGGGCGCTCTAAGGGTTAACTATGTTCCGGCGGCGCGCGCGCGTTCACTGTGCGTGATCTGGCGGCCACCGTCGTATGACGGCGTTTTGCCTTACAGAGCCACTTTGCCGCCGTCAGATGCCGATCGGCGGTCGGCAAGTGGTTAATATAAAATCATTGTCATATCTCTTACATATAATATCCATCCCTTGTTTTTAGAACATTATGCATTCATTTGTAGAATATTGGATAATCCCCTCTTATCATCAGGGATTTTTGTTATTTAGTCTTTTAATTCCCAAGTACTAATAAGAGCCGTTTCTATTTTTATTTTTTCATTTTAACTTTATTTTATCCATCAATTTATTCACAGTATTATTCCCATTCATTCATTTATTGACCGCCAGCAACATACCATCATATTATGATAATGATGGTTTGCATAAATCAGTAGGTTTTATCTTAAGGTTATCTAAAAGGATGTTTTGTATGATTTGTTTGTCTAGTTCTTTCGATCCAGACTACACCATTCATCTCTGTGTTTTTTTGACCCCTCCCTCAGGCTCTACCAATTGGCTGGTTCACAGCTGACATTTCTCTCGCTGTATACATGCAAGCCGACTCTGGCCCCTCCAGCTGCCTATCAATAGGCATCTCTCCCCTCATTGGCTATACTTGGAAAAGGTGGCGTGGCCTCCGAAACACGTAGTAAACACCCCCTTGACGCTCCCCGGCTTGCTACAATCGCTGAGGACAGCTGTTGATGCCACCGCTGTTCCCATCTCTGGCAAATCTGGCTCCCAGGCCTCTTTGACAGCTGCTGCCCCTTTGCAGACTCTGGTATCAACCCCCTCTGACATTGGGTTCTCTCCACTATCCATTGGCACCTTGTTTGCTTTTTATGTAAGTGTGCTATCATTGTTACCCCCCCATGGAGACTGGTTTGCCTGAGCTGAGGAACCTGTGGTCCACTCATTCACTCCATCATACATCCACCCTCCATCCATTTCCATCATCTCTCTTTCATTCAGTGATTCCTCTTGATGTGTTCCAGCTGTAGATTTGTTTGATTCATCTCTTCACTCAGTCATTCATCCATTCATTTTGGATTTTCCAAAGCTGGATACTCCATGCAGTCACTACTTTGCATCTTCCCTGTGTTCTTTCATTAACATTGGATCAGCACTCCCTGGAACAAGTACTTTTTTTTTCCCCTTTTTATCTTTTTTCTTCATTTTTTAATAGTACTTAAAGTGCTTTTCAACTCTGTACAACCACTTTAAACTACAGGTAAGCCTATAATAAGGCTTACCTGTAGGTCCCGGGAATATCTCCTAAACATGCACAGTTTAGGAGATATTCCCTGTATCTGCATGTGTCGGCGTCATCAGCACATGCGCACTGAAGAATCGGCCCCAGGGTGCCATTTCTTAAGTAAATGTGCCGTAACTGGTGGCTCCCGTGCGCATGGGCGGGAGTTAGGTCAGTGCGGCTCTGGCCAATCACATCGCTGGAGCCCGCGCTGTGATTAGCCGGAGCCTCGGAATCCGGAAGAAGCATGTCGCTGGTCACAGCGGTGTGCCGAGGCCGCTGCAACAGCTTCGTTCCAAGGTAAGGATTTCATAATGAGCTAGTATGCAATGCATACTAGCTCATTATTCCTTTTGTTTTGCAGGTTGTTTATTTTATTTTTTTTATTTTTTTGAGAGTTGACAACCACTTTTAATATGTATAGGTTTTTGGGACTTTGCAATGTGAGCGCTGAGATTACATGTTGGCATTACATTTACAGCCCTGTACTACAAGAAATTTGCCCCACTATTAGCTCCTCACTTGGTTAACTATTGCTATACAAACTATTGCTGTACAAAAAGGAGGTTCAGTAGATGTTGACGCTCACAGGGCCTATATTAGCCTCATTCAGAAATCCTATAAAGATTCCAGTGACATTGGGAATTATAGGCTGATAATTAATAGCGACTTAAAGTTGCTAACAGAAATTTACACCAACAGACTGAACGACTTTATAGCACAATACATTCATGTAGACCAAGTGGACTTCCTCCCACACAGACAGACAGCAAATTAAGTTCAATGTTTGATTTATCTAATTGCTCTTTTGCATTCTTCTTAGGATGGGGAAGAACTTAGAAAGGGAATCCTGTTATCATTGAATATACTGTATGTAAGGCATTTGACATCATCGCCTGGTCCTATTTCTTCAGAATACTGACTAGATGGAACATCAGTCTCAAATTCCTTCTACATTACACTCTTTGTGTCAGGAAAGTCTTTGCCATAGTACAGATGCTATTTCCAGGCACACACGCATGTGCATGCGCCAGCCAAGAACGAGCCAGACAGATATGGGCAAACGTGCATGCGCATCTGTCTCCTAGGCTGGCGCCAAACAGCCTATTTAAATAGAGCTTCAGCACTGGCTAATTGCTGTTTGGTCTACAGCATTCTGTATATGTTCCTGATTCCTGTGGTTGACCTCTGATCTTGACGCGGCTTTCTCCCGACCATTTCTGTCTGCTACTTGTCTTAACCCTTGGCTTCTCCTTGGATTCTGCCTCTGCCTGCTGCTTCTGTTTGATCCTGCATCTGTTGCCAACTCTGTCTGTGACCTGACTATGCTGCTGTCTGCCGTATATGCTTTATCCACCCGTCCATTACAGACCCAGCTTGCCTGACCCAGCTTCTCAGCTTGCTACAGCTCCTTCAGTCCAGCTCAGCATCTTCAGGCACCTGCTTCCTGTTGTGCATCCACAGTTTGTCATCAGCCAAGCCAGTCTGCCTGCTTCCAGCCATCCTACTGGCATGTCTGCCTGATCTGACTGCTGTCAGCTACTCCTGGCTTCCTTCCCGTGGGTTTCTGACTCTTACCTACACAGCCTACTGGACTGATCATAGCTGCTCATACCCCGCCATGCTCCAGCGGCTACTGTCTCACCACCAGTGGCCCTCGAGCTGAAGCTGTACCAGAGACCTTCCTCTGCACAGCAGGCTCATCAACCAGGTAAATGACAGTACCAAACAGCCATGACTGAGCTTGCAGGAGAACCTTCTCCCTTACACGGAGCAGTCAAACCCTGCAGGAGGGATAAGCTCACCTGGAGGAACATGTGCAATCCCAGTCTTCATCTGCAACCCCTGCTGCTTCTGCCTCAGTTTCCTCTACAGCAGCTGCTCAAACAGAGACCTGTGTATATACCCTGCAGTATTAATGGCAGCTCCTGAGCCTGGAGACCGGACTAAGTTCAGAGCATTCCGCAATGCATGTCATCTCTACTTTACACTACAACCACAGTCTTTCTCATTAGAAACTACAAAGGTGAAGTGCATCATATCCTTGCTCCAGGGTGAACCCCCGAACCTGGGCTCATCTGTTGGAAGAAAAGAACGCACAGCTGAATACCATATCTTCCTTCTTCAAGGCCATGTCAAAATTGTACGTTGATCCGCTTTGTATGTTGATCTGCCTTTTAACAGGCCTCCACCCAGCTGTGCAATCAGTGTCCTGGTAAGTCCCAAAACCCGGACCCAGGACTGGGGATCTCATCCCACTCGGATCTCTAAGAGATCCCCGGGCTCCAGATACCGAAACTTTTTCTATAAAATGAGGAAACTGAAAAGCCAGTTTCCTCTTAGATGCGCAATGCCTCTGGAGCCCCTCAACCTGCCAGGTTGAGAATCCTAGGCCATCTTCCTTCTCTAAACCCAGGCAGGGCACTTCTCTGCCACACTAGATAATGAAGATTTCATACATATACACATAACAATGACTTAAAAACTATTCATGTACAGTCATGCTCATAAGTTTACATACCCTGACAGAATTTATGATTTCTTGGCCATTTTCAGAAAATATGAATGATAACACAAAAACTTTTCTTTCACTCATGGTTAGTGTTTGGTTGAAGCAATTTATTACCAATCAACCGTGTTTACTCCTTTTGAATCAGAATGACAACAGAAACTACCCAAATAATCTTTATCAAAAGTTTACATACCCTGGTGATTTAGTCCTGATGACATGCACACAAGTTGACACAAAGGGGTTTGAATGGCTATTAAAGGTAACCATCCTCACCTGTGATCTGTTTTCTTGTAATTAGTGTGTGTGTATATATATATATAAAAGGTTGATGAGTTTCTGGACTTCTGACAAACCCTTGCATCTTTCATCCAGTGCTGCACTGACATTTCTGGATTTTGAGTCACGGGGAAAGCAAATTAATTGTCCAAGGATCTGCGGGAAAAGGTAGTTGATCTGTATAAAACAGGAAAGGGATATAAAAATATATCCAAGGAATTGAGCATGCCAATCAGCAGTGTTCAAACTCTAATCAAGAAGTGGAAAATGAGGGGTTCTGTTGAAACCAAACCACAGCCAGGTAGACCAACGGAAATTTCATCCACAGCTGCCAGGAAAATTGTTCTAGATGCAAAGAAAAACCCACAAATAACATCAGGACTCTCTGAAAACATGTGGTGTGGCTGTTTCAAGATGCACAATAAGGAGGCACTTGAAGAAAGATGGGCTGCATGGTTGAGTCACCAGAAGAAAGCCATTACTACGCAAATGCCATGCAATCTTACAATACGCCAAACCGCACAGAGACAAGCCTCAAACTTTCTGGCACAAAGTCACTTAGAGTGATAAGACCTAAATTGAGCTTTTTGGCCACAACCATAAACCCTACATTTGGAGAGGAATCAATAAAATTCCTGTGAAACACAGAGGTGGATCGCTGATGTTTTGGGGATGTGTGAGCTACAAAAGGCACAGGAAATTTGGTCAAAATTGATGGCAAGATGAATGCAGTATGTTATCAAAAAATACTGGAGGAACATTTGCATTTGTCAGCCAGGAAGCTGCGCACGGGAAGTACTTGGACATTCTAACATGACAATGATCCAAAACACAAGGCCAAGTTGACCTATCATTGGCTACAGCAGAATAAAGTGAAGGTTCTGGAGTGGTCATCTCAGTCTCCTGACCTCAATATCATTAAGCCGCTCTGGGGAGATCTCAAATGTGCAGTTCATGCATGGCAGCCCAAGGATTTACAGGAACTGGAGGATTTTTGCCAAGAGGAATTGATAGCTTTACCATCTGAGAAGATAAAGAGCCTCATCCACAAATACCACAAAAGACTTCAAGCTGTCATTGATGTTAAAGGGGGCAATACACGGTATTAAGAACTGGGGTATGTAAACTTTTGAGCAGGATCGTTTGGGTAGTTTCTGTTGTCATTATGATTTAAAAAGAGTAAACACAGTTGATTGATAATAAAAGGCTTCAGCCAAACACTTACGATGAGTGAAAGAAAAGTTTTTGCGATATCATTCATATTCTCTGAAAAATGGCCAAGAAATCATAAATTCTGCCATGGTATGTAAAATTATGAGCACAACTGTATATACACATAACGTAATTCATATATATAAACATAGATCACATAGTGACATCTTGCAGTACCCGGTAATAAAAGCCAGTAATGCTGGCTATCATATGGTCAATTAAAAAGCAAAATTGTGGTATCAAGTTGGAAAATAAACTGGATGTTAGGGACATGGCTGTATCCAATAAGCTCAACACATTTGGTGGATTTGTTCCCTTTCCTCAAGAGTGGCTACCAATTACCTATATGGTCCAATATATAAACCCGAAGGGTAAAAAAGGGATTGGGGAGGAGAAGGAATATCCACCCATGATACTTAGATGTCGGTAGGATAAAAACTGTCCGGTACTGCAAGCACAGGGTTGCTGGAGTTGTCTATACTGGGAGCTGTGGGGAGCCACGGGGACAAAATGGGGAGCAAGAACACATACCCATGGAGGAAAAGAAAGAAAAAGAGAAAAGTGAAAGAGGAAAAGAAAGGAAGAAAAGGTGAAGGCGGAAAAGAAAGCTAGAAAGAGATGTGGAGGAAAAGAAAGTAAGGTGAAGGAGGAAAAAGAATAAAAGGGGATGAAGGAAAAGAAAGGTGAAGAAAGAAAGATGGAGGAGGAAAAATAAAGGTGAAGGGGGAAGAAAAAAAAAGTAAAGAAAGCTAAAGGAGGAAAAGAAGGAAAGCTAAAGGAGGAAAGGAAAGAAAGGGGAAGGAGGAAAAGCAAGAAATAAAGGTGAAGGAGGGAAAGAGAGCGTGAAAGAAGAAGGAAAAGGAAAAAAAGGGCAAGGTGAAAGGAGGGGGCGTGGCTTGGCGATGGCGGCGTAAAGATGTCTTCTTGGGACTGGAGCCGGGAACCACTCATTGGACCGCACAGACAAGCCGCTTTCTCGTGACAGGGGTCCGCAAACACTTGCATGCTTCTGGGAAACTGAGATCACTCACTATTTCCTCTGGCAACACGCTGCTGCTTCTCCTTCGGCCAAGATGCTGCTGCCATGAGTTAACACGCCCGGCGCCACTACTAACACCAACAAGAAGGCTTCAACTACATGGGACTCGGCTCTGCCGACGGATCACCCGCTCTCCCCTACCTGTCTCCAGCTCTCCCACGAACTGACACGCAGACTCATCCTGGGCTCTCTATGGGAATGGATGGACATTCTGAAGGTGCCCTCCAAGAGATAGTAGCCGACCTGCCCACTAAACAGGATCTCCGGGCTATGGCTACCTCCATTGTAAATGCCCTCTCACGAGAGCTGCATTATCTATGCCAGCAAGTAGATATTATTGAGGAACAGGTAACGGACCTGGACTCCTCCACTACCTCTACAGATACTGCCTTACTACCCTGGAGGCTGAGCATCAGGCCTTCTGCTGCCATCTCACAGATGTCCACCAATGGCTAGACAATGACAAAAACCCAGCAGGCACAACAAGCGGAGTCTGCGTGGCATCCCCGAAGCTACTATGGGTTCAAACCTCTGTGTCACAGTGGTGGCTATTTTGAACCAGATCCTGGGCAAACCTCCCACAACAGAGCTGGAGCTCGAAAGAGTGCATCAGATGCTGGGCCCCAGTCCACCTCCTTCCTCTCCACGGCCTCTGGTCCTCCGGCAATGGCCAGAGGTGTCCTCTGCCGGGTTCACTTCTGCACTGTTAAAGACGAGATAGTACGTCAGTCTTGGTCGAAGACTCCTGCACCCCCTTCTTGAAGTAATCAGCGAGGCAGAGGCAACTTACCGCTGGGGCCATCCTTTCCATCTCATCGTGTGGAAACAGGGCACTGAATTCTATCTCCGTTCCCCTTACCAGCTCCTGCAACTGTTCAGTTTCTTAGACAGTCCTGCTCTTAATGTACCTAACTGGTTTGATTACCTGCTCAGCCAGGAGGCTTTTGGCCCACCCATGCCGAGACCACAATGGATTTGAGGACCTTGATCTCGGGCTTCTAGTCGAGAGGCTCCCAGATCAACGCCAAACACTTCTGAAGCCTGACAGTCTAGTTCCTCGAATGGCCTACCACCGTAGAACTTGATGCTGTGGATCTTTCCCTGCGGAACCTTCAGCTGCTGTCATACTCAGGCCATTTGACTGTATCTCTTCTCTCCTAAATATGCCCTCTACAATTCCAGTGACTACTAACTTTTTGGGCCTTGACGGGTTTGTATTTTAGTCTGCACCTCAATGGCGGGGTTATTCTCCTCTCCCTGTCTCCCTCTATATTGGGGCCAGAGACTCTAGAAACAAGCCCTTAGTGATCTACTCCCCCCTGGTCTTAGAGTGCTGTGTTTTGTTGTCCCGCTGCTTATTGCCTTTTTCGGTTGTCAGCGGGGGAACATGGGTATGTTGACAGTGGCCTGTGGGTGGGCTCCATTCCCCATAACTTTTGGCTCACTTTAGCCAGAACTGGCTATTGGTCCCTCTTATTAGGGCCAACCATTGGACTGTGGGGATCTGGAGCCTGTCCAACGGTCCCGGTTAATGTTAATGTTTTTGTTATTCTAGTTGGCAACCACATGTGTGCATTCCACTCTCCTGTCATGATGTCCTGGGGGTGGATGTGGAGACCGCAAGCCTTCTTCCTTCTCCCCATTTACATACACCGCACGGAGCTCTATCAGTCTCTGCGTCATCCCTGGTGCGCCATCACAGTACTGTTTATAATGCGTTCTCCTATTAATGGCTTTATTATAGTCATAACATATTACTCGAAGCTCCTACTCCGTGCACCTCCTAATGTATGGTTTTTATTGACTTTTGCTATTTGTTTTGTGCTTTTCCTAGTGCCTTCACCAACCCTGGGTAGGGCGGACTCTTGCTCAGGCACTTTTTGTGCTCTATCAAGGTCCTCAGTGAAATATTCCTGTAGACTGATCATTCCTACCCCTCTTTCCTACCCTCTTTGTTCCTCTCCCTTCTCTCCTCCCTTCATTCCCTTTTCTCACTTCTCTTTCCCCCTCTCGTCTGGGGATCACTGGTGGAGAGTTAATCTCTTCCCTCTGTACAACCACTTCCATGTCTGGGTGTGCTTTGGGTCTCCTCAAGGTTACCTCTCCCAACATGAGGGGTCTAAATGCGCCAGAGAAGCGATCTCTGCTTTTGGCTGATTTGCGCAAATGTAAAACCCAGGTAGCTTTTCTGTCTGTGCCCTGCTTTGTTGCTGGCCCGCTTCCCCATTCCCAATGCTGCACTGTTTCAATAGCCTGCTGCTTTTTTCTGAACTCTGCTTCATGAGCAAGATGACTGCACTCCTCCATTGAGTGCCTCCTCGTCTTCAGCACAGAACGGCAGCTGACCCCGCCCCCACAGCAACTCTTGCTCATGAAGCAGAGTTCAGAAAGAAAACAGCAGGCTATTGAAACAGTGCAGCGTTGGGAAGGGAGCAGTGGGCCAGCAACAAAGCAGGGCACAGACAGATGACTAGTATGAAGAGTGGCCCTGGATGCAAGCTGTGATACATCTTTATACTAAACACGAGCTTGACCTACTTTTAGTGGGGTCCAGCAAACCAGCCACTGGATTTCATGATAACCAAGGGAGTAACCTGTGGAGGAGTTTTTTAACCCTTGTGAGTGGTGTGCATTCAACTACGGAGGAAGCAGGAGTCATTATATACAAACCGCGTTTATAAAACGCCCATAAGGTGAGGGCACAACTGGTGTCGGCTGTAGATCACTGGTGGAAGAAAATGTTTTTTCATTTTGTTTTGGATTTATCAGCAGGATCATAATTTAGAAGTTTTTGTTCACTGCGGTGATTAAAGAAGGAATAATATATCCCTATAATTATGGATTTCCATAAGAGCACTGTGTGGACTTGATGATCATATGTTATGAATGTTATATATATATATATATATATATATTTATATATATTTTTTTTTTTCCCCCAAATCATATTTTTTTCAAAACATGCTTTATAGCACTAGCACTTCTTCATGTACTATATTATGAACTATTTGGAGCACTACTAGCACTTATAATCAAATGTGGATGTTTTATTAACCCTCACATCACCGGATGGTTAGTTATTTTTTTATTGAAATAGCGCTGCATTATATACATATTTCTCCCCTTTCAGATCCCTCTCTGGACGTGAGTTTGGCCATACTGTCATATCATCCCTCCTTTGGCATGCCATCACTCCCCAGTGCAGTCCAGGAGGAATTGGTGGAACCTATCACAGCAGAGGAGTTAGCTCTGGCTCAATCTAAACAGAAAAAGGCCCCAAAAATAAAAGGGAGGGTGAAGGAGGGAAAGAGACAGAAAGAGAGAGAATGAAATGTGAAGGAGGAAAAGAAAGAAAGGTGGAGGAAAATAAAGAGAAATAATTTAAAAAGGTGAAGGAGGGAAAGAAAGAAAGGTAAAAAGAAGTAGAAAGCAAAGAAAGAAGAGCTATAGAGAGAGAAAGAAAGGAGAAGGAGGAAAAGAAAGAAAGACAGAAAGGTAAGGAGAACGAGGAAAAAGAAAGGCAAAGGAGGAAAAGAAAGAAAGAAAGAAAGAAAGAAAGGTGAGGGAGGAAAAGAGAAAGATAGAAAGGTGAAGAAGGAAATAAACAGAGAAAGGTGAAGGCAGAAAAGTAAGAAAGAAAGGTGAAGGAGAGAGAAAGAAAAAGGGAAAGAAAGAAAGGTGAAGGATAGAAAGCTAAAGGAGGAAAAGAAATGGAAAGAAAGAAAGAAAGATGAAGGTCACCCTCAAACTGGCAAACATGCTCAAATAGAGCAGTAGAGCCCAGTCCACAACATTGGGATAGCCGTGTTTTGGTTCCAGTAGTGTCTGTTCAATGCTTGGGGGCAGGAAATTGTCTACCCTGGGCTTCTAGATTTATAGATGTTTAGGTATTTGATCTAGTATAGTAGCCTCCATTTGCTATGGATCATAGCTTGTGTTATTTCTTGCTTCGCAGTTCATCTTTATGCTTTTGCATTGGTTTAGGAGAAGTTCAAATTGTGCTATAGTTAGGACAGTTAGCCGTTTATTTATTAGGACTACTGCAGGACCTGGTGCCAGTGGGTGGTTTATGAGCTTGAATAGTATCGCTTTGTGCACTGGTCCAAATCATTTGGTGGAGGGGGGATTATGGTGTGGGGTTGTTTTTTTAGGCTTGGGCTTGGCCCTTTAGTTCCAGTGAAGAGAACTCTTAAGGCATCAACATACCAAGACATTTTGGACAATTGCATGCTTCCAACTTTGTGGGAACAGTTTGAGGATGGCCACTTCCTGTTGTAACATGACTGTGCACAAAGCAAGGTCCATAAAGACATGGCTGAGCGAGTTTGGTGTGGAGGAACTTGACTGGCCTGGTCTAAACCCAATAGAACACCTTTTGGATGAATTAGAGATGAGACTGCAAGCCTGGCCTTCCCGTCCAACACCAGTGCCTGACCTCACAACTCCCCAGCACCTCACTTGCTGACCGTTTCTCTTACAGTTCTCTCTCTACACAGAACTTGCAGCTTTACACTCCTTTGCTTCTCTCCAGCTCAGAACTTAGTTTCCAGCCTGAAGGGAAATTTATCAGGCTTCTCTGTACCTTTCTCTTCACCGCAGTTAGCACATGGCAAGGCCTACCCTGTTTCAGCAGGACCTCAGGAACACCCATTACAGGCCAGGGATCACGGGCCCCTGAATGTGCAGCAAAAACATGAGTGCTTGTGACGAATGCGGGTATCAGATCGCTGCCCTCCTCACCAACCGGTGACCGAGGACCCCCCTGATCTAACACCACACTTGTCACGAACGTAACAATGCCACTCTCAGCTGCTTTCAGCACAAAGATTTCCCAATTTGTGGGACCACCGTCTAAGTGTCAGTCGCCTGAGAGCGATTATTACCCGGCTAATTCAAACAATTAACCCTTTCTCTGCCACCACTTCTGGATACCGCCAGAAGACCCATATGTTAGCAATACCAGTATTTCAGAATAATCGCCTGTACACACACTGTCACCACAGACAGGTATATTCAGATGCATTATTTTAAAAACAGTAGTGCTCTTCAAAGGGAACAGATTCGTAATAGTTGCATTGAGAGCTTTAGGGACAAAATTAACACTTTTCAAAATAAAGTTTAATAATGAAAAGGTCAAGTTTCAGGTGCAGTAAAATAAAAATACAAAGTGAGACAAAATTACAGTGACAGGGAACAGAATGAAAATACCTACATTTGAAATGTCCGTGCCTAATCAGTGCTTCAAAGATTATTTCCTGGTTCTCATTGATGTTTCATTGATGGTAAGATGAGAACTCACAATTGATCTTGGCAGTCCTTTTTCTCTGGATCACAAGGGGGGAGCCATACCCCTCTGGCCATTCGCATGAGAGGGCGTGTTCTTAGACAATGTCCAGGCCGGGCCGTTGTAAGACATGCTGCATAATTCATGCATAGCATATTTCAAGATTGGCCTGCCTGGCATATGTTCCAGTAAGAAATTTCATTTCAACTTGCATAAAGCTTTCAAATGACTCCACACATGAGAGTTCTGGGACCCTGGGGAGGGAATAGACTAGTATGTTTATACTTGAATTATCTAGACCAAAATTTTACATTCAAATATGTATGTTTTATCACTATGGCATATTCCTACTGGAAATTATGGGTTGATGTAGCTTTCATGTAAGTTTTAAGGTAGAGAAAGATAATTGTCCCAAGCAGGGGCGTTGCTAGGTGGGAAAAAGACCAGGGGCTTGAGCCCGAAGAAATGCGGCGCGCATCGCGCGCCGCGGTGAAAAATGGGTGTGGTAAAAATGAAATAGGGGCGTGGTTTAAAGGGGCGTGGCTCACACCTGAGATGAATAAGGGATGGGGGGAGGAAGGAAGAAAGAAAGAGATAGGGAGGGAGGGAAGGAAAGAGAAGAGAAGGAAGGAAAGAAGTCGGGATGGAGGGACAGCAGGCCCAGATCCTACACCACAATACAATCTGTGTATTCCAGAAAGTTTAACAATCAGCAGATAAAGATACTCCAAACGCTTCAATCATCCCGGCACCATGGTTGTTATGGTGTCAGGATGATTGAAGCGCATAATTTCTATTATTACATTGTAATATAAAATTAAATATTTCAACTCACCATAATGCAGAATCAGTGGGAGCCCCGAGCGTGCCACTTGCCACATCGCCTGCCACCAGATCTCCCCAGCGGAGTTCCTCCTTCCATCACAGTTGCCCCAGCGGAGTTCCTCCTTCCATCACAGGTGCCCCTCAGCAGAGTTCCTCCTTCCATCACAGGTGCCCCTCAGCGGAGTTCCTCCTTCCATCACAGGTGCCCCTCAGCGGAGTTCCTCCTTCCATCACAGGTGCCCCTCACCAGAGTTCCTCCTTCCATCACAGGTGCCCCTCAGCAGAGTTCCTCCTTACATTACAGGTGCCCCCCCAGCAGAGTTCCTCCTTCCATCACAGGTGCCCAAGCGGAGTTCCTCCTTCCCTCACAGCATGCAGCCACAGAGTCAGTACAGCACCATCCACCCCCCCCCCCCACAGAGCCACCCACCTCCCCCCCACAGCTCCATTCATCCCCCCACAGCGCTATCCACCCCACAGCGCCATCCA
>BLSH010142204.1:20089-35923 GCA_018402905.1 Glandirana rugosa | reverse complement strand
CGTGACACTACTATAGTGCACACTCTGGGTGTGCTTCATTAGTATGGTCCGGGCTTCGTTCTGACTGAGGTATAACCTTCCCCTCGATGCATTTACCGACATTTAAAAAAACAAAGAGAGGATTGTACCGTCAAACTTTTTCGAAGATTAAATGTGAGGGAGGGAGAGACCGGTCTAGTTGAAGTTTCCTCGGTAGACTAATACCAGGTACCGACCAGTCCTTCTTCGGGACAAGCGAATTGAACTTGTTTGTATGTTGACTACAAACGGGTATTTAAGACGGCTTCAGTCAGGTCTCCCGCCCGCCGGGCGGGTGACCTGACGCCGCCATTAAGGGCCCCTCGGGAGGCTCGGGGCTGAGGGCGTGAGACTCGGGGCTCCAGCCCCCATAACCATCCCCTGGCGACGCCCCTGGTCCCAAGGTTAGTGCTGCCAGGAGAATTTATGGGCAAACATCAGTTGTATGTTTGTTCAAGTTAAGCGAACAGGGCTTCTTCCTGACCAGCCATGGACCATAATCAGATGGCTCCTTTGAAGTTGATCTGGCCAGAGAGGGAGGGAGTGTAAATTAGAAGCTTTTTCAAACTGCCATGTTAGGAGAGAAACAAAAAAATTTACAGCCATTTACGTAGCTCCCCTTCCAATATGGAGTCAGTCTTGCTTCGGGCCTGGTATGATTACTTCGTGTGGGTCTCACACGTGATATCATCACAGTGCTAACTCGGCCTTTGACGGACTACAACTCCCAGCCCATCTCTCCTCCAGGTCCCATCGACCTGTTTTCTTGCAGTTACTCTCCTTTCCCTTGACTGGCTCCCACAGACTGTCCACTATTCCTTTCCCAGCCTGCTTCAGCACTTTCTCCTCCAGTCCCAGGGCCCGTCACTCACCAAGCCGATGGATCGCTTTAGAGTCTCTCACTGTCTAGCACCTCCACTGTTCTCCTGTTCCTCCTGTGCTGCTCCAGACATCACTCTCCTTCCTGGCTGCACCCGAACCCCCAGGCCCCAAGGTCACCCTCCAATCATAAAAGGTACCTAGTAGTAGTCCTTAAAAAGCTGCCCGCATCCCCTGGGGACTGAAGGGTGAGGTGGACAGGCGGTGGTGGAAGACTAACGCGTTTCAAGGGTTTACTCTCTTCTTCAGAGCCTTAAGTCTTTTCCTGGGGTGTGCCGAGAGGACGGTGAGATCATGGGGGAAAAGGTCCTCCCTTACTGGTTGGATGCGTCCATACATCACCTGAGTGTACCCATAACAATGTTGCATGGAAAGGATTCCTGTAGTCCTGGGTAGATGGGTGACTGGTCACACTGCCGGAACATCTAGGGATGGTAGCCTGGTGTCCAGCATCCTGGTGCCCGAGACTCAGCCACTCTGCAGGCTTCTACCAGTCCACACGGCTGAGTCTCGGGTACCAGGCTGCTGGATACCAGGCTCCCGACCCTAGCTCTTCCGGCAGTGTGACCCGTCACCCATCTACCCAGGACTACAGGAATCCTTTCCTTGCAACATTGTTATGGGTACGCTCAGATGATGTATGGACGCATCCAACCAGTGAGGGAGGACCTTTATCCCATGATCTCACCGTCATCTCGGCACACCCAGGAAAAGAATTTTAAGGCTCTGAAGGAGAGGGTAAACCCTCGAAACGCTTTAGCCTTCCACCACCACCTGTCACCTCACCCGTCAGTCCCCAGGGGATGCGGGCAGCTTTTTAAGGACTACTACAAGGAACCTTTATGACTTGATGTGATTTTATTTCTTCATCAAATGTGAGTATTACTCCCACTTCTGTACCTAATAAATTACATTAACCATGGATAATGCACTATGCCAGGTGCCTTTTGTTCCCTCCCTCATTTCCTAGCATTTCGGACTTCCCCAGGTCGATCAAGGCAGCAGGCGGGCACTATCCATATCGTACATTCCCACAGAAGTGACCACCAGCATCCCACCTAGGTCCACCACACTGCGCAGGAGAACTTTGTATTGACCCAAGGTCACCCTATCCAGATGGGGCGACCTCCCAGGTAGGGGCCTGCTTGGGGATTGGTCAGGGCTCCTTAGAATGCTCCAGATGGCTCCACCTATCTCCCAGCTCTCTGACCAGAAACCTTCCCCAGGTTCCTAGAAAGAAGTGGGAGGTTCTGGTGACCTCATCTGTTAAATCCACTCAATCCTCCCAGAGCCTCTCCTCCCAGCCCAGGTCAAAACATTCAGTCCTGCCTTTACACTCAGGCCTGACTAAATTTTACCTCACCTAGCAAACCCTGCTAGAAAACACACCTACTCTATGGGGGCGCTACACTCACCCCCCCTAAACATCAGCTGGTCCCCACCTGAAAATTTACAAAAATGGCTCTTGAGCCCAAGAGCAAGGGCATCCCAGAATCAGAAAATGGGAGGGGAAAAGGGAACTTGGAAGGGGAAAATACAAAACTACATAAATATCAAAAATATATCATCTCCATTTTTGTAGTATTTAATATATACAGTTTATAACAATTTTTATCTACAATCCCTGCATCTATTCACATGCAGCATACTTTACATTTCCTGGGTCGGAGCACTTCCCCCTAAATTGAAGCCCTCCTCCTGCCTAGTTGGCAACAGCTGACGCTTGACTTGACTCTCGGCGGAAATAGATGACCAGCCGTTCCATCTGGAATCCTAAGAGAAGGGAAACACAACTATCTAAACTAACTAACTAAACAAACAATCCATTAGGAGGGGGTTACGAACCTCCTAATAGAGAACACAGCAGCACTTTAAAACAGTCCTTTATCTGCCTGCTCTGCCAGTGAGGGGTTAAAAAAAGCTCACAGCAGGGCAGAAAAGAGAAACATTATCAAAGATTCTTTTAAAGTTCCTGGTGAGAGTAGTCCCTCCCATGTTGCAGGCTTCAAAGAAAAAAAAAAAACAAACAGGGCAAACTTCACCCGAGTGTCCTTCCAGTGGCCAAGTCCCTTCCACAGGGGCACAGGGTGGCAGGCTTGTTTATCCTACAGTTCAGGGGAAAGTGCACACTCCGCTACTCCTCCGGCAGTCTTTGGAGTGTGCTGCATAGGCTGTTCCACCACAGTCACATGCATAGTAATGGGGATCCGGAAATCTCACCCGATTATCCCCCTCCCCCGAACAGAAATAGAATAACTCCTTGCGGGTTGTCCTGCTTTAATGATCATAACACAGTCCTTCCAGATAGCTCTGCCCAGACTCCATTTCTGCTTCAACTCCAGGAATCTCTCCCACTGGCTGCTTCCAGGTCCCCGCAAGGGCTTAGGCACATGGTGGTATTCCCAAGTCATGTCTTTCTCCCACTCTTCCCGGGAGTTCTCCATAATGCCCATGATCTGGGGTGACACATAAGGGAAATCTAGGCCCCACTTCAGAGAAACTCTACGCTGGACTTTTCGCTGATACCGGGAGAGTCTAGGCAGACTCCTCACCTTGAAGCAGGAAGAAGTTGTGACAGCACTCCAGAAGTAGCGGTTAAAAATCCAAATTTATTGTAGATGCAAAGGTTGACAGCAATATGTCCTTATAGCATGAAGACAAAAGGCAGAATGGCAAGATTGACGCGTTTCACGAAATTAATCGCTTAGTCATAATCTACCAGAGACGTTATCTTTTATATAGTATTAAATTGTCTGAGAAAAGACTGGAGATTGGTAATGCCAATTAGTTAATCAATTAACTCCTCCTGTGTACAATTAGTAACAGCTCCAAGGACTGACACACAAACATGCAGGTGTCTAAAAAACACCTAAAATCAATACACAGAAAAAGAAAATGGATAAAAGCAATATAAGTGAGGAGATCTCCCTCTCAATGGATGACCCAAAAACGGGCTATTCATCCACATGTAAAACATTGTCTGGGAAGTGGGATCTCCCCCCACATTTCAGGGGATTCAGACATAGTCCATCCAGATGTGAATAGCACACACACACCAATATAAATTGTATACAAAACAGTAAAATTAGACTCCTCACCTTACCTCTCCCCGGCCGAACTAGACTATCTGACCGGACCACATGCTGGCGGTATGTGGCTGCTCTGGACTGGGTAGTGGAGGGCCTATTGTAGAAAAGGTGGCTGCTATTACTGGGGATTCCTGGTGCAGGGCTCGGTGGTAGTGAGGGTCCGGACTCATCCTCTTCCAGCAGGACATCACCAGGGTGTGAATCTCCCGTCACCCACTCTTCCTCGTACCCCTCACTAGGAGACATCCACTCTCCCAGGTGCTCCAGAGACCCGAACTCTGCTACCAGATTGAGTGACCCCCAGTCTATGACCCTTTCCCCAACATCCCCAGCTAGCTCCTCCAGAGACTCTCCTCTCTTGTCTGCTTGCTCCACTGGTATGGTCATGGGGTAAGTTTTATGGCCGGCATTTCAGGGACCCCAGATTCCCGTACATTAGTACTCACGGTACCCAGGTCCCCAGGCAGGCCTTGGGCCACAACAGTTTCCTCCTCTCTTCCCTCGTTCTCCAATTTTGCAGGGGAGTCGCTGAGCTGCAACTCCTCCCCACCTTTGGATAGCGACACCAGGCCCGACTCGGCCTTCCGAGGCTTCTGCGGCTGCAGAATACATCTCCCTGATGGCAGGTCCACTTGGTAGTACTGTGCCCGCTGCTGCACGGACGCCAACCGAGTGGCTCATCACAATGGCCGCACTGGGCCACCGTGGTCGGAATCCGGCAGTCCGGGCAGATCAGGCACAGCCGCTCCTCTCCGTAAATCACTCCCAATGTGAGTCTCCTGCATGACTCCAACTGGACCCCGTGTCAATCGGGGTCCTCACCGGCTTATCCAACAACCAGGGCAGCGCTGGCAGGGGACGACCACCTTCCGCAATCTTTCTATCCCGCGTGGTATCTGCTGCAGGCTGCAAGCACTGAGACTCTTCCAGGGCGTGGCCCCACTCCCACATTACCAGATGAACTGTTACCAAAAGTACTGATAAGCAGGCTTGCAGCATGTCATGTGGCTGTAACCCCTTGTGTGAAGGATGAAACTATGCAGGTATGCTGACACTTGCAGAACTTGTCCAGACTTGCTGACTTTGCTGATGGTTGCCAGTAGCAATAATAATTTGTAGTCGCCACTGTTTTGCTGCAAGCACACCTGTAACACACAGTCTCTCCCCTTGACAACAAGAAAAGTTTTAGAAATACTTTACTGTAAGCAGAAGTTGGAGCAAAGAGTTCAGGATGTCCAGCTTTTGCAGAGCTCTGGGCATATTTGTAATCCAGTGAGTAATGTCTGGCCTTAGCATGTCGCAGGACATATTTGTAATCCATGGGCACGGTCATCCGGCGTGGCTGTCACAGGTAATGGCACATGGTAACAAAGTCACTGAATTGCAGGATTGGTATTTTTCGAAGTGTCCGTCCCCAGTGCTGTTTTGGAGCGGCTGGGTGAGCAGGTAGCGACCACTTGTTGCTATGAACAAGGGCACACTTATTTAGCTCAGTTCGAAAGCAGAGCACACAGTCCTTATTCCAGTTAAATCCACATTGGCAATAAAACAAATTACACGTTCTTCTGATTCAGTTCTTTTGTGATTGCTATGGGTGACAACTGGCAGCCTTACAGGTAAAAAAACAGAAATAGAGCTAGCGCTGGTTGTGTGGATGTATAATGTCAGTGTCAGATTATGACTCAGCAGCCCAGATTCGCTCTGGGGGAAAAGCTAGGAACTAGAGGTGATGATGAATCGGTGGAATGGCGCTTAAAGTGCAATAACTATGACACACGTCCCAGCTGGGTGGCGAATCGCAAATAAAGATGCAGCAATGTGACTGTAAAATGGTTAAAAAATAGTTTATTGAAGAGTACTTACAGACAATAATGTTCCATCTGGCTCCAAAAGTGATGGTACAGCTGCCCTGCTAGTTGTCCAAACTAGCCTAGATGCCCCAGGTGGAGGATGGAATAAACGTGGCTGTTCAGGGCTGGCAGGATGGTTGATCAAGGCTCTTTAAAGCAGGGGGAGAGAGAGTGGTATCTCTATGAGGTGAAGGCTCCTATGTCTTGTTTGCTCCCCTGACACGAGCCGTTCTGTCAGACGAGCCGGCGCTAGGACGAGGAGGGGGGCGGAACTGCGGCTTGATTCTTCTCCCCTGACACGAGCCGTTCTTTCAGACACGCTGGAAGGAGGAGGTGGGCAGAGCTGCGGCTTGGTCCAAGGTGACGTCGTTCCTCGGAGCTGCCGTGCTAGGCTGTAGTGTGAGTGGCGGGTCAGCAGGGAGCCAGAGAGTGGTGGAGGTCCCGTCACGCTGACGACATGTTTCTCAATACTTTGCTTTGTCAAGTCACGCCTGACTTGACAAAGCAAAGTATTGTGAAACATGTCAGCTCTGAGGAACGACGTCACCTCGGACCAAGCCGTAGCTCCGCCCACCTCCTCCTTCCAGCGTGTCTGACAGAACGGCTCGTGTCAGGGGAGAAGAATCAAGCCGCAGCTCCGTGCCCACCTCCTCCTACCGCCGGCTCATCTGACAGAACAGCTCGTGTTAGGGGAGCAAACAAGACATAGGAGCCTTCGCCTCACCCAGATACCACTCTCTCTCCCCCCTGCTTTAAAGAGCCTTGATCAACCATCCTGCCAGCCCTGAACAGCCACACTTATCCATCCTCCACCTGGGGCATCTAGGCTAGTTTGGACAACTAGTAAACCAAAAGTCCGCGCTACAGATAATATAGCATAACCAGACTGAAACTCCTTCTCCAAGGGGCTCAGCAATAATGAAACACTTCTGGAGGCTGCAGCTGCACACAGTTACTTCGGAAACTCTGCTAGGATAGAATGCAAATAAAGCTGCACCACCCTGCTGACAGTGTGTCTTAAAATAAAATGTCTATAAACACGGTTCATAACCATAAACAAATAAAGTGACAAGTGCTTCTAACATGATGAAATAAACATCAAACGATATTTGTAAACATGAACAGATCACGTGATGACGCTCTATGTGGGGAGCGAAACACATTGACGTCGCTTCCGGTCCTCTGCACTCACTGACGTCACGTCCGCCCGTGGTGGAACGCACGCCGGAATCAGACGCTTTACAGATCTTGTTTTGAAGTGTGTTTTCCTGAGATTCCTGTAAGTAGGTTATTTATGCGCAATTAAACATCAGTGTTAACAGTACTTCACTATGGAGCTTGTTCTCTTTTTTTGAGCAATTGGGGAGTGAAAACGCCATAGCAGTCCATTTGCACTAGCCATCTCCAGCACCACGATCGCGCCATCACCAGTACTGAGCCTGTCTAGACCCCTAGACTGAAAAGCTAGGGGTCCACTTTCTCTGGTGAGTGGGGAAACGAGTGGGGGTCTGGCACCAAGCACCACGGATTGTTTTTTGAGCACTTCCTTTGGAGCACCACAGTCCATCATACAGTATCAAGCACTTTACTCCACGTATCACTTATCTGATGGTCTATTATTGAACTTTATTATGCATTATTACTAAGCACTTTACTTCACTTATCACTAATTTGATGGATTATTATTGACCTTTGTTATAGCAACAGTCACTTTATTTGTTCAGGTTTACAAATATTGTTTGATGTTTATTTCATCAAGTTAGAAGCACTTGTCACTTTATTTTTGATGGTTATGAACAGTGTTTATAGACATTTTAGACACACTGTCAGCAGGGTGGCGCAGCTTTATTTGCATTCTAGTTAGGACAACTAGCAGGGCAGCTGTACCATCACTTTTGGAGCCAGATGGAACATTGTCTGTAAGTACTCTTCAATAAACTATTTTTTAACCATTTTACAGTCACATTGCTGCATCTTTATTTGCGAGTCATCACCCTGCTGGGACGTGTGTCATGGTTATTGCACTTTAAGCACCATTCCACCGATTCATCATCACCTCTAGCCTTACAGGTAATCCCTGAAAAGAAGCCCCCAAATGTAGCCATGTGCTCCCTTGAGAGTGGCTGGTAGCAGTGGTTCACCTTTTAGCTGCCCTCAATCACACATCCGGAGACGCTGAACAGGCCGGCTCTTGTGTTTGTTGTTTTATTTAGGGGAAATAACTTGAATGGGGATAAGGGATGACTGTGGGATGCCCAAAGAATTATGATATGCAAGCTCCTTATACAGTCCTGTATATGCACACTTGCACTGCAGACCGTCCTACTGCATACTGTTACTCCTCACAACTCCCCAGCACTTCACTTGCTGACCGTTTCTCTTACAGTTCTCTCTCTACACAGAACTTGCAGCTTTACACTTCTTTGCTTCTCTCCAGCTCAGAACTTAGTTTCCGGCCCAAAGGGAAATTTATCAGGCTTCTCTATACCTTTCTCTTCACCACGGTTAGCACATGGCGAGGCCCACCCTGTTTCAGCAGGACCTCAGGAACACCCATTACAGGCCAGGGAACACGGGCCCCTGAATGTGCAGCAAAAACGTGAGTGCTAACCGGGCCTTTGACTGACTACAACTCCCAGCCCATCTCTCCTCATGGTCCTATTGACCTGCTCTCTTGCAGTGACTCTCCTTTCCCTTGATTGGCTCCCAAGGCTTCCACAGACTGTCCACTATTTCTCTCCCAGCCTGCTCCAGCACTTTCTCCTCCAGTCCCAGGGCCCGTCACTCACCAAGCCGGTGGATCACTTTAAAGTCTCTCACTGTGTAGCACCTCTGCTGTTCTCCTGTTCCTCCTTTGCTGCTTCAGGAATCGCTCTCCTTCCTGGCTGCACCCAGACCCCAAGGACGCCCTCCCCAGACTGGGGGCGACCTCCCAGGTAGGGGCCTGCTCCACAGCGCCTCTGCTACATCTCCGACTTCCACCCAACACTTACTCCAACAAAATTGGGCTGACTCAGAGTATTTAAGGAGGACTGCCCCCTGCCAATTCTGCTCGGGGATTTGCCAGGGCTCCTTAGAATACTCCAGATGGCTCCCCCCATCTCCCAGCTCTCTGACCAGGTTTCTAGAAAGACGTGGGAGGTTCTGGTGACCTCATCTGTTAAGTCTACTCAATCCTCCCTGAGCCTCTCCTCCCAGCCCAGATCAAAACATTCAGGCCTCCTTTTACACTCAGGCCTGACTAAATTTTACCTCGCCTTGCAAACCCTGCTAGAAAACGCACCTACTCTATGGGGGCGCTACATACACACACACACACACACACAGTATCTCACAAAATTGAGTACACCCCTCACATTATTGTAAATATTTTATTATATCTTTTCATATGACAAGACTGAAGAAATTACACTTTGCTACAATGTAAAGTAGCGAGTGTACAGCTTGTATAACAGTGTAAATTTCCTGTCCCCTCAAAATAACAACACACAGCCATTAAGGTCTAAACCGCTGGCAACAAAAGTGAGTACATCCCTAAGTTAAAATGTCCAAATTGGGCCCAGTTTGCCATTTTCCCTCCCCAGTGTCATGTTACTCATTGGTGTTACAAGGTCGCCGGTGTGTTAACCACTGGGCACTTAACAACTAGACCAATTTTCAGCTTTCGGTGCTCTCACATTTTGAATAACAATTACTCAGTCATGCAACACTGTACCCATATGAAATTTGCGTCCTTTTTTCACACAAATAGAGCTTTCTTTTGGTGGTATTTAAGCACTGCTGGGCTTTTTATTTTTTCCTCTAGAATTAAAAAAAGACTGACAATTTTGTTAAAAAATTAATTTTTCTTAGTTTCTGTTATAAAATTTAGCAAATTAGTAATTTTTCTTCATACATTTTGGCCAACATTTAGGCCTCTTACACACGGGCCTATCTAAAAAAATAAACAAAACGTCGGGTCCGACGTCAAGGAAAAAAAGTCGACGTTTTTCGGCGTTATGCATTGGCGTTTTTGAGCGTTAGTGAGCGTCGGCGTCAATAGGCGTTTTTTTTTAAAAAAATCATCCCTCTGCTATTTTTCAACCTAAAAACGTCGGCGTCAAAAAACGCCGGTACAATAATAGGTGGCGTTTGTTGGCATATTGTGGCGTCGGCATCAAAAAACGTCAAAACGTTACAGCCTCAGAACGCGATGGCCATGGGTTCTACTTTCTGCTCACTAACGCCGACGCCACCTACAGCTCAAAAACGCAGACGTTTTTATGGGGCCATTGACTAACATGGAGAGCTGCAAAAAACGCCAGAAAACGCTGGCGTCAAAAAAGTCCGTGTGTATGAGGCCTTATACTACTACGTATCTTTGGTAAAAAAAACAAATTAGTGTATATTATTTGATTTTTGTGAAGGTTATAGAGTCTACAAACTATGGTGCCAATCACTGAATAATGATCACACCTGATGTACTGATAGCCTATCTCATTTCTTCAGACCCTAACAAGCCAGAAAAGTACAAATACCCCCAAATGACCCCTTTTTGGAAAGTAGACATTCCAAGGTATTTAGGAACAGGCATGGTGAATTTTTGGAAGTTGTAATTTTTTTCCCACAATTCTTTGCAAAATGAAGATTTTATTTTTCTTTTTTTTTTTTCACAAAATTGTCATATAACAGGTTATTTCTCACACCCAGCATATGCATACCACAAATTACACCCCAAAACACATTCTACTACTTCTCCTGAGTATGGCGATACCAGATGTGCGAGACTTTTACACAGCCTGGCCACATACAGGGGCCCAACATGCAGGCAGAACCATCAATCATTCTAGGAGCATAAATTACACATAAATTTCTTGACTACCTCTTGCACTTTTGAAGGTCCAGGAGCACCAGGACAATTGAAACGCCCAAAAAGTTACCCCATTTTGGAAAGCAAACACCCCACCGTATATTCTAGGAAGCATAATGAATCTTTTGAACATGTCATTTTTTCCACAAGTTTTTGGAAAATGTGGAAAGAAAATGAAAACGCATTTTTTTTTTTTTTTTTACACAAAGTTGTCCATTTATACAATATTTCTGACACACAGCATCTACCTAGCAAAAATTAGACCCCACAAAATATTCTGCTACTCCTCCCGAGTATGGCGATACCACGTGTGACACTTTTACACAGCCTGGCCACATACAGAGGCCCAACATGCAGGGAGCACCATCAGGTGTTCTAGGTGCATACATTTCAAATCTAATTTGACTACCTTTTAAACTATTGTGAGTCACTGTGGTGGCACGGATGGGCACTGTAGGGGCACGGATGTGTCGCAGATGAGAACTGATGTGGTATGGATGAGCATGAATGAGGCACAAATGAGCCATGGATGGGGATGGATGAGCACAGATGGGGATGACTGAGCACAGATGGGGATGACTGAGCGCGGATGGGGATGACTGAGCGCGGATGGGGATGACTGAGCGCGGATGGGGATGACTGAGCGCGGATGGGGATGACTGAGCGCGGATGGGGATGACTGAGCGCGGATGGGGATGGATAAGCACGGATGAGGATGACTGAGCACGGCTGGGTGGGTGTGTATGGATGGATGAGCATGGATGGCTGGGTGGGTGAGCATGGATGGATGGGTGAGCATGGATGGATGGCTGGGTGAGCACGGCTGGGTGGGTGAGCATGGATGGATGGCTGGTTGAGCACGGCTGGGTGGGTGAACATAGATGGATGGCTGGGTGAGCATGGATGGATGGATAGGTGATCATGGATGGGGTGAGGATGGCTGGGTGGGTGAGCATGGATGGTGTGAGGATGGCTGGGTGGGTGAGCATGGATAGATGGCTGGGTGAGCATGGATGGGGTGAGGATGGCTGGGTGGGTGGTGGGGGTGCAACCTGTCACTTAGCAGTGCTGTGGGCACTACACATCACTGCAGCATGTCCTCTCTCTCCCCCCTCTCCTCACAATGCACCGATCGGTGCGGAGAGGGGTGAGAAAAGCCGGCACTTCCACCGGCTTGTTTACATGTGATCACTCCGTCATTTGACAGAGCGCTCCTGTGGTAAAAGGCCGCTCACAGCCGCCATTCACTGCGATCCGTGATGCGCCGGGTCCCCTGGACCTGGTGGTCACGGATATTCCAGTGTGCGCGCCCCAGGGGGGCGCCTTCATGGGAGGATGTCATAGTACGCCCTCCCAAAATTAAGCAACCGCCCTGTAGACATCTTTTGTCTATAGGGCGGTTGTTAACTGGTTAAATTTGGTGTTGTTGCTCTCACTCTCTCATACTTGTCACTGGAACTTCAACACCTCATGGCAAAAAACTGAGGATCTGAAAAAATAATTGTTGCTCTACATAAAAGATGGCCTAGGCTATAAGAAGATTGCCAATACCCTGAAACTGAGCTGCAGCACGGTGGCCAAGACCATACAGCGGTTTAACAGGACAGTTTCCACTCAGAACAGGCCTCCCCACGGTCAACCAAATAAGTTGAGTACACGTGCTCAGCGTCATATCCAGAGGTTGTCTTTGGGAAATAGATGTATGAGTGCTGCCAGCATTGCTGCAGAGGTTGAAAGGGTGGTGGGTCAGCCTGTCAGTACTCAGACCATATGCCGCACAATGCATTAAATTGGTCTGGGTGGCTGTCGTCCCAGAAGGAAGCTTCTTCTAAAAATGATGCACAAGAAAGCACGCAAACAGTTTGCTGAAGACAAGCAGACTAAGGACCTGAATTACTGGAACCATGTCCTGTGGTCTGATGAGACCAAGATAAACTTATTTGGTTCAGATGGTGTCAACTGTGTGTGGTGGCAACCAGGTGAGGAGTACAAAAACAAGTGTGTCTTGCCTACAGTCAAGCATGGTGGTGGGAGTGTCATGGTCTGGGGCTGCATGAGTGCTGTCGGCACTGGGGAGCTACAGTTCATTAAGGAAACCATGAATGCCAACATGTACTGTGACATTCTGAAGCAGAGCATGATCCCCTCCCTTTGGAGACTAGACCGCAGGGCAGTATTCCAACATGATAACCCCAAACACACCTCCAAGACATCCACTGCCTTGCTATAGAAGCTGAGGGTAAAGGTGATGGACTGGCCAAGCGTGTCTCCAGACCTAAACCCTTGCGCAAGGTCTCTAACATCCACCTCCATGATGTTGTCATGGAGGAGTGGAAGAGAACTCCAGTGGCAACCTGTGATGCTCTGGTGAACTCCATGCCCAAGGGGGTTAAGGCAGTGCTGGAAAACAGTGGTGGCCACACAAAATATTGACACTTTGAGCCCAATTTGAACATTTTCACTTAGGGGTGTACTCACTTTTGTTACCAGCGGTTTAGAGATTAATGGCTGTGTGTTGAGTTATTTTGAGGGGAGAGCAAATTTGCACTGTTATAATAGCTGTACACTCACTACTTTACATTGTAGCAAAGTGTAATTTCCTCAGTGTTATCACACGAAAAGATAGAATAAAATATTTACAAAAATGTGAGGGGTTTTCACACTGTGTGTGTGTGTGTGTGTGTATATATGTGTGTATATGTGTATATATATATATATATATATATATATATATATATATATAGTGCTCAGCATAAATAAATTTTGAATTTATTACCCTTTTGAAAAGTAAGATTTTAATCAATATCTCAATGAACACAAGAAAAATTTCCAATCTTGAAAAAAAAAAAGTTTTATAGAACATTTGTTGAGCTCATTACATGAAAGCAAGGTTAAAAATATAACTTCAATTACAAAATTGTCAGTTTTACTTTAACCACTTGCCGACCGCAAACCGCAGGTTGACGGCGACAATTTGGCTCCGCCAGGCAAATTGCCGTCATATGACGGCGGCTGCCAGATCGCGCACTGTGAGCGCGCCGCCGGAGGCGCGCTCACTGTGTCCGGGGGGGCCAGGGAGCTGGTGCAGCGGACTCGATCTCCGCCGGCTACCCGCGATGCCCCCCCCCCCGGAGTGAAAGAACGGAGATCCGTGTATGTAAACAACACGGATCTCCATTCTGTGAGGGCGGGGGGGGGGGAGGGGGAGGACTGTGACCACAGCCTTCCTCTATATGGAAGCTGTGATCACTCCCCTTCCCCAGCCAGGGCAGCCCCCACACAGTTAGAACACACCCAGGGAACACAGTTAACCCTTACAGCGCCCCCTCAGGTTAACCCCTTCACTGCCAATGGCATTTACACAGTAATCAGTGCATTTTTATAGCACTGATCTCTGTATAAATGCCAATGGTCACAAAAAAGTGTCAAAATGGTCCGACAAAAATCGCAGATCGCCGCTATTACTAGTAAAAAATAATAAAAAAAAAACCCCAGAAATGAATTCTCATCGTCCGTAAACACAGCAACTTTTGCGCAAACCAATCAATAAACGCCGATTGCGATTTTTTTTTTTTTTATCACAGATATGAGGAAGAATGTAAATCGGCCAAAACCATTGAAAAAAAATGTTTTTTTATATTTTTTTTTTGGATTTGTATTTTAGCAAAAAGTAAGAAATTTGTTTTTTTTTTTTTTTGCAAAATTGTCGCTCTTCTTTTGTTTATAGCGGCGATCATAAATGACGCATCGGTGATCAAATGCCACCAAAAGAAAGCTATATATTTGTGGGGAAAAAAAAAGGACCCAAATTTCGTTTGGGTACAACGTTGCACGACCACGCAATTGTCAGTTAAAGCGACGCAGTGCCGAATTCGCAAAAAGTGCTCTGGTCCTAAAGTGTGAAATCCTTCCGGGGCTGAAGTGGTTAAATATTTGATGCAAAATGAATACACCCCGCAACGAAATGATTACATCTAGTATTTTGTATGACCTCCATGATTTATAAGGACAGCACCAAGGCATGGAATGAAGAAATTGGTGACATAATGCTACATCTATATTTTTCCATTCTTCAAGAACAACCTTTTTTTTTAGAGCATAGATGCTGAATGCTGGATGGAGAGAGATGCTGATGTGTATTATGGATCATTGTCATGTTGGAAAAGTGCACAGTGACCAAGGGCACTGAGTGATGGTAGCACCTTCTCTTTCAATATAGAGCAGTACATCTGTGAATTCATGATACCATCAATAAAATGCAGCTCCCTGACACCAGCAGCACTCATGCAGCCCCATAAAAGGACACTGCCACCACCATGTTTCACTGTATGCACCATGCCATGCGTTTTTCTTTGTACTCCTCACCTTTGCAACACCATACAGTTTTAAAGCCATCAGTTCCAAAAACATTTATCTTGGTCTCATCCAGTGGCGTAGCGTGGGTTGTCAGCACCCGGGGCAAGGCAA
The DNA here is from genome assembly GCA_018402905.1 of Glandirana rugosa. Classification (NCBI taxonomy): domain Eukaryota; kingdom Metazoa; phylum Chordata; class Amphibia; order Anura; family Ranidae; genus Glandirana; species Glandirana rugosa. Next base: position 20,771 of record BLSH010142204.1, on the reverse strand, counting down.
GTAATTTGCGCCCCCTAACCCGTGGATTTTAGCACTCGAGTCTCTTCCACTAGATTAGTTAAAGAAACCCTTACCCCCTAAGCACATGTATTGTTTGTTATGAAAATACTGATGTAATTAAAGTAAAATGCATCTAAATACAAGTTTATTTTCAAACACTTTATTGAGTGCGAACATGCATTACACATTCCCCACATTTTCAGCAGGTCTATGAATACAAATCTTCAAATGTAGTAACCTAGCATGGGCCATGCTATTATAGGTCGTCTCACAACCATCGTAAACGCCAAAAAATATCAAGAACAAAAACTAAACATCAAAATGGAACCATACCCTGGAGATGATCCAAGACTGGGCTAGATGGAGCCAACTTCCTCAATCCTGTACCTCTAATTGTAATTCTTTAATAGAAGTGCAAGATATCAATCTGTATATAATATACAGATTAATTTAAATTCGCCTGCTTTTAATTAGCGCAAATTTTTCAACAACGGAATTGAAATCTACATTAAAGTCTCTCTCAATGGACAGTATTGCTAGATTACTCAGTCTTTCTTGGCTCATTGTAGATCTCTGATATGTTTTAATTAGTTTAAGTTTTGAGAAACTTCTTTCACAACTCGCTGTAGAAACAGTGATAGTAAGAAAGATTCTTAATGTGACAACAAAGTTAGTTAAACTT
>BLSH010142191.1:34874-46214 GCA_018402905.1 Glandirana rugosa | reverse complement strand
CCGTGCGATCGTTCGGGTTCCGTCCGGACCCGGACCCGGACTTTGTCCCGAAGTTCGGACGGACCAGCAGAACCCGAACTTCCAGGTGTTCGCTCAACTCTACTACTGACTAACGCTCCCAGCATTGCCATCATTCTCGTCTGAGTGCCGCATCGTTTGTCTACATCCAGTCCTTTGGTATTGGTGAGCGGCCTCAGACCCACATATAAGAGTACTTATACTGTGTATTCAGTACCTTATTATTACATGTTGGAATATAGTTTCTATACATTGGATTGCCGTTTGTTCAAGAAGTCAATGATCACTGAAAGGCTATTTAGTTTATTGGAATTTAACCTCTTTGTGCCTCATTTCAAGGATTAGAAGGACATGATGTTCTCAGGTACCTAACTCTATAGCCGGCAGAAGATTGCTTGAACTCTACAATACAGGATTGCTGCAAATACACTTACTCATCCTCTCTCCAGTCATATACTATTTACTTGGTATTACTTCATCTCCTAAGAACTCTCTAAGCTAGAACAGGAGAATGTAAATAGAAATTCAGAGTTATCTAGTGTGATTATACAACACTAATTTAACTGCTAACTGGTTATATCCCTATGTGCATTTCATAGAACGTTATTACTTAAGTTACAATCCATTGAGTGGTACCAGGTTACCCTTTGGGTCATCCATTTTTATATAAGACCTTACTTTATTATTTTTCTCCTGATTTTCAGTTGGCATTATGAAATCACTTTGTTCTCAGTGAACCATTGGGTATTGTTTAAGCTCAATTGTAAGAATTATATCTTGCCACTGTTGTCGCTTTTGGAGAATACAAGGAGTGGCGGAAGTTAACACATTGACTACTCCTTTTGTTCGCCAGAATTATAAGGTTAACCTGTGAATGTGAAGGATTGTGATACTTAAGTCAACAATTTCTGTTAATCAATAATTCTTAGAGGCGTGACTTATATTTTGTTACTTAAAGGTTGTCATTTAAGTAAGCATTTCTAACTCTAACTGTGTTGTGATTTCTATTACTAAAAGAGTGTGATTCTCAATGAAACATTGCAATATGATTGAACCCAGAGTGTCAGGGGTGGTGGAGGACTCTCAGAATGGGGAAACCCAAGGGGGAATTAATTCTTTAAGCAACCCTGAAAAGGGCAGCGCTACACATGCGACCTTGCATTTCACTTCGACTGTGACACAGGGCCTTCACTGTGACTATTGCTAGAAGAATCAACCTAGTTACAGCAAGTACTGTAATTAATTCTATGTGAGCTTGCACTTTCACCGATACTGATGCCCTTATGGGTGCAGGTGTGTTTAGGGTCACATGCAAATACTAAGAGCAGATCCTCCAACATTACCTGTTCCTTAACAAAACATTCAGGCTCCGTTCACATATATGAGTGCAGTGGCAGTGCAAATTCAGTGCAATTTTAAAATTCTGTGCGTTTCCTGAGCACTGCGGTGTGGTTCCAATTAGAATTACAGGCACATTGCCTTCTATGAGAACGCTTCTGAAAGCACATGTCATCAAATTGGGTAAAAAAAGCATGGGTGGGTCCCCCTCTCATCCATACCATCCAGACCCCCACAACCCTGGCCAGGGTTGTAGGGAAGAGGCCAGGTGCTTTGGAAGGGAGCACCTCCTATGTTAAGGGCATGTGGCCTGATATAGTGGGGAGGTGGGGCCAGGCTGCATGCTCAGATAATGGTCTGGTATGGATTTGGGGGGACCCCATGCCATTTTTTTATTTTGGCATGGGGTTCCCCTTAAAATCCATACCAGACCCAAAGGGCTCTTTTTTTTCTAACATTTTATTGCAATTCTTTCGTTTACATTTGGCTGTCAGCTGATGAGTCATCGGTTGTTAAGGACGCGGTGCCCGGCTTCCCGACCTGCTCCTTAACAACCAGCTATTGTTAAAGATGCCGGTGGCTGTCGGCTCCAAAAATTAGCATCTGAACCATATCTGAAATCGCAGCTGAACCACTGAACAGCTGCTTTGGAAATTGGCAGTGAAAATGGGCCTAAAATTCGCACTGCATACGTGTGAATCTAGCTTCAGACTTACAAACTTACAAACTCCAAAACATTGTCAGTGAGCTCTTGTGAGTGGTTTGCTTCCATGCATTAAGATAAAAAACCTTCTGTGTGCAGCAGCCCCCCTCAGCCCCCCCTAATACATACCTGAGCCCCATCTTGTTCCAGCGATGTGCACAAGTGCCTCGGGCACCCAGGACTCGCCCTCCTGATTGGCTGAGACACAGCAGCGGTGCCATTGGCTCCCATTGCTGTCAATCAAAGTCAGTTAGAGAGAGAGGGGGTGGGGCCGAACTGAGGCTCCATGTCTGAATGGACACACAGAGCTGTGGCTTGGCTTGGGTACCCCCATAGTAAGCTGCAGGGCAGGATGGAGGGGCCAGGAGTGCCGAAGAGGGACCCGAGAAGAGGAGGATCAGAGCTGCTCTGTGCAAAACCAACTGCACAGAGCAGGTAAGTGTAACTTGTTTGTTATTTTTAACCACTTCAGCCCCGGAAAGTTTTACCCCCTTCCTGACCAGAGCACTTTTTGCGATTCGGCACTGCGTCGCTTTAACTGACAATTGCGCGGTCATGCAACGTTGTACCCAAACGAAATTTGTGTCCTTTTTTTCCCACAAATAGAGCTTTCTTTTGGTGGTATTTGATCCCCTCTGTGTCATTTCTGATCACCGCTATAAACAAAAAAAGAGCGACAATTTGGCAAAAAAACCCAAATTTATTACTTTTTGCTAAAATACAAATCCAAAAAAAAAATATAAAAAAACATTTTTTCATTGGTTTTGGCCAATTTATATTCTTCCTCATATTTTTGGTAAAAAAAAAAATCGCAATCGCCGTTTATTGATTGGTTTGCGCAAAAGTGGCCGTGTTTACGAATGATGAGAATTAATTTCTGGGGTTTTTATTTTTTTTACTAGTAATGGCGGCGATCTGTGATTTTTAGCAGTACTGCGATATTGGAGCGGACATGTCGGACATTTTTGACACTTTTTTTGGGACCAATGACATTTATTCGGCGATCAGAAATTTAAATGTACACTGATTACTGTATAAATAGCATTGGCAGTGAAGGGGTTAACCTGCAGGGGGAGATCTAGGGGTTAACTGTGTTCCCTGGGCGTGTTCTAACTGTGGGGGGACTGGGCTACCATGGGCATAAGAGATCTAACTGATCCCAGTGACAGGGATCAGTAGATCTCCTATGCCCCCACTAACAGAGCGGGGAACCGCCGTGTTTACATCGGCGGTTCTCCGTTCTTTGGCTGTGGCCGCTCATCGCGGCTCGCCGGCGGACATAGGGTCCGCCCGAGCCGCGGGCACACTCCTCAGGAGTGCGCACGCCCCCTTGGTGGCCACCTGCAGATCGCCACTTTTTTACGGCGATTCGCGCTGAGCGTCCACACTGCCGCCGTAAACATGCTCGCAGGGGGAGAGGGTGGTAGGCGGTGTGGAACCGGTTAAAGAAAAAAAGGAGACGTTAGTATCACTTTAAGGATAAGAATCTGCAGCAAATTCTGCTTGTATGTTGAAATGCAACCATTTGGATTGAAAAGTTCTTTTTAACTCACACCAGTACACAGAAACTCTAAAACAAAGCTGTCTTTTTAGCTAATATCAGTAACCAAAACTGACAGCCAGATCATGTATTTTGCTAAACTGGCATAACAAATGACAAAAAAGACTGGACTTAAAGCATGTACCCCAGCAACCAGTGGAAAATGCAGGTGGTACCCTAACATGATGTAATCATGTAGAAGTAGTCGTGATGATTTGATATCATGATGACATGATGATTTACAGTAAAGTGTAAGGCAAAAATTTTTTAATTTTAGATTGAGTGGGGCGAGACTAGAACTAGAACACTGTCAATTTTTATTGCTATCTGTGCTCTCGTTATGGAGATTCACCCTCTCTATTAGACCTGTTTACTGTTATCATTGCAAGTGAAAGTAAATGAAAATCCCAAATTTTGGGTTGGCATCAGAACAGTAATAGGGGGAAAAATCTTCCAATAGGGACACTAGTTCTGGTGACCCTGGTGACAATTCAGGATTCCCTCAGATGGGTTTCTTCCTACTTCCTGTTTTGGCTATGGGACAAGAAATAAAGGGAAATATCCCCAACGGGGAACAGATGGCAAAAAAAACTGACAAAACTCTTCCTTACTCTATCCAAAGTGAAAAAAAAAATGTTGTCTTTAGTTCATTTTAATGGTGCATATTAGCTAAATCATGACCCCCTTGCCCCCTAAGAACATGGAGCTGGTCACCACTGTAATATATGTGGCCCTTTACTATACCTCTGCAAATTACATTTTTAATACTCATTGATACTTTCAAAATTGTTGAAATCATATTGGACTACTGTAGGGCTTCAGCTGCATTCAGTGGTCATTAATGGTGAGTTTTATACATAAATTCGGAATATAAAGCTATTGTTTATAAGGTAGACACTTGGACACTCTGTGCCCAGGAGCAGAAATGAATAATTGCAAGCTGTGAGTACAAGACCTTGAAAAGATGAGAGGAAAGCTTGTTATTAACCCATTATGATGGAAGGTAAAACAAACCTTAAAATGACACTAAACTCACACGTTTTTTACATTAACCGCTTACTGACCACATCACTTAGATGTTTGGCAGCAAGGTGGCTCTTCTGCACTGGATCACTTAGCTAGTACGTGATCCAGCACTTCTGGATAGGAGGTGTATGCCCGTGCCGCTGGTGCCACAGCTGTGCTGTGATTAGACACAGCACAAGCCGATCAGCGGGTGCTGGCCAATGGATGTCCGCCGGCACTCGCTGAAAAACGAGGAGAGACACAGAACAGAGCTCTGTTCTGTCAGCGGGGATCTGAATGGATTTTCTTTCCCTGCAATGTAGAGAAAGAAAATCCATCAGATCCCTTAGTAAAAACAGCATACATAGTACACAAGAACACTAGTTAGGCACACATTTAACCCTTTGATCACCCTAGATGTTTAACCCCTTCCCAGCCAGCATCATTAGTACAGTGACAGTGCATATTTTTAGCACTGATCACTGTATTGGTGTCACTGATTCCCACAAAGTGTCAGTTAGTGTCAGACTGTCTGCCGCTATACCGCAGTCCCGCTATAAGTCGCTGATCACTGCCATTATTAGTATAAAAATAAATAAATAAAAATTCCAGTATATATCCCATAGTCTGTAGATGCTATAGCTTTTGCACAAACCAATCAATATACACTTATTGAGATTTTGTTCACCGAAAAATATGTAGCAGAATACATATTGGCCTAAATTTGCAAAGAAATGTTATTTAAAAAAAAATTATATATATATATGTTGGATATGTTTTATAGCAGAAAGTAAAACTACATACTGTATATATATTTTTTCAAGATTGGCACTCTTTTTTTGTTTATAGCACAAAAAATAAAAAACCCAGAGGTGATCAAATACCACCAAAAGAAAGCTCTATTTGTGGGAAGAAAGGAAATAAATGTCATTTGGGTACAGCATTGCATGACTGCGTAATTGTTGGTTAAAGTAACGCAGTGCTGTATCACAAAAGATGGCCTGGTCATGGGGGTGTAAATCTTACAGAGGTCAAGTGGTTAATCACTATTAAACATAAAGTATAGCAAGGCAATGTCTGTGCTTTTTTAAATGTCACCTACTGCTGTTTTAATGCTGCATTTGTGTCCTGTGTGCACTTCTGGTTCGTGGCTGATGGGCCTTTCCATTGGCAATGCAGATGGAGCAGCATCCTTCATTTCCTGTCACATGCTCTGCTATTTTACTACTACATTTCCCGTGGTTCTCTGCTATAGACTGCAGATGCAAAAAAGAAAAAATAACACATGCTGGCTCTGCCCACCCTATTCCTTATACAACTATTTTATATGCAGAGGGGCAACAGAGATGTACATATCTGTATGCTGTATTCACCTTTATGTCTGTCAGTCTGGAGCCTAGGGGTGGAGCAGTGCCGGGACAAGGTCATCCAGCACCCAGGGCAAAGATGCCAAACTGCGTCCCCCCTTTCTTAGGGTTAGGGTCAGGGCTCGCCCATCCCTGCATTAAACCCTTGCGCCCAGGGAATCGGACCCTCCTGCCCACCCCTTGTCCTGGCCCTGGAGCATTGTGGGTGATGATAAGGGTAGGACCTTATGGATATTACATGCCAATGCATTCAGTGATGTATAGTCTATTGTAAGGGAGAGCACTGAGTGGTGGCTAGGTTTACATACACAAGGGGTACATGAAGAACAAATGTAGCCACCCTGGCATAGGAAGTCTCTGAATACAGGAATAATTTTCGGAGAAAATACAAAGGAAGAGGGAAATATAAGGTACATTATACAATTAAACATATTGCATTTATTTTATTTAATAAAAAAATCAGTTTAGTGTCACTGTAATGCCTGAACCTAATTTTCAATTTTAGCAACCAACCTAGATCAAGCCCTTATTTAACTATATTATCTTTTTTATTTTTACACATACTTTTTTATTTACATTCTTCTTCTCTAGTAATTAGAAAAAGATAAAATGGGGTCAATTGACTAAAGGTTACCATATGCGACATGCAGGTCACGTGACTCATGTTTCGGAAATGTTGCATGAGATAATAAAAGAGTCAGTTCATCAATATAAAATATTGAATGTAAGGTAAATACGGCACATTTGTTAAAATAGATAGAGATAAATCATTTTTTACAGTCAATTTAAAAAAAACACACCCATTCATTATTTATCACCTGGCGTTTGCTGGTGGTGGTTTAGAAACATACAAAATAACAATTAGAGGAACTCTGCACTGGCCAGGAAATTAAAAGTTTACACTGTATCAGTGTGAAAATGTTCTCTGAGCTCAGGAATGAAAATAAATTGTAGCATTTCATCAGAGGGAGATTGGTTTGTAAATGAAAGCACCCTAGAAACTGGTGTGCATCTTCTGGTGCAGTGTTAGCCTGCAAAAAAATCAAAACCAAAAATAATGTAAAATGTAAGTGCCAAATGTCGCAAAACATAAATATTTAATGCATTTCATAAATAATGCATTTTTTTTAGTGAATTGACTACTTTTGAGATAAATACCGCATGAGTTATTTTAAAAATGTCAAAAATTCATGCAGTGTTTATCTTGACTCCAATGTACCGTTTTCTCCATCTTATGTGGCAGCTGCAAAGGTTAAAGCACCAGGCACCCTTGAGGGCACACAGCAGCGTGATCTGTGATTGCTCTGCCCCTCAGACACAACGGATCGCAGATCATGGGTACAGGGCCCATGTTATTGGCCCTGTACCATCTGATCGCTGTGACCAATAACCTTTGTTTTCTACTGTCATTGCTGTGATTGAATACAATGATCACATGGTACAAGGCCAGTGAATGCAGCCGAACAGTGTTAGAATTGATTGCTTACACAGTTGTCATGAATGTATAAGCAATCACAGTGCTTAAAAAAAACCCAGATCAACCCCCCCCCCCTCCCGCAGCAGTGCAATGTCACTATTGTGAAACTGCACTGCTCAGGTGACAGCATATGAAAAAAATGTGAAAAAACTGATCACCGCCTCAGTAGTACAATGTCACCAGACCAGTGCTGCCAGTTAGTGTCCCTGATCACAACCACACCAGTCACAGTGTTCCTAATCAACAAAGGCACCAGTCACAGTGTTCATGAACACCGCCACACCAGTCACAGTGTTCCTAATCAACAAAGGCACCAGTCACAGTGTTCATAATCACTGCCACACCAGTCACAGTGTCCCTGATCACCGCCACACCAGTCACAGTGTCCCTGATCACGCCACACCAGTCGCAGTGTCCCTGATCACGCCACACAAGTCACAGTGTCCCTGATCACGCCACACCAGTCACAGTGTTCCTGATTACCGCCACACCAGTCAAAGTGTCCCTGATCACGCCACACCAGTCACAGTGTCCCTGATCACCACCACACCAGTCGCAGTGTCCCAGATCACCACCACACCAGACACAGTGTCCCTGACCACTGCCACATCAGTCACAGTGTCCCTGATCACGCCACACCAGTCACAGTGTCCCTGATCACCGCCACACCAGCCACAGTGTCGCTGATCACCGCAGTAGTACAATGTCACCAGACCAGTGCTGCCAGTCAGTTTCCCTGATCACTACCACACCAGTCAGTACCTCCAAATACCATTGCACCATTAACAGTATACCTGATCGCTTCCACACTGGTTAAGTGTCCTTAATGACTGCCACACCAGTCACAGTGTCCCTGATCACCGCCACACCAGTCACAGTGTCCCTGATCACCACCACACCAGTCACAATGTCCCTGATCACCCTTACACCAGTCACAGTGTCCCTGATCACCACAACACCCGTCACAGTGTCCTGATCACCACCACACCAGTCACAGTGTCCCTGATCACCGCCACACCAGTCACAGTGTTCCTAATCAACAAAGGCACACCAGTCACAGTGTTCCTGATCACCGCCACACCAGTCACAGTTTCCCTGATCACTGCCACACCAGTCACAGTGTCCCTGATCACACCACACCAGTCACAGTGTCCCTGATCACCGCCACACCAGTCACAGTGTCCCTGATCCCCGCTGTAAGGGGAAGGGAACCTATTACCCTTAGTTACTCCATTTTGTTTGTGTAAATGTTGCTTTAACATTTTGTAAGTAGTTTATGCTGACAAGGCTTTTGTTTCTGCACACATCACATTCTGTACAATCTTGCAGAATGTGCCATTTGTGTAATTACATTCTAACCGTTATCCTTTTTGTTGTGTGAAAGAACAAAATGTGCAGCCTTGAAGAAAGAACGCAATGTACAGATAAGTAACTGCCAACAAGACAGTTGTCTTGTCTCTACATGAGAAAGTGTATGAGAAATGTATTGTACGCCCCCCTTTGTATGAAATGTATAAAACCGCCCATTTTTATACCAGTAAACCAGAGATTGATTTCACCATACTTGTGTCTGTTTGCATTCATTATTCGGGTGAATTCTCCCTCTCACGGACGTCCGAGCTTAAGACAGACTGACGGAGAGATGATAGCAGGGGTTATCATAGCAGTTCCTAACAAGTGGAGGTCCCACCGAGATCGGAGAGTCATCCCTTCTTGACCCCGGGTAAGGTATACACAATTTTGTTTATCTATACAGGTGTTCTTGGGATCTGACTTAGTTCCGATCTCTGAACTATGGCGCCCCCCGGAAAGTGGCCATAATAAGTCTCCGGGAGACTTAATTTTGTGGAACTGTGGCGTGCTCCAGGAGCAGCCATTATATGAAATTATGGCGCACTCCGGGAAGTGGCCTATTTCATGGGAAAGAGTCTCCGGGAGACTCAGAAAAGTACTGTGTTAGACATATTGTACTTTGATAATTGTCAGTCTGTCTTGGGTGATCCTGCTACTTTGCTTTTCTCTACTGTCGCATAGAAGTATAAGATAATTTGTTTGTGTGGTATAAACTCCAGGTGGTAAGACTGGATAAACGCCACTGATGTGAATAAGGATTATATACCTGTACACTGAACTGTGACATACTGTAGACTGTCCTATCCTTTGTTGAGAGTGGCAAGTGGTCACATGCCATTCGAACTGGCTCCGTACTGTCAGTTTGACTGAAGTACCCAGTGACCAGCTCACGTTTATGGAAGGCACACCCTAAGGCAACTTAGAGTGGCAGTCGAGCACTGTGAGCATTCTCTAGAACAATAGGGTTAACTGTCTACATTACAACTGACATGTCATGTCCCGACTGTAAGACTGGAATTTTGTTAGGCATTAATGACAACGGTTGGGGACTAGTAAAAACAGTGCCAGGAGGTTATAGAGCTGAGATCCTGGGTCTCAAGCCACTGTTAGAGGACATTCCTGACATTTTAGTATTTAGACTGAACGTACACTACCCCGTAGCGGCCAAACAAGGTAGTAGTATAACGGGAATTGAAGAGGTAGCAAGAGAGGAGGGACACCAACTTATAAGGTGCCCACTCCAACTCATACAGCCAGAGGGACTTGAGGAAGCCGAGAAATATAGGATTAGGAATCTGGGGTGGTCATTAGGAACCCCAGAAGCTGAATGAATAATATCACCCAGACTACTGGGCTGCTGATTCAACATATTGGTCCCGATAGAAGGACACATATAATTAGAGTGTTACGCCTGGTCAACTACTAGAGAAAACCCTCAAGAAAATGTAATGAGCTGAAGTTGTTCTATAATGTTTTTTTTCCTAGAATAGGCGAGATATGCAAGATGTCTTAGTCTGTGTATGTGAATTTAATTACTGTCCAATTAACCCATGGGTAGACAATCTGGAAGTATGCTGAGTTTTTCTGTGTTGTTACATAGGCTGTTGCTATCTATTAAGAGGTTAAATGCATTCCGTTCTATAGTGAAAGTGAGATGATAAATGGGTAATGATAAGTGTAACTGGTTTATATATTTGAAGGTTTATGTAAGTTAAACATTGGAAAAGAAAGTTTTTTTTTTGAAGCTATGAAAGAGTACATTGTAAGTATGCTGATGTGAGAAAAATAGAAGTTTTTGTTCTCTTTGTCAGAAAGTTTTTTGGGAAAGTTTAATTGTAAGAAAGTCATAGTATGTGTCGTATACAGATGAGAAATGTAAGTGATTCAGAGAGGTAATTGTGTATTGAGAGGCATGCTGGACCTTCTAGTCCCTCTATCCTGCGTGCTCTTTGAGGTTGTGACCCCCTCCTAAGGAATGTGTTCATTGGAGCATGACAGTATGTGCTTGCTTTAAAAAAACCCCCCCCCCTTCTTTGATTCTATAGAAAATAAACTACAATATATTTTGTATGATGATGATTTTTGTGAAGCATAGGGACATGTTTAACTTTTGTGTAGAAGTAAAATTTTAGTTGAAAGAATCAGTTTTGCTATGTGATTCTAGCATTATTTGGAACAAAGCAAAGATGGCCGATTACTACCAAATTCCTAAAGGGTGGCCATGATTTTTTTTTTATAATTATTTAAATGTTTAGTTCTAGTAGTAGTATGTTTTATATAACATCAAATAAAAGATATCTTAGTTTCTTCCCCCCCCCCAAAAAAATTTCGTTCGTGTATGACAGTACGAGGTTACTTGTGTAAGGAATCCTCCCCCAGTGTTGGAGTTTCTCGTGCGTCCTATCTCCCTGATCTTCCAGGTCGTACGGAGAGTTATGTGTTAATGGAGAGACTTAGTGAATGTAAAGAGTAGACATATGCTGTGTATGATACTGAAAGAATGTTAATTTGAAAGGGTTTTTTGAAAGACTGTTTCTCT
>BLSH010142191.1:20294-32567 GCA_018402905.1 Glandirana rugosa | reverse complement strand
GAAAACAAGGGAAACAATGTCCCCTATAACAGAAAACACACCCGCCTTCCTTGGAAACCTCAATACTAATGACGTAGGCGTCAAAAGTAGTTGGGTTATAGTGAAACCGACCGATTAGTCTCGCAGTCCCCGTCTCACCGGTCAAGAGGGGGAAGATGGAGACAGTCGTTATACAGGTTAGTAAATAGGAGGAAGGTGTGTTTTGCAAGTCTATACAAGTTGTGGAGAATAATATGTAGATATTGGACATAAGGGTGGGAGACGTTAAGAGGTCCGTAGTAAGGGTAGTGTGGTAAGGGTTCTGAAGGGGCACCCAGCGGACTCACTCCACGCCCCTGTTGTTTTGACCGACGGACATTTTAAACATATCTGAACGTTTTGTGTGGAAGGAGGATAAATGATTGGACATATTGCTGACAGAGGTAGAAGGGGGAGAACTGGCCACTCTGCCCCTGACGCTCTGATTAGCCAGCCAAAGTGATATTGGGTTGATGAAAACTGCGGATGCAGTAATCATAACTCCAAAGGTTCCTTCCGCCCACACAAAAGACAATATCCCCTGTAACAAAGGGAACAAAAGTGTAAACACAAGGTGGTACAAGGGAGGGTACCCTGTGGTTAGGCTCAGATTCTAATCCACTTCTGTCTAGCAGTTTTGTTCATCCCCAGGTATCGCATCAGAAGGTGAAAGACCCATTCTTGTGGAATCAGGAGATTTGATCTGGATAAAGGTGCAAAAAGGAAAAACTAAAGGACCCTACCAGGCACTCTTAACCGCACCTACCGCTGTTAAAGTCAGTACGCAAACATCCAGACCCTAATATCGCCGAGGGTAACAGAGTGTCCCCAAAAAATCATTAGACTAGAAAACAAATCTATGTGAGTGAGTGTTGTGAATGGAGAAATATCTTTTCTTTTAAATAAAGGGATTCACATCCTGGAAGGAGAGACCACCTCCCTCCTACAAGAGGTGAAAGTAACACTGTGAAGTCAACACATAGGGATAGGTAGATGGGAGGTGACCATGATTTTTCTGCTGTCCCTGGGATACCACAAAACCCCTCAAGGAAGGTTTCTGATTATTGCTTGTACCTTATTCGCCGTGGGTCTTGACACCTATTGGCTCTGGGAGACTTTGAAGTTAAAAGAAAGAAAATGTCAGATCTCGCTAAGAGGAGGATGAGAAGGCAGAATACAGGAGAAGTTAAGGGGTGGGGTGTACTAGAAACACTAGTGTTGAATATGGAAGCTTCAAACCAGACCATAGTGTTTCCCTTAATAAAGAGCCAGGTATTTGACCCAACAAAAGTTACTTATGACCTTGAGGCCTATAATATATATATGTGTGGGAATGTGCTTATTGGGAGAATGTATGGTGGACAACAGACCCCCACAAGTGGGAGACTAGTTTGGCTAGGATTCCCCCAGATGACATAAGCACCTATCAGAGGATCCCCTTAGAGAAGGGAAGCCAAGGGAATATTATCCTCCCAGTACAGAACCCAGAGGTTAAAGACAGTGGAGTATATAGGCTAGGAATAACTATGTCAGGGACGGATCCTTGGGTTGAAGTCAAACTTCAGGTAAACCCTCCCCAAAGTGCCCCTGCCGGTGCCATGGGCAACTTACCCCCTGAGGTTGGGGTGCGGCAGGATAACAAGGTAATTGGGGTAGTAATACAGCCAGAAGATAGACTGAGCATAGAGACTGGTTATTCTGACACGAACGAATGGTTGGAATGGATGAAGTTTACAGCCAATTCTACTAATGCCTCTGTGTAGTGTGTGTCTGTGGAAGACCAAGCCTAGTGACTGTTCCAGTCCCCCCAGTTTTCAATATGACATGTATTTTATTGATGACACTGTAAGGCACATACCCATGGATAGATGATGTTAGCAAAGGAAATGCTTTAGCTGATCAGGAAGCAACAAAGGCTGCACAATCCCAAAGAGGGGAACAGATGCCCAGCCTGGTTCCCATCCTTCCTGAAGAAGCACAGTTAATTGCAGACCTCCAACAATCCGCATCTCCAGCAGAGCTGGAAGACTGGTGTTACCCTGTTTTGCAGACTAATCCAAAATTTGGATTGATCTGCAAAGAGGGGAGGCCATGTATCCCACGATGCAATGCACCAATATACATTGCACAACTACAGAAACAATCCTAATAACCCACACCATGTAACACATCAACATCTACCTCATCCCGCAACCCCATTCACACACCTCCAAATTGACTTCACTCAACCAGCATGTGTGATTGTTGACATGTTCTCCCGATGGCCGGAAATGTTTCCAACCAAAAGGGAAGATGCTACAACGGTGGTGGGAATCCTGACCAGGGAGATTATTCCCAGGTGGGGAATACCCCTGCAAATTAACTCAGACCAAGGCACAGCATTTAATCAAATTTTCTGTTTATATCTGTAAATAAAAATACTGATTGGATAGACTATATGTTACAATCAACAGCGCTTTGTTAGCTACACACGAGATGCAGTCCTATATGTTACAATCAACAGCGCTTTGTTAGCTACACACGAGATGCAGTCAAGGGCCTTGCCGAGCAGCTTGATGCCACCTCACTGACAGCCTGGCAGAACAGAATCTCCTTGGACATGCTCCTGGCCAAGAGGGGAGGGGTCTGTGTAATGTTTGACACCACGTGTTGCACATTTATTCCTAATAATACTGCCCCAGATGACAGTGTCTCCCGAGCATTGAAGGGCTTGGAGACGCTGTCTCAAGAGCTGGCAAAAAATAGCGGGATTGAGGACCCCCTTCACCGGATGGATGGAACGTTGGTTTGGCAAGTGGGGCAAGTTCTTGACCACCTTGGCCACCGCGGTTGCGGTGGTACTGTCAGTATTATTATGCGTAGGCTGCTGTCTGGTACCATGCATGAAGGGACTCATCTCAAGGGTAGCAGATAGAGCTGCGGGTGATGTAATATATGCAGCGCTGTCCACACAAGACCCTGACTTATATGACAAACCAGGATTAGCCACACTGCTTGTATGAGACAGTGATGCTGTTTTTTATGAAAATCCCCACCGAGACAGGCTCCTGGTTGGGAGCTTAAATAAGAATCTACATTTTGTAGGTTCAACAGGAGGGGGAAATGTTGGAAGAATGGGTTAAGTCATGAGTCTTTTATTAAAATGTAGCTAGAGTAATGTTTTATGTGAACCTATAAAATGTTGATTTTGAAAGGATTTGACGGTATCCACTTTGTATGTTAGGGTTCCACTTTAAATATCTGTTAGCCTGGCTTGTTTCTGGCCTAGCTTGAGAGAATGTCATATGCTCGGTTCTCATGAAAAAGCTGAAGTCTAATCACACAATATATATTGTATCAATATTATGTGGCTAATGTTCCCTTTGTATCTTCATAGTGAACTAATGAATGTGTTTATTTGAGATGAGAGAACATCCAGTGACAGGAGGAGATGTCGCTGATTTTGAGAAAACAAAACTCTTGGATCTGTGATGATCTGAATTATTTCTTTTCCCAGCTCCAAGATGGATTTCTTACAGCACTGCTTAAATTTTGTTCTGCTTTCTATTGGTCACATAGGAAAACCCCCCATTTAACTGCTTGATTGTTAGATTAGAAGATACAGACATTGATTAGGATGATTATATGATCATCCCTAGGTTACAACTCAGAACACACCTATGTTTTATGCATATTTATTATTATATAACATTTTAAGCCCTCACTTTCAGTAGGATTACACATAGTGTGTTTCAGACTTCATTTATAGCCCCAAGACTACAGTGATAGCTATAACCAGAACTGTAGTTCTGACAGAACACAACCCTGCCTGGATTCATGCCACCGGAGTAAAATTGGTAAAGAAGAGACCTGACCCAGAGGTCCCAGAAGCAAGAAAGGAGGTATTAACGGGGGCAGAATGCCCTGACCTCGAAAAAGAAAGTCAAGACAAGGGGGTATAAACGGAGGTGGACAACCTTGACCCTGAAAATGAACTACTACCTGAATTTTGGACAATGGCCCTTAATCCCCCTGATCCTACCCCCATCTCTAGTGATTTTATTGACTTTTCTCATGTGTATTAGTACAGAGGTGGTCATTACCCAAAAGGGGTAAAACTCCCAGTCTCACAACATTCTGGTATAACACACCATATATATATGCAGCCACCTTTACTTTTGACTACTGCCATATAGTTCACTGTCCTATAGTATTTTGTCAGTGTAAATTTTTATATTCATAGGGGTACATATATATAGATGTTCAAAGAGGGGTCCAAGGTGAACTCCAAGACAGAGATCGAGTGACAGCTGGATTTGAATCACTTATCCCCATAATAACTGTTAATTAGAATGTAGAATGGATAAATTATAATCAACAATGTTTTGGTAACTAAGCCCTAGTTCAATCTTTTACAATCATTGCTGCTATATTAGCGTAATAGGTATGATAGTGTACTGTATTATTTTATGTTTCAGGAAAATGTGCAAGGGAGTAGATAATCCCTCTATGTTCGGGTATATAGAGTCAGAACAGACAGAGCCCTTCTATCCCAGCCCTTACTTTTAGTACCTTGGAAGACACCGTAGCCATGAGCAGAATGGTATTGCCTAAAACACCTTTAGACGGGTGGACATAGTCTTTTATTTGCATCAAGGAAACAAGGGAAACAAAGGACCCGAGAGTCCTATGTCCACTAACTATATGTCCCTGGTGACGTCTAGTATGGTCCTGGAAGTATGGAGAAAACCATGAGTATTGGTTTTAAGAGGGGATTGTAAGGGGAAGGGAACCTATTGCCCTTAGTTACTCCATTTTGTCTGTGTAAATGTTGCTTTAACATTTTGTAAGTAGTTTATGCTGACAAGGCTTTTGTTTCTGCACACATCACATTCTGTACAATCTTGCAGAATGTGCCATCTGTGTGATTACATTCTAACCGTTATCCTTTTTGTTGTGTGAAAGAACAAAATGCGCAGCCTTGAAGAAAGAACGCAATGTACAGATAAGTAACTGCCAACAAGACAGTTGTCTTGTCTCTACATGAGAAAGTGTATAAGAAATGTATTGTATGCCCCCCTTTGTATGAAATGTATAAAACCGCCCATTTTTATACCAGTAAACCAGAGATTGATTTCACCATACTTGTGTCTGTTTGCATCCATTATTCGGGTGAATTCTCTCTCTCACGGACGTCCGAGCTTAAGACAGACTGACGGAGAGATGATAGCCGGGGGTTATCATAGCAGTTCCTAACACCCGCCACACCAGTCACATTGTCCCTGATCACTGCCACACCAGTCAGAGTGTCCCTGATCATGCCACACCAGTCACAGTGTTCCTGATCACTGCCACATCAGTCACAGTGTCCCTGTTCTCTGCCACATCAGTCACAGTGTCCCTGAACACTGCCACACCAATCAAAGTGTCCCCGATCATCGCCACACCAGTCACAGTGTCCCTGATCAACGCCACACCAGTCACGATGTCCCTGATCACTGCCACACTAATCGCAGTGTTCCTAATCAACAAAGGCACCAGTCACAGTATTCATGATTACCGCCACACCAGTCACAGTGTCCTGATCATGCCACACCAGTCACAGTGTTCCTGATCACTGCCACACCAGTCACAGTGTCCCTGATCACGCCACTCCAGTCACAGTGTCCCTGATCACACCACACCAGTCACAGTGTCCCTAATCACGCCACACCAATCACAGTGTCCCTGATCACGCCACACCAGCCACAGTGTCCCTGATCACCACCACAGCAGTCGCAGTGTTCCTGACCACCACCACACCAGTCACAGTGTCCCTGATCAACGCCACACCAGTCACAGTGTCCCTGATCATGCCACACCAGTCACAGTGTCTCTGATCACGCCACACCAGTCACAGTGTCCCTGATCTTCACCACACCAGTCACAGTGTGCCTGATCTCCACCACACAAAGTCACAGTGTGCCTGATCACACCACACCAGTCACAGTATCCCTGATCACTGCCACACCAGTCACAGTGTCCCTAATCACGCCACACCAATTGTCATGAATGTATAAGCAATCACAGTGCTGAAAAACCCAGATCACCCCCCCCCCCCACAGCAGTACAATGTCACTATGGTGAGACTACACTGCTCAGGTGACAGCATATGAAGAAAATTGTCACAGTGTTCCTAATCAACAAAGGCACACCATTCACAGTGTTCCTGATCACCGCCAAACCAGTCACAGTGTCCTTGATCACTGCCACACCAGTCACAGTGTCCCTGATCACTGCCACACCAGTCACAGTGTCCCTAATCACGCCACACCAGTCACAGTGTCCCTGATCCCTGCCATACCAGTCACAGTGTCCCTGAACACCGCCACACCAGTCAAAGTGTCCCTAATCACTGCCACACCAGTCAGAGTGTCCCTGATCATGCCACACCAGTCAGAGTGTTCCTGATCCCCGCCACACCAGTCACAGTGTCCCTGATCATCGCCACATCAGTCACAGTGTCCCTGAACACCGCCACACCAATCAAAGTGTCCCTGATCACCGATACACCAGTCACAGTGTCCCTGATCAACGCCAAACCAGTCACAGTGTCCCTGATCACTGCCACACCAGTCGCAGTCTTCCTAATCAACAAAGGCACCAGTCACAGTGTCCTGATCACGCCACACCAGTCGCAGTGTTCCTGATCATCGCCACACAAGTCACAGTGTCCCTGATCACGCCACACCAGTCACAGTGTCCCTGATCACGCCACACCAGTCACAGTGTCCCTGATCACGCCACACCAGTCACAGTGTCCCTGATCTCCACCACACCAGCCACAGTGTCCCTAATCACGCCACACCAGTCACAGTGTCCCTGATCCCCGCCACACCAGTCACAGTGTCCCTGAACACCGCCACACCAGTCAAAGTGTCCCTAATCACTGCCACACCAGTCAGAGTGTCCCTGATCATGCCACACCAGTCAGAGTGTTCCTGATCCCCGCCACACCAGTCACAGTGTCCCTGATCATCGCCACATCAGTCACAGTGTCCCTGAACACCGCCACACCAATCAAAGTGTCCCTGATCACAGATACACCAGTCACAGTGTCCCTGATCAACGCCAAACCAGTCACAGTGTCCCTGATCACTGCCACACCAGTCGCAGTGTTCCTAATCAACAAAGGCACCAGTCACAGTGTCCAGATCACGCCACACCAGTCGCAGTGTTCCTGATCATCACCACACAAGTCACAGTGTCCCTGATCACGCCACACCAGTCACAGTGTCCCTGATCACGCCACACCAGTCACAGTGTCCCTGATCACGCCACACCAGTCACAGTGTCCCAGATCACCACCAAAGCAGTCGCAGTGTTCCTGATCACCACCACACCAGTCACATTGTCCCTGATCACCGCCACACCAGTCACAGTGTCCCTGATCATGCCACACCAGTCACAGTGTCCCTGATCTCCACCACACCAGCCACAGTGTCCCTGATCACGGCACACCAATCACATTGTCCCTGATCACGCCACACCAGTGTCCCTGACCACGCCACACCAGTCACAGTGTCCCTGATCACGTCACACCAATTGTCATGAATGTATAAGCAATCACAGTGCTGAAAAAACCCAGAACAACCCCCCCACGCAACAGTACAATGTCACTATGGTGAGACTACACTGCTCAGGTGACAACATATGAAGAAAATTGTGAAAAAACTGATCACCATCACAGTAGTACAATGTCACTAGACCAGTGCTGCCAGTCAGTGTCCCTGATCACTACCACACCAGTCAGTATCTCCAAGTACCACTGCCCCAGTAAGTATACCTGATCACTGCCACACCGGTTAAGCGTCCCTAATCACTGCCACATCAGTCACAGTGTCCCTGATCACCCCCACACCAATCACAGTGTCCCTGATCACCACCACACCAGTCACAGTGTCCTGATCACCACCACACCAGTCACAGTGTCCCTGATCGCCACCACACCAGTAATAGCGTTCCAAATCTACAAAGGCACCAATCACAGTGTTCCTGATCACCGACACACCAGTCACAGTGTCCCTGATCACGTCACACCAGTCAGAGTGTCCCTGATCACCGCCACACAAGTTACAGTGTCCCTGATCTCCGCCACACCAGTCACAGTGTCCCTGATCAGCGCCACACCAGTCACAGTGTCCCTGATCACCGCCACACCAGTCGCTGTGTTCATGATCACCGCCACACCAGTCGCAGTGTACCTGATCATGCCACACCAGTCGCAGTGTTCCTGATCACTGCCACACAGGTCACAGTGTCCCTGATCACCACCACACCAGTCGCAGTGTACCTGATCACCACCACACCAGTCACAGTGTCCCTGATCACCTCTACACCAGTCGCAGTGTCCCTGATCACTGCCACACCAGTCACAGTGTCTCTGATCACGTCACACCAGTTACAGTGTCCCTGATCTAAGCCACACAAGTCACAGTGTCCCTGATCATGCCACACCAGTCACAGTGTCCCTGATCACCACCACACCAGTCTCAGTGTTCCTGATCACCACCACACCAGTCACAGTGTCCCTGATCACCGCCACACCAGTCACAGTGTCCCTGATCACGCCACACCAGCCACAGTGTCCCTGATCACGCCACACCAATCACATTGTCCCTGATCACACCCCACCAGTCAGTTTCCCTGATCACGCCACACCAATTGTCATGAATGTATAAGCAATCACAGTGCTGAAAAAAACCCAGATCAACCCCCCCCTCCCCACAGCAGTAAAATGTCACTATAATGAGACTGCACTGCTCAGGCGACAGCATATGAAGAAAATTGTGAAAAAATGATCGCCGCCACAGTAGTACAATGTCACCAGACCAGTGCTGCCAGTCAGTGTCCCTGATCACTACCACGCCAGTAAGTATCTCCAAATACCACTGCACCAGTAACAGTATACCTGATCACTGCCACACCGGTTAAGTGTCCCTAATCACTGCCACACCAGTCACAGTGTCCCTGATCCCCACCACACCAGTCACAGTGTCCCTGATCACCGCCACACCAGTCACAGTGTCCCTGATCACCGCCACACCAGTCACAGTGTCCCTGATCACCACCAAACCAGTCACAGTGTCCCTGATCACCGCCACACCGATCAAATTGTCCTTGATCATGCCACACCAGTCACAGTGTCCCTGATCACCTCCACACCAGTCAGTGTCCCTGATCACACCATACCAGTAACAGTGTCCCTGATCACACCACACCAATCACAGTGCCCCTGATCTCGCCACACCAGTCACAGTGTCTATGAGCTCCACCACACCAGTCACAGTGTTCCTGATTACCGCCACACCAGTAACAGTGTCCCTGATCACCACCACACCAGACACAGTGTCCCTGACCACCGCCAAGTCAGTCACAGTGTCCCTGATCTCCACCACAACAGCCACAGTGTCCCTGATCACCGCAGTGGTACAGGGTGGGCCATTTATATGGATACACCTTAATAAAATGGGAATGGTTGGTGATATTAACTTCCTGTTTGTGGCACATTAGTATATGTGAGGGGGGAAACTTTTCAAGATGGGTGGTGACCATGGCGGCCATTTTGAAGTCGGCCATTTTGAATCCAACTTTTGTTTTTTCAATAGGAAGAGGGTCATGTGACACATCAAACGTATTGGGAATTTCACAAGAAGAACAATGGTGTGCTTGGTTTTAACGTAACTTTATTCTTTCATGAGTTATTTACAAGTTCTGACCACTTATAAAATGTGTTCAATGTGCTGCCCATTGTGTTGGATTGTCAATGCAACCCTCTTCTCCCACTTTTCACACACTGATTGTAACACCGCAGGAGAAATGCTAGCACAGGCTTCCAGTATCCGTAGTTTCAGGTGCTGCACATCTCGTACCTTCACAGCATAGACAATTGCCTTCAGATGACCCCAAAGATAAAAGTCTAAGGGGGTCAGATCGGGAGACCGCAGCAGTACAATGTCACTATGGTGAGACTACTCTGCTCAGGTGACAACATATGACGGAAATTGTTAAAAAACTGATCACCGCCACAGTAGTACAATGTCACTAGACCAGTGCTGCCAGTCAGTGTCCCTGATCACTACCACACCAGTCAGTATCTCCAAATACCACTGCACCAATAACAGTATACCTGATCACTGCCACACCGGTTAAGTGTCCCTAATCACTGCCACATCAGTCGCAGTGTCCCTGATCACCCCACACCAGTCACAGTGTCCCTGATCACCACCACACCAGTCACAGTGTCCTGATCACCACCACACCAGTCACAGTGTCCCTGATCACCGCCACACTAGTCACAGTATCCCTGATCCCCGCCACACCAGTTACAGTGTCCCTGATCTCCGCCACACCAGTTTCAGTGTCCCTGATCACCGCCACACCAGTCACAGTGTCCCTGATCACTGCCACACCAGTCACAGTGTCCTGATCACCACCACACCAGTCACAATGTCCCTGATCACCGCCACACCAGTCAGAGTGTCCCTGATCATGTCACACCCGTCAGAGTGTCCCTGATCACCACCACACCAGTAACAGTGTCCCTGATCTCCGCCACACCAGTCACAGTGTTCCTGATCACCGCCACACCAGTCACAGTGTCCCTGATCATGCCACACCAGTCACAGTGTCCCTGATCACCGCCACTCCAGTTGCAGTGTTCCTGATCACCACCACATCAGTCGCAGTGTACCTGATCATGCCATAGCAGTCACAGTGTCCATGATCACGCCACACCAGTCGCAGTGTTCCTGATCACCACCACACCAGTCACAGTGTCCCTGATCACCACCACACCAGTCGCAGTGTTCCTGATCACCACCACACCAGTCACAGTGTCCCTGATCACCGCCACACCAGTCACAGTGTCCCGGATCACACCACACCAGTCACAGTGTACCTGATCATGCCACACCAGTCACAGTGTCCCTGATCACCGCCACTCCAGTTGCAGTGTTCCTGATCACCACCACATCAGTCGCAGTGTACCTGATCATGCCATACCAGTCACAGTGTCCATGATCACGCCACACCAGTCGCAGTGTTCCTGATCACCACCACACCAGTCACAGTATCCCTGATCACCACCACACCAGTCGCAGTGTTCCTGATCACCACCACACCAGTCACAGTATCCCTGATCACCACCACACCAGTCGCAGTGTTCCTGATCACCACCACGCCAGTCACAGTGTCCCTGATCACCGCCACACCAGTCACAGTGTCCCGGATCACACCACACCAGTCACAGTGTCCCTGATCTCCATCACACCAGCCACACCGTCCCTGATCACACCACACCAATCACATTGTCCCTGATCACACCACACCAGTCAGTGTCCCTGATTACGCCACACCAATTGTCATGAATGTATAAGCAATCACAGTGCTGAAAAAACCCAGATCACCCTCCCCCTTCCCCCCGCAGCAGTACAATGTCACCATGGTGAGACTACACTGCTCAGGTGACAGCATATGAAAAAAATGTGATAAAACTGATCACCGCCACAGTAGTACAATGTCACCAGACCAGTGCTGCCAGTCAGTGTCCCTGATCACTACCACACCAGTCAGTATCTCCAAATACCACTGCACCAGTAACAGTATACCTGATCACTGCCACACTCTTTAAATGTCCCTAATCACTGTCACACCAGTCACAGTGTCCCTGATCACTGCCTCACCAGTCACAGTGTCCCTGATTACTGCCACACCAAATAAAGTGTCCCTGATCACCGCCACACCAGTCACAGTGTCCCTGATCCCCGCT
This sequence comes from Glandirana rugosa, assembly GCA_018402905.1. Classification (NCBI taxonomy): domain Eukaryota; kingdom Metazoa; phylum Chordata; class Amphibia; order Anura; family Ranidae; genus Glandirana; species Glandirana rugosa. The sequence continues at coordinate 20,761 of BLSH010142191.1, read as the reverse complement.
ACACCAGTCACAGTGTCCCTGATCACCGCCACACCAGTCACAGTGTTCCTGATTACCACCACACCAGTCACAGTGTCCCTGATCACCGCCACACCAGTCACAGTGTCCCGGATCACACCACACCAGTCACAGTGTCCCTGATCTCCATCACACCCGCCACACCATCCCTGATCACACCACACCAATCACATTGTCCCTGATCACACCACACCAGTCAGTGTCCCTGATTACGCCACACCAATTGTCATGAATGTATAAGCAATCACAGTGCTGAAAAAACCCAGATCACCCTCCCCCTTCCCCCCACAGCAGTACAATGTCACCATGGTGAGACTACACTGCTCAGGTGACAGCATATGAAAAAAATGTGATAAAACTGATCACCGCCACAGTAGTACAATGTCACCAGACCAGTGCTGCCAGTCAGTGTCCCTGATCACTACCACACCAGTCAGTATCTCCAAATA